>OX940885.1:1200000-1800000 GCA_954871355.1 Cabera pusaria | reverse complement strand
CAAAATAATTAACTTCATTAGAAAATTACTTTTTATAGAAACAATCAAAACAAAGATATCAGAAGAGGAAGAGTGTGTAGTGAAGGTGCATAGTGTTATTTAAGTATTGATAAGAAAAATTCCCGTTTAGTGTCTAAAGCCTGCTCATCCAACAGTCATTTTATGCTCCCGACTATCAAAATTTAAGGTAAGTAACCCACTAACGTTGGGGTAATATTCAAGAAGGTACGGACACACCGCAGTGTCCTGCGTGTGCGATCTAGGCGGCGATCAGATAGCGCAATAGTATTTGTACCGACTGTTTCACTGTTCCAAAAGCCATCAGAATACAATTGAAAAGTACTGAGATCGCGCCCGCAGATCGCAGGATGCCGCTGTGTGGCCGTACCTTGTACATACCTATATTGCTACCGTATTAGCAAGCTGAAGTGTCAATGGGCTGGCCACATTAGCCGAAGATTCGATAACACCTGGGGCAAATTAACTAGTTCTTAAGTGGAGACCGCGAATTGGTATACGTAGCGTAGGACGATCTCCGACCAGGTGAAGTGATGATATTTACAAGGTGGCTGGTAAGAGCTGGACGAGATTAGCTGAAGAGTGGCGAACAATTAGAGAGACACATATCCAGTACGGGCTAATTAAGATTCCAAGTTTTGAACCTACAAACATACATACATATAATCATACATACTGACAAGGCAAGTTAAATCATCATCATCATATTAACAGCCAGTATTCGTCCAGTTAAGATCATTTTTACTATCATCAGACAAGATCGAGCTCAGTGACATGCTATAGGCGAGGCCTATGTTCAGCATTGGACAAAAACAGGCTGATGATGATGTCAAAAGTCAAAAGTCAAAGCATTTATTCAGTATATAGGCAAATTAAAAATTTGCACTTACACACGTCAAATTAAATTAAACAGATCATATTCATAAAAAAATATTATAGATATAACAGAAACATAACTTATTGCTTTGAATTTACAAAAAAAACAAAGGTATTGAGCCATTCAGCTTCATCTAAACGTTGAACGTTACACTAAAAACACATGTTTAATTCCCAATTGCGAAAAATCCCAATAATATATTAATAAATATAGTATATAATATATAATATAGAATAAATCCCAAGCGAGCGTACCAACACAAGGGTCCTAATTTGTACCAGCGCTTAGATAGAAGTCTCAGTATAGTCAATGTAACACGCTTTATTTGCAAACAAAAAATTGTTGCCTGGCTGTCTTCCATTGATTATTCAGAGACTGAAAATTTAATAAAATCAAATATATGACAATAAGGGGCCTGCTCCTCCACCACCGGATACACGTCCAGCAAACAAGGGCTCTGAGAAGCAAAATATTTGTGCTTTTTATTCTCTTTTGGAAATTATCCAATGCGTGGTGAAACAGGCCCCCATCAGCTACAAGTAACTGTAGTTATTGTGTAGGCATAGTTCCTAAAAATAGATTATACTTACATCATTTGACTCAGTCTCTCTAACTAGTCATCACTGTAAATATAACAATCACATAAAGATTATCCACTAAATTAATTTGAAAATACAGACATATCACTTACTCTCACCATCTCACAAACACACTACATACTCCTAATCACCCACACACCCTATATTCATATCCATTCATATTTATTCACCCAATCACACATACTCCTTATACTCATATTCATATATATATTATACACCCAACCACACATACTCCCCATACTCCTTATACTGATATCCATACAAACATATATAAACATAAGTATACACAAATACATGTAAAAGCTTGGATATTTATATTCTTAATTTTAGTTAGATCATGTTAATTTGTACCGAAACGTTGCCACGCATTTTTCCAGTCTACATCACCATGTATTTAATAATAAATTCAACATTTTACTGCATAACATGTAGAAACTATAAACTCATGTTATACATATAACTCAGGCGAGACTAAATTCCACGACACAGGGTATCCTAGTGTGGAATTTCAGGGTCTTTAATAATTACTAATATTGTGTTCATATTGTTATGTTCCTTATGTATATAGTATAAGTTTTGAAAACAAATAAATTCATTCATTCATTCATTCATTCAATTAACGTAGGGTTGCCAACCGTACTATTACGTGCACCCACAAACCAGTGCATGTTTCAGTACTTCAGACCATTTTTATCCAAAAAAATGTGAAATAATGAAACATAATAAATAAATACAACGCAGACTAATTGCAGTACAAATCATATTCCGAATGGAACTGATTGTCCGTCTATCAGCTGCACAATACCGTCTTAACAGGCAACCCTAGATCGTATGATGATTCTTATATACCAGAGTATGTAGGAATACAGTCCTCTTCTGACTTATAAAAGAAGAGGACTGTATTCCTACATACTCTGGTCTTTCATACACTACAGACCTTGAATATTCTCAACTAGTCAGCTACTTGGAGAGAGATCATCGCTCCACCTACTCTAAGGGCGTCCTACGCCACGTTCTATAAAGTGCACTAAACTACATCGGTAAAAAACTAACTCGTATAAAAATACTGCCGTGATACTTGTAGTTTAACTCGTACAATCTGGTTTCCGATTGTGTTATTTAGTAAAATAAATTCATATCCATTCTCAAAGGTGTAACGACCGTTTGTACTTGAGGCAAGAGGTCAGTGTCGCCACTGACGCCTCTGTTTTGCAATTATAACTCAAGTTAGATGATCTGATCGTCACTCAGAATACCTAAGGCTGGTGCACTTGAAATGTGTAAAAACGCCCCGTTTGGATTTGTTTGTGATTAAAAAGTAGATACCGACTATTTAAACTAACTACTATTTTTGTTGTTTTACTCAAGGACATGTGCTTTCTTACTTAGCTGACCTACGGCGCACTGACCTAGACTAACATCTAAAAGTCAAACTCAATGTTTGCCTACGGACAATGGAGCGTAGCATTCTAGGTGTTAAATTAACAGATCATGTTCGAAACAACCGAGCTACGCTCCAAAACCCAAATTGGTGACGTTGCTGAGAAAGCCGCCAAGTTTAAGTGGAACTAGGCTGGCCATATCTGCCGCATGTCGGACAAGCTGTGGGCTAAAATAACTACTAAGTGGCGCCCTGGTACAGCTAATCGACGGCGCGGCAGACCACGTAGAAGATGGCGTGATGAGCTTGACGCCTTTAGCGAATACTGGTCTACAATAGCACAGGATAGAGATGCGTAAGTCATGGGGCGGGCTTTGCCCAACAATGGGACACATAGGGCTATAAATAGTAATAATAACAACTATTTTTATTTAGTGTAACCCTAGACCTAGCATGTCCAATGCAAGAACTTAACTTCCTTAGAAAGATTCCTGAGCGTAGGCTTAAGACTTAAGGCTTAAGATTAAGAAGGTCGTGGCTATAATTTGGGTCTATAGCTTTTTCATTTTAACACGCTTTTATTAGCTTTTTTTTTAGCTACACGAACACTCTATTTAAACGTCATTAATGGCATCACAAGAGTAATTTTAGTATAGTCATTGTAGTATTTATACAATATATATAAAACCAAATTAGGTACAAAGTCATAATCATAGTCTGCACTTCTCCATGTTCTACCTAAAACACCTTTTAGGGTTTAATGTAAATAGGTCAGGAGGAGTGCATCAAGGTCGGTTCACTTTTACCTTCGGAGGGACGGAGGGACGGAGGGAGGGAGGGCCGCCTCTCGATCCCCATTAAACATTTTACGATTCTTTGATTCAGGTTCCCTTCCCAGTGAGGAAACGGGACGTTTTTATTTTGATTAAACTTCGGCGCGCGTGCTTTTCGAGTACAAGCATTTTGTCGCTTGCATTTCTGTTTTTTTACAGGCTTTAATTAAATGAGGTCCTTTACATCTGTTTCATAAGATGGTTTGTTTGTGCTAAAATTTAGCCATAGGGCTAGTATTATAACAACCTGAGATGATTTATACAGTTTATCAAGTGGGTCGGTACTTGAGCGTGATTTGATGCCCTACACCTATTACCGTCATTCTAGCTTAGTAATCTAAAGACAGGGATACCATCAAATGTCTGTATGTACTACGTACTATTTAATAATTTTAATACGTATTTTTATGATATAAGGTAACCGGACAAGCACGTCGCTCGCCTGATGGTAAGCGATGCAAAATTCTGGCAGCTGGGCCTGTTACTTTGAGACATAAAGATGTTGAGTGTCATATGCCCTGTAATTTCAATGGACACCTTGCCATTTCAACCGAGAAACATTTCTATTTCACGGCTGAAAATTAATTGGCAAAGTGACGTTACTGCCCCAGGTGGACTAGCCGAAGTCCTACCACTACAAAAAAGTGCTCTTTACTATGTTACTACAGCTAATGGACTTTATTATGTCGCAAGGAATTGCTGAATTTGATGGGACTGTCCATTGTATTGTCGTGTTGTTAAACGATTTGTTTTTAATTTGACAAACACAATACAAATGTCTAGTCAGTCGCGTCCTAATTATTTTTTAACCTATTGAATTTAAATCCGCCAGTGATATTGGGTTGCAAATATGTATCAGTACATCAAGGTTTTTTATCAGAGCCAGAAACTACAGTTCGTTGCCATCTGCAGATTTAGAAGTTAAATAAACTGCTGGCGTCAGAATATGTTAAATGAAATGTCATTTAATTCAATGATAATGATCATGGAGATATTAGTTGAGGAAGGTCAGTCAACTAATAAATATGTGAATATTATTGACGTATGCAATCTCTTGTTGGACAACAGCAGCTTTTTTTATGCGTACTTATGTCTTTGTTTGTGTCTTCTAATTGAGATTAAAAATAATGAGGAGAGTGGTTGTATTAGAACTAAGCTTTTGAATTTAGTAAAGGTAGTAGGTAGTAGGCAGTGCCTAGGTTTAATACCGAGGCAGATGCTCACGGCACTGCTGTTTCAGTTGTAGTCCAAGAAGGCATCATTTTCTCCATACCTGAAGTCCATATTTACCCCAGCGTCATATATCTCTCCACTAAAATTTACAGTTTCCCCATTAGTTCCAGTCAGTCGTTTATATAGATTTTTATGATTATATCTTGTAAAGCTAACCCATTGTCTTTCCTCTTAGTCTAGGTTCCCTTTATAGGATTCTGTATGTGTGTAAGTATCGACCGATTAGGTAAGAGCTAGCCGGACAGGTCGATCCCTGCCGTTACAGGAGGTTCTCAACTCGTCTGAATTATTCTTAAACTTTGAGTAGGACCGATTAATTATTTTTTTTAATCTGATAAGTATCTCCAGAGATATGGTGAAAAGACTCGCTGACTGATTTTAATTATATTGATTACACTTCGAAGGGTGTTCCTTCCAACGGAACGAATTAATTCCACCGTCCCCCTTCTTTCATCGTACTACCAGACGAATAGACTGGCACCCATTATACATGGTTGATATTCCATCCTGCCGAATAAAATGCTTTGCATCTACATTTATCATACGCACAGCGAAGGAATGAAATTCCCTACCAGAGTCTGTGTTTCCTGTTAAGTACAATCCAGGGTCTAAAGGTAAGTGTACATGTATCTTCTAGGCAGGGCTATATCGTCGATTACATCATCACTTTGCATCAGGTGAACTACTGGTTATCTCGAGTTAAAAAAGTTCCCTAAGGAGTGGAGTGTAAGCATCCAATAAGGATGCATTGATTGAAGAAGGTGAAAATGGAAATAACACCTTATGTTGATACAACCGCGGTGCATCACCAGTTATAAATAAATACAAACATAAAATCATGCATGAATAGGCAGCTAAAAAACAAGTTTATTTTTTAAAACGTATACAATTTTAATGATTGTTTTGAACACGAAGCATTCTCGAGAGTCGAACGAATACCTAATTTCCTTATGAAAATCAACAATATTTAAATTTGTCCTTGTTGATGGCCAGATAACCCCAGACGGGTGGTCAAGTAATACTTCGTAAATAAAAATGATTTGATTCTGAATAAAAAAAAGTAGTATGCAGTGGTGAGTGGCCGCGCTGAAGGAGTCTGCAAGGAGGAGCGGTCCTTGACCCAAATTGAGATGTTTTTAAGTAGACTTCATAAATCTTGCCATTGTTTTCGTTTTTTGTGACGTGTGAATTTACCAAGCCATATTTTAGATAGATAGCAACTCTTGATTAACAATTAAGCAATTTTGTAAAGCTTAACTACGAGTTTTAGAGTTTTATTTCGAGTTTGAGTTATATTGGTGTATATATTTGATAGCATTAGAAATGTTTGCTATCCTTGTCTAAACTTTGAAGTAAATAGAGACAATGAAAAATTTGTGTTGACTTTAGTCATGGTAACAACAGAATTGAGGGTAGTATCGCGTGTAAATTTGGCGTTAGCGGCGCTAGTGGACTATGAGGTCCACGAAATGTCAAATGTCATTTTTAGTTTAGGATTTATCCAAAACCGTTGCATCCTAACTAGATCTTACACGGTAGAACAATGCTGTGCAAATTATTTCACCGCATCTTTGTTTCTATCTAGCTCACGCTTACCGTAAGAACATTTCCAAACACTAAAACCAATGTAAAGAAAAGAGTAAAAATTAAATTATTTATGGTCATATTTTTAGTCTGAAAACATTCATTCGAAATGAAACCTCCATTGTGTATTAATCTACTGATTAACTTATTATAATGGATTTATCCCAAACTGACATTGATATAACATAACAATTTGACATTTCATTATAAATTATACAGCTTGACAGCTATCATCATGACCATTTTATTCAGAGGCGCTACCTAGTGGCGCTAAAAAACAATATTACACTATTGTTTTTGACAGTTGTATTAAAGTAAGACGTAAGTAAGGCTGAGTTGCACCATCTTACTTTAACTACAACAAAAGTCATAAATTAGTCAAACTCCATACAGCAACACCGGTTATAGTTATAGTTACGGTTAAAGTAAAATGGTGCAACCCAGCCCAAGTAAATGGTGGTATCGGCATAGTCAAGAAATAAACGGTGTATCAAAGAGAAAGCTTATTCCTAGCCATGGGCCACAGAAAAGATAATGTTCTACGCATGGGCACATATGAGTTCTCAATAATGATGTAGTTGTAATGTCACAAATCTACCCCGACGACCGACGTGAGGCCTTGATTTTCTTACTACGCACTATGTTTGATGTTTCATTTAACACTCTGTTGCAATATCTGGAATATTTTTGTCGTTTAATTGTTGATTACTACCAGTGTTTTGTTTTTTTTTTATTTTGTACAATATTTAATACTTTCTGCCGTCTTCCTGTAGAGCTGCATAATGTAGTCGTTCAAAAGGTGTTAAGAGAATCTTAATAGGTCGGCAACGCATGAGTGACACTTTGAGTTTTGCAAGTGTCCGTAAACGACAATTACCACCTCAGTCATCAGAACCGTCTACTTGTTTGCTACCTAATACACAAAGAAAATCTTCCTTTAACGATCTGAAACATTATTATTACAACTTTGCTGCTTTGGCGAGAGTAAACTACTTGTGAAGGTATTATCCGGTTTGGAAGTATTAGATGTTCTAGGCATCATCATCAATGTAATAAGGTGGTATCAGCCCACAGCTGGACATAGGCTTACCTAATGTTCAAGGTATAGAGACGTTATATTTAGACGAACTCTTTAACTATTCAATAAACAAATACATTATACATTTTCAAATAGATATTTTCTGATATGTTATCTATTTTAAATTTGTCCATTGATTCTAAGAATACTACGAAAATGAAGTAATTCAGTTCACTTGAGATTGCTATAATTACAAGTAAGAGTACAGAAATCATTGGCCAGGAACTGTGTACCCGAATCAGCTATTCAAAACTGATTAGGTTCTAATTCGACCATTCAGATGCATCGATTCCCTTAACAGTTCATTGATTGAGTGAATTAGATTTGAATAGAGCCTTCGTACTTGATATTGATTAACCAGATGTAGTGATAGAAATATCACTACATAATTATTATAAAACAAAGCCCCACGCCGCATCTGTCTATTTATATGCTCGCTCAAAAACGACTGAACGGATTTTCATGCGATTCGTCTTCATCTATCAGCAGAGTGATTCCTGAGAAAGGTATAGGTGTAATTATTCGTTAAGGTTTGTGTTTATTGGTTGAAATATGACGATGATTGTTAAAGATGTCGGAAACATGTAGCCGTCTGGGAGCTTGCATCGAAAACGCAGCTTTATCTGTTTGACATAGTTTGAACAAAACAATATAATTTAACCCGTGCGTAGCCGGAGACGGTTTGCTAGTACTTAATAATGGATGTATTTGTATGACTCGTTGTATGTATAAGTAGCTAGTAAGTTGGGTTATCTGGATTGGGGCGAAGTCAGTTGTCTAGCGCCTAGTTTGAGAGGAGAGCCAAGAAGCTAATTGGTGACAATCTACTAGTAAGCAAGAGACTGGAGAGTCTCACGCATCGCCGCAAAGTCGCTTGTTTATAAGTTTTCTATCGGTTATATTTTGGAGAACGTGCTATGGAACTGCATAATTTGATAATGTAATGTATGAATATGTATTTTTTGAGTAAGTGCGCTCCATCATCGACCGCATCTTCAAGTGAGATAGTGGTCAAGTGCTACCCAGTTCTATGTAAAAAAAAAGTTGTCTTCAACCTTCATTTTCATATCCCATTGAAGGGCTCTAGTGTGCTACCTGTCTGGCTTTGATCATATTAGAAGTCGATATTTAAATTATTAGAAACGATTAAATTTGAAATTTGAAATATTTTATATCACAGAAACTCACCCAGCCAAAATCTAGTAAAAATTAAATATAATAATATAGTATCCTACTAATAATAATAAAGGCGAGAGTTTGTGAGTGTGTATGTTTGTTACTGCTTCACACTAAACCTACTCAACCGATTGACCTGAAATTTGGTATGTAGATAGCCTAGACCCCGTAAAATCACATAGGGTACTTTATATACAAGGAAGCGATGTCTACGCGGGTAAAACCGTAGGGCACAGCTAGTACAAATATAAATAGCAAGAACTGTATACATCATAATGTAACAATAATTGGGAGCGGTCTACAATAGAAAATAAACACGCAGACACTACTTTTACAGCACCCCGCACTATTCAATACTCTGTGGCAGCACATACTTAAGTCATTATCTTATTAGGTACTTGAATTTATAACGTTTGGTCTTTTTAGTCGTTCCTCGATATAAATATCAAGGCAGCAATTAATCCGGTGTCCTTGGTGGGGCGACCTTAGTCAGGACTCGAACGAAGCTATGCAAGAATCAAATCAGAGACAAAAAGCGGTCGAACGGGTCCTCGGCTGTGAGTGACGTCATCATCGCAAATCGCGCCCGCTTCCGAATGGAAGCGATGGACCTACTCTGAATTTAAAAATATTAGATTTTTTTTTTCAAAATTCTTTAATAATTTTATTTGGTCATACGGTACGGTACTATTGATCAACCGACTTCTAAAAAGGAGGAGGTTCTCAATTTGTCGGTATGTTTTTTTTCTTTTTAGGGTTCCGTACCTCAAAGGTAAAAATAGAACCCTTATAAGATCACTTTCTTGTCTGTCCGTCTGTCTGTCCGTCTGTCTGTCCGTCTGTCTGTATGTCCGTGTGTTACCACCGTATTTCTCAGGAACGGGTAGACCTAGCAAGTTTAAATTTATACCAGATACTGAAATCGATAGTCCCTATTAGCTGTATGAAAATCAAGGTCCTGAGTCAACACGATAAAAAGATATGGGCAAATTTAGATTTTCGTGAAAACTTGTAATTGTACCAACATTTAAGTTAATTTTCAACTTTTTTTATTTTTCGGAATGTTTCCTTTGCTTGTGCTGTAAGACCTTGTATTTGACCAAAATTGACAATTCTAGGTCAACCGGAAGTACCCTACAGGTTTTGGGTCGAAAACCTATAGGGTACTTCCCGTTGATCTAGAATCATGAAATTTAGCAAGAAGCAAGATATTACAGAAATAATAAAGGAAATTAAAAAAAAAAAAATTAAAGGTTCTCCCCATACATACATAGTTTCGCCAATTAAGATAGGCCTCTGAGTTATATGAGCGCTCATACAATTTGAGCTCTAGCTTAATTGGACCTACCAACGTTAGTACGGAAGCCTCGGTGGGCAAGTCCAACTTGACTTAGCCGGTTTTATTTTATTGATAGAGTATAATCGTATCTCTAATGAGTCTGTGTACGGTGTCTGTGTTTCCCAGTAACCCCTATATATAACCCGACGGTCTTCAAATCGCGAATGAAGAGGTATCTTCTAGGTAAGCGTGCTTCATCGTCGAAGACATCGTCACTAAACATCAGGTAGTCTTACTGCTTTGAAACGCACTATAAGATGTAGTTTTTTTAACGGACTTCAAAAAAAGGAGTAGGTTTCTCATTTCGACCGTATATATATATTTTGTTTGTCGCGGATAACTTCGTCGTTTATGAACCGATCTTGATTATTCTTTTTTTGTTCGAAAGGAGATATCCCAAGTGTGGTACCATGGTAATTTAATCGAGGTCTGATAAGTATCTCCAGAGGTATTGAGATAAAGATCTCAAAATTGGTACTGAAATTGACTCGCAGGACATTGAAGTCGGTTGTTTTAGCACATGAGTAAAGAAAAGTCTTTACTCATGTGGTTTTAGTTTTTAAACTATCTTAATGATGTTGCACTGCGTAAATCAAATATTATGTTTCTTTGAAGTATTACACACTTAATATTTTTGTAAATTGTTAAACACAATCCAAAATTTCATCGTACCAACGGGACTTGAACCCGCAACCTCCGGAATAACATGTTCCGGTGCTTTGCCAATTAAGCCATGGTGCGAAGTAACGTTACGACGAAATTAGTGGATTGCATTTGTTAACCCAATTATGCATTGGTGGCGCCATCTATGACTGCTTATTACGTAAGTTAATCATTCGGAAGAAATCATTACAGTTTTCAAATCCGACGAGAGATGTTGCACTGCGTAAATCAAATATTATGTTTCTTTGGAGTGTTGCACACTTAATATTTTTTTGTAAATTGTTAAACACAATCCAAAATTTCATCGTACCAACGGGACTTGAACCCGCAACCTCCGGAATAACATGTTCCGGTGCTTTGCCAATTAAGCTAAATAGATAGTCTTCTATAATTGTTTAACAATTTACAAAAATATCTTCATTATATTTATATATACATATGATTTTTCTTTAAAAAATAACACAGAGAACATTTATAATACGAATCTATCTTTTAGCGTATCGTATCATGCGATTATCGATATCAAACGTCGTACAAAGAGTATTTCACAGTAGTTCTCTAGGGTTAACTGTTGTCTAAGATTGAGCGTTTCGGGACAAGCTCCTATACATACAAACATAGACAGAAATGGGTACAAGGCTATGCCTAGTTAACATGCAAGTTTCACTTTCAACTCGTTTTTTTGGCCTAGGTCTTGGTCTGTCTAGACTATCATGGCTAACTGGGTGTCGTGTGTGCATATATATGTATATAATTATAATGTTAATAACAGGACTGGCACGCTTCCATCTCCACTCAATGAACTTTAATCGACTTCAAGGTTTAATGTTTCTTGTCTATGGTAATGGTTTTTTTAAACGGGCCTAGAAGCTACATTTCTTCGTAGATTAAAAACTCTTTTGTTTCTTAAATAGGTTACACAGTTTTTTTTGGATACCTCTACAGTTTTATCATTCCTCTTCTCTTCTTCTTATATATAAAAATCAATTGCTGTTCGTTAGTCTCGCTAAAACTCGAGAACGGCTGGGCCGATTTAGCTGATTTTGGTTTTGAAATGTTTGTCGTAGTCCAGAGAAGGTTTAAACGGTGAGAAAATTTGGAAAATTGCGTGGAAGATAGTAAATACAAGAATTTTATTTTTCCCATATGAACTGTTCTACTTACTTTCCTGTCAAACATTTGGCGTTCGTCCCTTCGGTACGGTAGGGTAGACTCTGTTTTACTCTCGAATTGAAATTTGAAGCACGAATTAAATTAAGGGGTTTGGATCGACAAAATAATATATCCGCATTACTCGAATTATCGCGTAGGTATTTAAATTTTAATATTTTGAAGGTTGTCCCAGGTTGTCATTGTTGGTTCGTTCAGACATATTTGTCATTGTATTGAAATATTTTGATGGTTGTCATTATGGCACTTCACGTAGTATTTATATTCTCTTTGGGCACTTCCATACATAGGTATTTGCTATTTGTGTATAAAAACCGATAAAAACCAAAATTAAATTAAATAATAAAGGAAGTCCCCATACAAGAAACGTATTTTTGAAGCTTTTTTTATGCTCGACCTTAATACACAAAGACTTTAAATTTACTCATAGCGTGTATTGCAATGGCTGCTGTAAGATCAAATAATAAGAACTAAATTAGATTGAAAATTAAAGATGGTCCCCATACGAGACGCGTATTTTTCCGGCAAATATTGCACATAGATAGTTTATTTATATTCGCGGTACGAAGTTCGCCGGGTCAGCTAGTTTCTGATAAAATCGATTAAGGATATTTTGCATATATACACGTATACATATCATCATAATCAGCCCGTATCAGTCCACTGCTGGACATAGGCCTCTCCTAAGTCATGCCACTGAGCCCGATCTTCGGCTCTTTGTTTCCAGTCACTGCCCACCGCTTTACGAATGTCGTCGCTCCACCTGGTAACAGGGCGTCCTACGCTACGTTTACCGATTCACGGTCTCCACTCTAGAACCAGTCTACCCCAACGGTTATCGGTCCTACGGCAGATATGACCAGCCCACTGCCACTTCAGCTTGCTAATCCGATGAGCTATGTCGATCACTTTAGTTCTCTGGCGAATTACTTCGTTCCGGATTCGATCCCGCAGAGAAACACCGAGCATAGCTCTTTCCATAGCTCGCTGAGCGACTTTAAATTGGTGGACCAGTCGAACCGTGAGTGTCCACGTCTCGGGTCCGTATGTCAAGACGGTTAGGACGCACTGATTAAAGACTTTTGTCTTTAGGCACTGTGGTATATGCGACGAGAAGACTCGACGGAGTTTTCCAAATGCTGCCCAGCCCAGCTGAATTCTTCTCTGGATTTCCTTTTCGAAGTTATGTTTGCCTAGTTGGAGCGTCTGCCCTAGGTAAACATATATTACCTAGTATTACCTGTATACATATACCTACATGGATATAATATATTTTGTATATCATTTAAGCTATCATTAGATCACTATCTCACATGTTATATATATGTTAGTAAATGACATTGTCATCAAGGATGGTAACACTCTAATGCCTGGAATGGGAACTGGCTTTCAAGGCCACCTGCCAGAACACATTCGATTTTTGGCGACAGTTTTTCCAACTTGAGGTTGGTAGCTGACCAAGCGGACACTAGTCAGTGTCCTACCTCCTTCCTGGTAGACAATGACCTACCACCATGCAGGGGCCGTTACAAGATGTATATACACCAACAGGCAACAGATGGCGGTAATTAAAATTCAAATGCAAATTTATATATCGCTAAATGTTGTCTAATTTTATCTACGTCTACATTTTATTTATCTTTACTAAAAGACTGAAACTGAAACTGACTTCTATTACTGTTTTAAATTACATTATTAGCAAATTATATTGTAGTACACATATTCATTTATATTGTAGTTGTTTATTAGTTTAAATTAAATTATAATTATGTTGATGTTTTTTAAGGTGTTGAAAAAATATATTTTATACCTTTTATGCTAACTATAATTATGTTAAATTTTAATATAGAATACATAAAATGATTTTTCAATTCATGTTCTTATATTGTAATTAATATAGCTTAGCCAATAAAATTGGGCTGTTGATTGAAGGATAAATCTGTTCAGCCTGGAGTTGCTGTGAGCCCTAATGTCATTAATCTTTTATCGCAAACTTCTTCAGATACCACATCGCCACGGGCGATTTCTATCTCATCTGCTTCTACTTCTTCACCTACTTCAGAAAGTGTGGACATGGAGGTAGAGCAAGTTGACGATTATGTGGACGCGATTGAAGAAGCTGGTGGGGTTTGTGACACGAAGTCTCTACATTCAGGTGAACAACGTGATCTGTCCCTGTTTCCTTCAGTAGAACCCAACGATGCATGTCCTGAGAGAAGGTATCCTGAAAGAGTACGTAAAGCTCCAGATTATTATTCATACGGCACTCACGGTGTTGATTTGTTGTGTTATGATCCGAAAAGTTATCGTGAAGCTGTTAATAGCGATGATAAATATAACTGGATCTCTGCAATGAAGGATGAGTACAACGCCTTATTGAATAAGCAGACTTGGACATTAGTGGATAAACCAAATAAAAAGGTTATTCCATGTAAATGGGTGTTCAAGATAAAGAGGGACCCGAACGGTGCAATAGTCAAGTATAAGGCGCGACTAGTTGCGAAAGGTTTTAGTCAAGTTTGGGGGACTGACTATAACGAGACTTTTGCCCCTGTAGTTTGAAATTCATCTCTGCGTACCCTTATAGCGTTGGCTGCAGAAATGGATTTAAAGATCCAACACATGGATGTCGATACCGCATTCCTCAATGGGGACTTAGAGGAGGAGGTGTGCATGCAACAGCCTGTAGGATTTCCTAAGCAAGGGGCAGAAGGTGAAGTCTGTTTGCTCAGAAAATCCATTTATGGTTTGAAGCAGGCAGCTCGAGCCTGGAATATTAAATTGCATCAAATTCTATCGAAAATTGGCTTTGCACGAACATCTGCGGAATCATGTGTTTACATAAAAAAGTTTGGTAATGAAACCATAACACTTGCAGTCTATGTTGACGATCTAATTGTTTTTTATAAAGAAAAAAGTTCGTTTGACGCTGTCAAAAATGACTTGGAGAAATTTTTCTCGCTCAAAGATTTGGGTGCATTGTCGTATTGTTTAGGCTTAAATGTTAACCGTGTTGACGATAAAATCGTGGTCAGTCAGAATACCTATATCCAGGCAGTGTTGGAGCGGTTTAATATGCGAGATTGCAAGGAGATGTCTACACCTTTGGAGAAAAACAAGTTGGAGAAAGGTAATCAAACATCTCTTGATCTCCTTACCAAAACTTAATAGGATGTCTCATATACCTAGCTGTGAATACGAGACCCGATATAGCTTATGCCACAAGTTATTTAAGTCAGTTTAATAACTGTCATGATAAGAGGCATTGGTTGGCCGCTAAAAGGGTGTTACAGTATTTGAAAGGTACTATGGATTACTGTATTACTTACAGGAAACTCGGTGGACGTCTGTGTGGATACACGGATGCTGACTGGGCGAACTGTGTACATGACCGTCGGTCGTACACTGGTTATTACTACACGCTAGCAGGTGGACCTATTAGTTGGGAGTGTAAGAAACAGCCGACGGTAGCTTTATCATCTACAGAAGCTGAGTATATGTCCTTGACCAGTGCTGCAAAGGAGGCTATTTTCCTCAGACGGTTAGTGTGTGACATTACTGGTTTTGATCATAGGGTGTTGCTATACAACGATAGTCAAAGTGCACAGAAAATTGTGCTCAATCCTATCCACCACAATAGAACTAAACACATTGATACGAGATATCATTTTATTCGTGAAAAGGTTACTGAGGGTCTTATAGATATAAAGTTCATACCTACGGATAAAATGACAGCTGATGTTTTAACCAAGCCCTTAAGGCGCATAGCTCATCTTAGGTGCGTTGTTAATATGGGTTTAGTGATAAATAAGTATTTTTTCTATTTGTTTATTTTGCATCGGTTTATGTTTTATATTTTTGTTTAGTCTGGTAGTAATGTTTTATTATATTCTATTGTGTTTAGCATTACTACCTTATCTTTTTATTGTCATTAAGGGCGGATGTTGTAAAACCTACTTATTGAACTTACTATTTGTTAGGTTTTATGAAAATTTTATAATGTCAATAATCTGTACTTCTTTGAAGTTTGAAATATAGCATCAACAGTAAAGCATAAAAATTAATTTTATTTAATTTTTACAACACTAAATCCGCCTGGGTTTTGCTTATTAAATCAGCCGTGAAATAGGAATATTTTCGGTTTGAATGGCAAAGTGTCCAGTGGAAATACAGGGCATGTGAGACCTTATATCTACGAATATTTATATTCCTCAAGGCAATAGGGTTAGCTGGGTTAGTGTAGTGACATGCAAACTTCTGTATATGCAGAATTTCGCATGACTGAAGGTGTAGATTGGAACTATGAATTAAACTTGACTTGACTTGAATCTACAAAAACTTCAATTTATTTTAATACTTTGACACTGGCTAAATACAATGTATTTAGGAGAAAATATGTCCCCATTTAACCCCTTTAGAGGATGATATAATACAAAAATAAGATTAGCCTATGTCTTAAGTTAAAACCTACACTATCTACGTTTTAAATTGCATTAAAATTGGTTTAGTGGTTATCGATATACGTGGTAACAAACATTCACACACACACACACACACACACACACACACACATACACTTACTTTCGCATTTCTAATATGAGTAGGATTATTACATAAAGCACGGAAAACACAATAAATCACAAAATTAAATATGTTATATGTTATATGAAATTGGCTGATAATGATGATGATGTTATATGTGTGATACAATATACATACCCAGGACTTATAAATAAATCTAACTAAAATAACAAATAGCTTCGTAATTGTTGTGTGTGAGATGTAACTTAACAATCGAATGATTATTATTGGATAAGAATTTGATTACTTCCGGAGTAGTTGTGTGGTCGACAAAAGTGCGTCGACGCAGAATTCGCAGGAAACACTAGGATTACTATAATTTATGGTGGATATATAATAATATTTCCTATTGCTAATATTTTAATATCTACAAAGACAGGAATGTGGCTACCTATGGTGATCACTATCTCCGTTGTTATGAGACTATGCGGCATAATGTGGCATAATACGGCATAATGTGGCATAAGGCGGCATAATGGATCGTATATAAATTGAAGAAATAAGCTTGAGTATGTTTATTTTTTTATATGATATAGGCTAGCGTTTGACCACTATCTCGACTCTTGGTAAGTGATGATCCTGTCAAGGGTGGTAGCACGTTACGCCTAGAATGGGAACTATCTGTCAAGGACAGATTCCGGAACACTTTACATGTTTGGCGGCAGACTTTCAAACTTAAGGGTGGTAGACCGCTATAGGTAGTGTCCTACCACCATGCGGTGGTTGGGGATTTCTTAACAATGTCGTTCCTTCACCCAAGGGTCACTGAGAAAAGCGCACATAAATGTTTACATTGTTATTTCTGGATCCGTAGGGTCAGGTAGGAGCTGTTCGAATAAATGTTGAATCGATGTTCCGTCTATCTTTTATACTAAAAAGTAGCTTACCACCCGCTATCAAGAAGAAAATCTGCCGCCATAATTTTACGGTGTTCCGGCAGCATAGCCTAGAATAGTCTGACTCTTTGAGTCAGACCATTCTAGGCCTAGCGTGTTCACCATCCTTGACCACATCATTGCTTATCAACATGCGAAAAAGTGATCAAACGCTAGCCTATCAAATACAAAAACAATATATAGTAATTAACTACTTAAATTAACCCATAAAAATTACTGCAAAAAATAAAATAAAACTGCAAAGCATTGCTAGATTCATATTTTATACATAGACATATCCAACTAAGTATGTATAATCGAGTGTGTCACATTCATTGGACGTGTAAACCTTGTCTCACAGTAAGCTGATCGGGTAGTGACCCTAGCGATGTTATTTTTTGTAAAAAATCGCGTTACTCATAGGTCATTGGTGCCAAGCGGCGTGTTTGGTCACAAATTATTCTCGTTTATATGTATATAAATCTTTGTTTCTTAGTATTGGATGCGATTCGTGTAAAAATCGATTTTAATTAGTTCTTTAAATATATCATGGCGTCGTTAAGAGGACACAATAGCGTATCTATAAATAATTAAATAACACAATGAAAAAAATCTAACGCTTGGCAAACAATAACACCTACACTTTAAATCACAATTAAAAAATTCCTGATAGGTCAAAGTCACCATGTTCTTGAAAATAATATAATTAAAGGCAGGCAAAGAATACTTTTTTTCTTCTTATTTTTATATCTTATAGGCTAGCGTTGACCACTATTAGACAAAGATTATTTTATTATGAGAAAACGATTGAAAATCAGATCGCGAACGCGCACACGGACGCATGACGCCGCGGTGTGGTCGAACCTGAAGTGATGACGTCTGCTAATACCAGAAACTGTGGCACCCAAATCTGGATTGACATTGACAATTTTTGCTCGTCACTGCACTGTGCACGTTAAGGCTTGAGATCATTATATGTTGAGTGTAACATTCCCTAGGTCATTTAACTGGGTAATTTGCCCTTCAAACCTAAAAAAAACATATCTTTTCGCGGATGAATGAAAGACAAAGTGGTAACTAGCAGAAATGAAACAATTATTTAAAAAGTACCTTTAAGTAGTTCTTGAAAGAAGGAA
Source organism: Cabera pusaria (assembly GCA_954871355.1). Classification (NCBI taxonomy): domain Eukaryota; kingdom Metazoa; phylum Arthropoda; class Insecta; order Lepidoptera; family Geometridae; genus Cabera; species Cabera pusaria. The sequence continues at coordinate 1,781,457 of OX940885.1, read as the reverse complement.
TATAGTATTACGTTTGTTTATTTATATTTGATAGGCTAGCATTTGACCACTATCTCGTGTGGTGGTAAGCAATGGTGTGGTCAAAGATGGTGATAACGCTCGGCCTAGAACGCTCTGAATTTCAAGGGTGGTGTGCTGCCAGAAAACCGTAACGTTATGGCGCAGATTTCCTCCTTGATGGTGGTAACTGGTAAGCTACTTTTTGGTTGCAATATAAGTGAACAAGTCTTTCCTTGCAAGCTTCATATTGAGAAGACGTGCATTTGTTGAATCGGAAGCACTACACTCGTTTCTAAAGGCAGATAATAATATAATAATACTTCGTACTGGAGGGAGATCACGCCATGACAACACCAAACAAAAAACTCCACTTGAGAAATGCGGCGTGTGATTATCTGAAAATTTGTCACCACCCCTAATATATTTTTACGCCTTAGATATTTTTTCTTTTTTTTTGTTTTTTTTTTAAATAAAGATTACTCTCAATAATAATAATAATAAATAATCGATAAGACAAGCCAATAGTGTTCCCACGATGTTCTATGGAAACTACAATAAAGTATATAATTAGTACATATATTATTCGGCTTATCTTTAAACGAGTCCTGGCAATTTATTCAAGAGTTATTAGCGCATGAGACCACACAGATTCGATCGGCGGCTTTGATATATCACCTTCAAATATCCTATCGCTTCGGTTTATTTCTGTTAATATATGCATTTTACATGACAGATCTACCGCAACGTGTTTGTAGATATTGACTCATGCAGCTGAGTTTTTGCGGCTAGAACTTACGAGTCGTGGGTGCATTGATCTCTTCTAGGTAAGCGTGCTACGTTTTAGACCTTATGAAAACTAAACAGCATAGATAGACTTGTGAATTGTATCGTCGAGATACACCGTATACATACGAGTATAGCTCATGGAAAGTGTGCGGTGACGATGACGCGAGTTTCACGCTTTTTTATCACCAAAAAATTGAAATCCATCCATATATAACGCTACAAAAATCTCCATCCCCTTTCTTCCCTCCATTCGCCCTTCTTAGAAATTCTTTCGCCACATCTTAATGTAAAATGAAGTTTTTAGTGTGCCTTTCCAATTTGACTGAAATCCGTTGATAAATGCCTCGACTACAGCAAACTTCCACCCTCTCCTCACCCCATTTTTTTTCACAACATCTTGTGTAGAATAACTTCCCTCCTTCCCCCCCCCCCTCTCCATGTTTTTCACAACATCTTGTGTAGAATAACTTCCCTCCTTCCCCCCCCCCCTCTCCATGTTTTTCACAACATCTTGTGTAGAATAAATTCCCTCCTTCCCCCCCCCCCCCCTCTCCATATTTTTCACAACATTTTGTGTAGAATAACTTCCCTCCTTCCCCCCCCCTCTCCATGTTTATTACAACATCTTGTGTAGAATAACTTCCCTCCTTCCCCCCCCCCTCTCCATGTATTTTACAACATCTTGTGTAGAATGAAGGTGAACCTTTCGAAATTTGTCCCCAATCCAAAAAAACTGATCAGAAAACAATAGACATTCAGATCGAGAACGCGCACGCGGATGCAGGGCGCCGTGGTGTGCTCGTACATTTTTAGGCTATTATAAGATACTTTTTAACGCGGGCGAAGCCGCAGGTCGCAGTCAGCTTATATTAGTATAAATGAGATTAATGATATGAATCGTTCCTCAAATCCATAATTGCCATAGATGTTTACCAATGTATCATTATGTAGTCAGCAGAAACTAATGAGTAATTTGTTTAAAGGTCATAATGTGATCAGATTTGGGGAAAAACAACATATTACACGTCAGTCAGAGACGTAGGTGCATATGTTATTAGATACCGCAGAAATAATCAACACCGGGCTATTCGGTAAAAAAAGAAATTGTTTTATGTTACAAATACAAAACTATTTTACCTTATTTTTATATATCACTAGCTGACCCGGCAAACGTTGTTTTGCCATATAAATAATTTCGTAGTAATTTCTAGTGTAGACAAAAAATAGCTTACTTATTATATACGTTTGTTTCAATAACATTAGCTACGCGGACGACATGGTGCTGTTGAGCGCCTCAGCCTGTGGCCTAAGAAAACTTCTGAGGATTTGCGAGGGCTACACAGCGGATCATGGGCTAATTTACAATTGTAAAAAAAGTCAGTGCATTGTATTTCAGGGTGGTCCTAGGAAGGTGACTGAGATGCCTCCTCTATTCCTGAACGGAACATCGTTGGCCAGAGTAGACAAATTTAAATATCTTGGCCATCTCGTCACAGCTAACATTAAGAGACGATTCTGACATTGAACGGGAGCGGAGGGCGTTGTCGGTCAGAGCGAACATGGTGGTCCGCAGGTTTGCTCGGTGTTCGACTGAGGTGAAAGTTACTCTTTTTAGAGCCTACTGCACCTCTTTCTACACTTGCAGCCTGTGGTCCGACTATACGCAAAAATCGTACAGCGCCCTACGTGTCCAGTTCAACAACGCGTTCAGGATGTTAGTGGGGCTCCGACGCTGTTGCAGTGCGTCGACAATGTTCGCGGAAGCACGTGTAGACTGCTTCTACACAACTATGCGGAAGCGAGCCACGTCACTGGTGCGGCGCGTGCGGCGGAGCGCCAACAGCATGCTGGCCGCGCTCTCAACAAGACTAGATAGCTCTTACATTGATCACTGTTGTAGGTTACACATTGTACACAGTGCCTGAGCGATACACTAGGTCTTAACTAAGTAAAATTGGGTGAACTTTTAATTTAATGAAATGTCTTATTAATTTGTAATTTTAATTTTAATAATTGACATACTTAATTTTAAAATTTATTAATAGGATTTGAATTAATGTGACTGTTAATGGTTTATTTTTGTACGTAAATGAGTCTATGTTACGTGATAAAAAAATGAATGAATATTATTGTAAGTATGTATGGAGGAAAAATGATTAAATTACAAAAATGGCTATTAAAAAATAAGGGTTGATCGTAGAAGGGTGAAAATTGATGATTGTATGTATTTTTGTATGTTGTATCATAAAAAAATAGAAATTAAAAATTTTGTCCAAAAAATAAAATAAAAAATGTAGGGGTGGACTACCCCTAACATTTAGGGGGATGAAAAATAGATGTTGGCCGATTCTCATAGATACCGGATAAGCACAAAATTTTCATCAAAATCGGTCAAGCCGTTTCGGAGGAGTATGGCAACGAAAACTGTGACACGAGAATTTTATATATTAGATATAGATTAGCATTTGACCACTATCTCTACTGTTGGAGGATGGTAGCAGGGGCCTTATTCAGTATGACCATTTTAATGTCTTACCGTGCCGTGTTACGTTATCTCCGCGTTATGGTATTCTCTATGCCAATTAAAACGCAGTAGGGTAAGGTTATGAGCGCGTTTTAAGCTGTCAAAATATTGTGACATATGAGGACGTGTAACGCGCGCGTTTTGTATAATTTACCTATCGTGTGGCATACAGAATACAACTTTTCAATAAGGTAGCGTGGCGCGTTAAGGAACGCGTTATCTCATTGGTCATACTGAATAAGGCCCCAGGCTAGGCATAGAATGGGAACTGGCTGTCAAGGATACCTTATTTTTAGTGACGATGCAGTACACAGCACCATCTTACAAGATGACATCATGTTGATCAGAAAATATGACGGCAGTGTAAACGGACTTTACTCTGACTCGCCTTCTAAATTGGCTCGTACCGCAATAATCCCTTAATCTCCGTATTGGTAAGCTACACAGAAGATTTGGCGAAAAGTTGGCAAACAACCAGCCAGATGGGTAAGTGAGCTGTAAGACCCTGACTGTAAGAGAAAGGATCCAATCCAGAGATGAATTACGTAGGTAGATAGATATGTAGATAAACTCTTTATTGTATACCAGAAAGAACCTTAATATCCAGTCATATCAACAACCTTATTCGGTGATACAATCGGTCTTAGCGCATAAAGCTCTTATCTTATCTCTTATCTCTTAAAGACAACCTAAGTCTGTAGCAGTAATAGAAACAAAGGTAGTTTGGCGATGGCATTTAAATGGTAACTGAAAACTGAAATTAAATGTTTGTTTTTGTTATTATAATTAAAATACCATGTATATTATACATCCAGACTAATATGATCAAAACATTTTTGTACCACTGTCACTCTTGTCTGTTTGTTACCTAATCACGCCTAAACAGATAATCCGATCTTACTGAAATTTAACAAGGAGATTATTTATAGCATGGGAATGCACATAGGCTACTTTTTGTGAAAATAAAATAATAGTTTTTACGTATAACTTAAATAACATAATATCGTTTAAAAACTAAAAAACAACCGACTTCAATGCCGCGCTATTCATTTTCAGTACCAATTTTGAGATGTTTATCTCAATATCTCTGGAGATACTTATCATACCTCGATAAAATTACCATGGTACCACACTTGGGATATCTCCTTTTGAACAAAAAAAGAATAATCGAAATCGGTTCATAAACGACGAAGTTATCCGCGAACAAACATAAATATATATATATATATATATATATATACGGTCGAATTGAGAAACCTCCTCCTTTTTTTGAAGTCGGTTAAAAATAACAAACAACAGATCACATAAATGTTGATTGACAGAGCTTTACAGTGAAAAATTTCTTGGTGTAGTAGTCTTCGAGAGCCTCGGTGGGCGAGTCCAACTCGACTTGGCCAGTTTTTAGGGTTCCATAGCCGTATGGCAAAAAACGGAACCCTTATAGATTCGCCATGTCTGTCTGTCTATCTGTCTGTCTGTCCGTCCGTATGTCACTGCCATTTTATTCCGAAACTATTAGGACTACAGATTGGATAGGATTTAAACTTAGTAGGTGGATGTATCCTATAAACCACTTTCCTATTTTTATACAAAAATAAAAAATATAAAAGTTTAAGGGGGGCATCCCATACATAGAACTGAAACAAGAAAAAAATAAATTCTTCAAACCTGTGTCTATGGATAGGTCTTTAAAAATGACATTGAGGTTCCTAAAATCATTTTTTCTCAAAGTCAATCATTTTAAAGATAGGCGCCTCTAAAGTGGTAAAGTGTCCCCCCCTCTAACTTTTAAAGTAAGTGAGTAAAAAATCTAGAAAAAATATATTCTGTAGATCCTAATAAAAACTTTCAAAAAAAATTGGTTTGAACGAGATACAGTCAGCAGTTTTTGAGATATACCGACCGCAAAGATATCTTTGTTTTTCATCACACAAATCATCACAAAGTTATTGTTGTAGTCGCGAAAAATCATAGTTATAGAATACTCTACTGTGTTACGAAACCGTACGAGTGCGAGTCCGACTTGCACTTGGCCAGTTAATATTTATTAAAGTTGGTTGCAAATCAGTGTCATCATCATTTTCCGCAATCCCTGATACCCGTAGTGCTCCAACAATAAAATAGTTTAATTGTTTTGTATATATTTAAAAGGTACAGCCACACCGCGGCGTCCTGCGCTCTGCGGGCGCGGCGATCTCAGTAATTTTCAATTGTTTTCGGATCGCGTTTGGTGTGAACCAGTCGGTACAAATACTGCGCTATCTGATCGCCGCCTAGATTGCGCACGCAGGACGCTGCGGTGTGTTTTATGTCAGAAGGATCTACCTCATGCATGTGTATTGAAAACCGACACGTTCAAGAATTAATCACATTCCACAAATTTGAGTTTTGGCGTGCCACAGTTTCTGTTAAAAATGTATTGCTTACCATCAGGCATGCGTGTACTGATACCTTTAAAAATAAAACCGGCTAAGTCGAGTTGGACTCGCCCACCGAGGCTTCCGTACCAACGTTGGTTGGTACCAATTAAGCAAGACCTCTAAATTGTATGAGCGCTCATATAACTCAGAGGCCTATCTTAGTTGGCGAAACTATGTATGTATGGGGATTGGGGACACATTTTAATTTTCAACTTTTTTTTAATTTTTGGAATTTTTCCTAGTTTTGGTCAAAATCATCACAAGTAAAGGGAAAATTCCGAAAAATAAAAAAGTTTAAAATTAAGGTAAATTTTAGTACTTACAAGTTTTCGCGAAAATCTAAATTTGCCTATATCTTTTATCGTGTTGACTCAGGACCTTGAATCAAGAATCAAGAATCAAAGCATTTATTCAGTATGTAGGCAGTATAAATATACGCACATATACACGTCAAAATCATAAAATAAATCATAACCAATTATCAAGTAAACATAGCAAAAGCAGAATTTAACGCTTTGAATTAGAAAAAAAAAAGTAATGAACCATTCAGCTGTCATCCAATCGTTTACGTCAGAATATTTAAAAAAAATTAAAGTAGGTTAAAACCAACCATACATGTAACTGTGTGTTTCAGTACTTCAGACAATTTTTATATAAAAAAAATAAAAAAGTGAAATAGTGAAACACAACATAGAGAAACGCATACCGATCACAGTACATATCATGATCCAAATGGAACTGATAGTCCGTCCTTGATGTTTATACACCTAATAGAGACTATAGACCTCATAGTCTCTGGTATAAATTTCAACTTGCTAGGTCCACCCGTTCTTGATAAAATCGGTGGTGACACACGGACAGACAGACAGACAGACGGACATACAGACGGACTAGAAAGTGATCTTATAAGGGTTCCTTTTTTTACCTTTTGGGGTACGGAACCCTAAAAAGGAAGTGCATAGAATGCTACGTGTTAGCAGTGACACTGAAATATTAACAATTTAGACTTACGCGTTCGTCACTGTCGTTGCATTCAGACCGTGACGCTAAGTTAAATTTTACCTTTTACTTTGTCACTTAATAATTTAAGATCGTATCTTAGTAAATAAGCGAAAAAATGATAATATCCACTAGTCATATGCATGGTCATCAAGGTATCAAATTTGTTTATAATGTTTATCTCCATATCTCCGGAGATGATAATCAGATCTCCATCAAATTTGAATGGGACCAAATGGGAGGCATAATCTCTCAAACAAAAAAATATTTTTTCAAATCTGTAAGATTTGACGGAGTTCTGTGGTAACAAAAATAAAAATACAGTCGAAATGAGTTTTTTTTTAAATTATCTTATAGGCTAGTGTTTGACCACTATCTCATCGGTTGATAAGTGATCCTTTTTTGTGAAGTCGGTTAAAAAACAAGGAGCTAAACAAAGGTTATGGGACAAAACGCTTCATAGACAACTAACTATCAATGTTTGACTTCCTAATCTGAGACTCTATTGTTGCTCATAGTTCGCCGCGTCTTCGCTGAAGTATCATAAGTTAATAGGTCGCGGTCGCAAGTTTGATGTTGACCGCTGCATCGGTGCAGACGTTTTAAGAAACGTTTTTGCGCTCTTGCGATGCCAATTTAGGTGTATCGAAAGTTAGGGTAGGGTGACCAAGCTTATAGTTGATGATAGCTATTTTTAAATCTGTTAGTCTAGCGTTTAACCACTAACTCGTCTGTTGGTAAGCGATGATGTGGTCGAAAATGGTGAATACACTATGCCTAGAATACTCTGACTCAAGAGCAGTGTCCTGCCGGAACACCGTAAGGTTATGGCGGCAGATTTTCTCCTTGATGGTAGCAAGCTACTTTTTTGATAGCAATTCAGGCGGAACATCGATATAATGCTCCAAACACACATGGAGCGGAGCTAAACTAGTTCTTCTTTAGTACTTAATTACCGTCTGATTGCTCTCATTGGTCTCAATACCCATAGATTTCTTCTCTACAAAGACATGTGGCCAAATAACTTGCTAGAAACACTAATATGACTAGCTCTTGAACGGTGAAGCTCAGAATACCGGTTAGGACTCGGATAAGATTCTTTTGTGATATTATGTTACAGGACAAGTTAACAAACTTAACGTATTTCTACCATATGTCGAGGTCTCGTCTTACACTTACTATACTTTACTTGCTATCTTTCACTTTTATCACACCAACAAAAACACGGCATGAATAAAGTCAAGTGCTACTACCAATCAAATAAAAAGACACGTAACATACCGTTATTTATTAGTTACGACGTATTGCATAGATATTAGTTCAAGGTTTAGCACCTTTTCCTGAACTTCGTAGATCCTGTGACATAGCCACGCATGGTTAGGCACGTTATTTGAGCCACGCGTGTGCTATGACGTCACTTTCGAGTCTTACGACACGCAATGTCATCATGATAAGGTGCCTGCACGCTAGATTTTAATAAGAATTTCCATAGTACAGTCATTTGGTGTTCAATGGGTTACCTGGAGAGATTACTGGGAGTTTTGAAAATTGGTGAATTTATAGATTTAGACGTTCTCTTTCCGAATCTCTATTTTGCCACCTCGTAACTTTACCGCTCCCGCCGTCATCTTGGAAAAATGGCACCTAAAAACAGTTTTTCGACACAATCTCCTTTCAGACTCATTTCACGATAAAAATTAAAATTTCTGAAATTAAAATTTTTAAAACTCCTGTAAAACTTGTCAGGTAAAACAACCAAATGACTGTACTATCAGTTGTCTTTGCTTTTTTTAAAAACGACAAACTGTTTCTGTTTTTGATAAATGGAGAATTTTAATTAATATTAATGAAGTATATTATGTAAAAATAGTTACGGAAAAGATCGCACTATCGTAAATAATTGAAATAGTTTGAAAACTAAAAAAACTATCTTCCATGCCGCGCGGGTCAGTATCAGTAGCAATTTTGAGACGTTTATCATCATATCTCTGGAGATACTTATCAAATATAGGTAAAATTTCAACAAAACTACTATGGAAAAAAATCCTCTATCTAATCTATGAAAAAAATAATGATTGAAATCGGTTTACAATTGATGGAGTAATCGGGTCGCAAACATACGAAAAAAATATGTGTATACAAACTTTCTTCGTACATTTATACACCCATTATAATATTTTTTTTGGTATATGTAGTGTTTTTGGTGTGTATAGAAAGCCATCACGATCATCACCAGCTTTAATAGCACTTACACCAATGCTTTTGTCTAAAGTTGTTCATCCTTGTGCTTCTCGCTTTAAGGTACAAACCGTGGTCTTGCCATTCTTGACCTAAGTGTACGATGTTTTAATGTAGCTTTTCGCCTTATTATCCAGTATGTTGATATGATGGTCACAGTACTCAGTACATATTAAACGCGATATCGCGTGGTGTGGTGCACCGCTGCAGTAATTATTGCCCCGGGTAGACAGACGCCTCACGTCACCGCGTTTGATTAATCGTGCGATCCGTCATATTGCAGCGATTTTTTGTTGAGACGATCTGTTGGACTAGTGCAGTCACGGTTCTTATGGAACTCAAGGTCCCCAGACATATACTTAATTATAACGCCATATATATATATATATATATATACATAGAAACACCACAGAAACACTTTGCCGCCTGCTCACATCTATGTCGTGTGTCGCATCCAACTTTAATCAATAATTTATATACATGTAGTGACAAATCTTTTTTTTTTCGCTAAACTAAAATAAATAAAAAATTGAATTTAGATCGCTGTCTACTGGTAGAGTACCTAAAAAGCTGGCGACATTACCTCTTTGAATCGCGTAACTAATGCGTTGCCCGTGGTAAGCGCCAGCTCTTTGGTCGTGGAAGACATCGATTAGGCGTTAACAGCTCAGCTCCTTAACAAAACCACGTGCTTGTTGACCCCACGGGCCCATGGTTTCGACCCCAAACAGAAGAAAAGCATAGTTGTCACCAATGCTTATATATTTCCTCCGTTTGAGAGCCTCTGCCGCGTCTGCAGCTGCTCCTGCCGCCCGTTAGGTATTTAGAAGATGGAAAACTGCCAATGTCTCTACGCACGTCGCATCCCACACTAGCGGCTTCCCACGACACCAAGGAACTAACGTCATGTCGTCAGGCCTCTTACCATTGTCACGTATGATACCGTTCGGCTCTAAAATAGCCGGCACGTTGACGGTGGCAAGAGCCCGACGGATGACGTCGTTCAGTGAGCCGTGTCGAGAAAGCCGTCCCGCACTGCAACGACATGAAAGACCGTGGAGACCCAGTCTATCCACCTCGTCACCGCAGTGACAGAGATGCGGTTCTGTTATGGGGATGCCCAGACGCAGTCCCACCGCTATACAAAAACTGTTGTAGTGATTAAAGTATAACTTAGCCATAGTTCTAGACTTCAAAACCAATTTCTCTGGTGACCTCTCGCTTAGAAGTCCAACCACCTATCCTTTACTTACTACGCTAATTGGGCTCTGTTACATTGTTTATTTGTGGCGTTTTTACAGATACGCGGCTCGATAAATAATTTCAGGGATTGCAATTATGAACAAACGAAACAAAATGCAGTCGAATTGAGAACCTCTTTTTTAATCAAGTTGGTTGGAAATCAGTATTATCATCGTTTTTCGGCAATCCCTGTTACCCGTAGTGCTAGTTATATATATATATAACATTATATACATAAGTTACCTGAATTAAAGAATTATTATTATTAATAAAAACATCAACACCGATTTGAGTTTGACCTTAAACTTTCCTGCACACCCTTTCACAAAACAGTAAAAAAGGCCCACTTTATTGACAATATTTCTGTAATAAACTTTTTGTCGTCTTCTAAATTAATACAAAGTAAAGAAAACATTAAAAAGGACCACCCCAAATAGCAACGTTATAATAGACAAACAAATAATTTTAAAACGAATGAGAAAGAGACGGAAGATCTGTATGCAATAATAAGAGCAAAAGGGACAGTACAATGGCACAGTATGGGTGGTCTTTTTTTTGCAATTTACTTTTAACCATTTATTTTAAAAATGGTTTTCTTGATGTAAGCAGCTTTACATTTTATTTGTGTGTTTTCTGTGATTTATTAATTATTAACTTTTCTTGAATCTGCGGGATTTTTAAATTTGGTTGAAATATATTTTCAATTGGTCCACTCTGTGCATTAGATTAAAGTCAGTCCAGCGATTCTCCTTGCCGCCTTAAATTACAAGAGCTGTTGCATCTTAGATTGCATTTTAAATTAGGTGAGACAGGGGTAAAGTGCATATTCAGTTTGACAGGCAAAGTTTGAAATGCAAAGTCTTAATATCGCACTAATCGAAACGACTGTGACTTTAAATAATGAATTTAATGCCAACATAACATGCACATTAACATCAAATCTTTGGTGTCGGAAGTCGGTCAATAAAATGATACGCGATACGTGTCAGTGCGTCGTTATACTGAAACTGTATCTATCGGCGTATAGTAATACAAATATGTGCATTTATGGCGAGTATAACTCACTGTAATGACGTCACGGCCTTAGATCAAGTTCAACTTAGCACGTTTTCAGTAATATCACATTATAAATAATAGTAAGTACAAGTAATAAAAACATACACACAATATAATAGTAAATTAATACTTGAATTAAAATTATAAAACTACCCCCGTCTGATCTATGTATAATCTGTTCATTGAAAACATTCCAATAAGCCCACTCGACATCTCTGCTGTAAGTCGGTGAGGAGTTGAGTGTTCTGTAGACTCCAGAAGATGTTCCAGCATCAGGTCAATGCTAGCATGTTCTGACAACATACTTGAAGTAAGACGATACCGAATTTTGATTTGATCAGACCTATGAAAGTTGCATTCATAGCGTCATCAACTAGAAAAAAAGTCATAGTTTTAAAGCAGCTGAACGTAGTAGTCAAAAGTCATTTATTCGTAATAGATCGAATAGATCGTTTAAATCGCGCGATTTAGTCTGATTCTGTAACTTGATACTTTTCTACAACTGAAGTATGAAGTATGTTCGTATTGTTAAGGTGTGAATAGATAGCTAGATATATTGATAGACAATCCGAAGACCTAAACAAAGGTTACATATTGCGGACAAACATTCTACGTAAAAAACTCATTAAAAAATTACTGAAAACCGTGTTTTACATGTAATTTTTGCTCTATCTCGTTTTCTTTACGAGATACAGCGGACTTTATCTTTCTTCTCGACTCTTCGACTCTTCTTTTGAGGTTAGGTCAGCATTGCATGCTCATGCTAATAATTGTATTAAAAATGCATTGTCATCAGATTGTGAGCTATTTTAAAAGTTTCAGCCGGATAGCCAATCAGAAAAGGCTCGAAATTTGAGTTGCATTATTCCACCTGCAACGACAAATAAACAAGGTGACATTAAAAAAAAAAGTGGTTAAATCCAATGTCATCCAGACCAAAAACAACAAATCGATTACACCTCATTATTATAAATCGTAACGTATCGCACTGTACTTGATGTTAATTGATGAGTAGCTTTAGTGGTGGAAAATACGTATATAATCGGGTCACTAACTACTTCTTTATGAATATGTATCTTCTATATAATTGTGTCTCATCCAAACTCAAATCATTACAATAAAGTGGAAAAGTGGTTAAATGCTTTGTGTTGTGTTTGTTGTAACTATCCATTTTAATTAAATCATCATCATCATAATCAGCCGGTATCAGTCCACTGCTGGACATAGGCCTCTCCCAAGTCATGCCACTGAGCCCGATCTTCGGCTCTTTGTTTCCAGTCACTGCCCACCGCTTTGCGAATGTCGTCGCTCCACCTGGTCACAGGGCGTCCTACGCTACGTTTACCAATTCGCGGTCTCCACTCTAGAACCAGTCTACCCCAACGGTTATCGGTCCTACGGCAGATATGACCAGCCCACTGCCACTTCAGCTTGCTAATTGCTATAACAAGAATACTAGTAATGTGCGACCCACATTGCCAGTAATCTTTATAAAAAAAAAAAAAAAAAAAAATCCGATGAGCTATGTCGATCACTTTAGTTCTCTAGCGAATTACCTCGTTCCGGATTCGATCCCGCAGAGAAACACCGAGCATAGCTCTTTCCATAGCTCGCTGAGCGACTTTAAATTGGTGGACCATCGAACCGTGACTGTCCACGTCTCGGCTCCGTATGTCAAGACGGGTAGGACGCACTGATTAAAGACTTTTGTCTTTTGGCACTGTGGTATATGCGACGAGAAGACTCGACGGAGTTTTCCGAATGCTGCCCAGCCCAGCTGAATACTTCTCTGGATTTTCTTTTCAAAGTTATGTTTGCCTAGTTGGAGCGTCTGCCCTAGGTAAACATACTTAGTGACAACTTCGAGTGGGATTCCATCTACGGCAATCGGTTCCGGAACAACGTGCTCGTTGTACATGACTTTGGTTTTATCCAAATTCATCCGGAGACCGATGCGACGAGAAGAATCAGCTAGGCCATTCAACATCCTATGTAAGTCCTGCAAAGTTTAATTAAATATGTAGTGATAAATGAGGCAAACTTGTAAATTAATTGATTGTCATTCAACTTTCAAGCTACGCGCTACGAGATACTACGGTGCTACGGTCAATGATCCGCTACTACGAAAAGCTATCGTATTACGTAACTGTACAATATTATGTATTAACTTTTCTACTTTGTTGACTTCTTGGCGATAAATAATGGCGCATACTTAAATGGTAAGTAAGTAGTCTTTATAATTGACCAAGCAAACGTAGTGAGCGAAGCGTCTCAGTTTCGTTATTCAACCGATTTTGACGAAAATTGGCACTTGATTGATTGATTTATTGATTCCTAGATTTATTTAAGAACTTTTGTCGAACGCGGTTTTAGACTGGGGGGGGGGGGGGAAATAGGAGCGGAATTTAAGTGAAATTTGAAAGGCATACTAAGGACTCATTCTACACAAGATGTTGCGAAATAAAATGGGGGAAGCTTGCTGTGGCGTTATATATAATAGACGGATTTCAATTTTTACAAGAGCACGCGATGTACTGTTCACACAGAACTAATAGTATTTAACACTTACACGTCTGTAGGCGTTCCAGACCTTACCAACTAATCGGCGACATGCCTTCTATCGGTGGGTCGCTGTAGCCAATAGTTAACACATACCATACTTCAACATTCTCCATTTTTAACCGACTTCAAAAAAGGAGGAGGTTCTATGTTAGACTGTATGTATTTTTTTTATGTATGTTCATCGATTACTCGAAGATGCGTGAACCGATTTGGATTTTTTTTTTTATTTGAAATTTAAATTTCCATAGATTTATATATTATATAGATTTAATATAGATAACATTATATAGATTTATATATAGATTTAAATTTCATATAGATGTTCAGTATCTCCAGAGATATGGAGATAAACATCTCAAACTTGATACTGAAAAATAATCGCAGCAATATTAATCGAGCGGCATTTGAAGTCGGTTCTTTTAGTTTTTTATTATTATTAACAGACGAGCACTTGACCACTATCTCACCTGATGGTAAGTGAAGATGTGGTCTAAGATAGAATTGTCCATGTCTGGGACCCAACCCGTCTCGCAAATTGGCTAGCACCGAAGATCATGCTGGAACTCGGCGATCCGATTGGCGATATATCTTTTTTTACAGGGTGGTTCGACACTTGGCTGCAGCTTACCACCAGTGGTCACCTATTTAGCACCACCCAGGGCTCACTTGTAAGGTAGATCAGGGTATCGGGTAGGCAGTAATAACCTTTCTGTGGGTGATAATGACCTCCAGCTGCTTTTTTTAAAATCAAGTTCTATATCCTAGAACTACTTAGCACCTAGCACGCTTGTCTAGAAGAGACCTATTCGCTTGCGACTTGAAGACGCTTAGATACACAGATGGCTAGATAAACTCGGAAACAGATTTTTTAAAACAAGTTTTTTTCTCTTCTTTCTTTTTCTCTTCCGCCATTACAAAAAAGGAGGAGGTTCTCAATCCGTCGGAATATATTTTTTTATGTATGTTCACCGATTACTCGAAAATGCTTGAACCGATTTAGAATTTTTTTTTTGTTTGAATGGCTTTTTAGGCTGGACTAGACTAGACTATTTAGACTTCACAGGTGGTCCCATTCAAATTTCATCGAGATATGTCCAGCAAAAATATGGAGATAAACACCTTAAACATGACACTGAAAATTACTCGCACGGCGTTTGAAGTCGGTTCTTTTAGTTTTTTTCTGTGTTGCGAGGGACTTTACAGATATACAAATAACGAACACAATTACACCCAAACTTGGACCAATTGTTTGATTATCACACAAAGAATTGTCCCATGTGATAATCGAACACACGACCGCCTGTTTCGTGGACAGTAAAGTGGTTTAAATAAATCACCGTACTATCGCAGTTCACCGCAGCAATCATACGTTGCGCGTTGTTTAATTGTATTTAGATTTGTAAATTCAAGCCAATAAAAATAATCGTACCCTATTGATTAACTAACGACTACGGTACTATGGAAAGTATGTCGCGAAATATTGCCACCACTATCACGCAGGCCTAGAAGGCTTGCCGTTAATTTCCATGGCGTGGCCCAATTATTACTTCTATACCATCTATAAAGCAGAAAGCACACGATCGCGTTTTCACCCCCTAGTCTGCCCTACACCGGCGAAGCGGTCGGCCGGAAAACTCGGTATTTACTTATTTTTATTTTACCTGTACATATTTTTAGCGTGCAACTTTAGCCTTATTTTTATGTGTTCGTAACTTTTACATTGATATTTTTGTAGAACTGATATCTTTGTGTGTGTTTTAATTTTGCTTCGATATTGATAGTCGTTTTGGTTTTGTTTTGGATTGATATGAGAGCATGATGTTACCATCATGCTCTCATATCAACATCATCTGCTCTCATATCAATCATATTTACATATGATTATAGGTAAATGTTTGTCGATTATACATTTCTTGATTTTCCGACACTCAGTAATTGTGTGTTTGTCTTTTTTACACGATTTTTAAGGCTTATTATTTTTCGAGTGTTAATATATAAAAATTTGATATTATAATTTTGAGAGCTTGAAAAAAAAATTTAATAAAGGTGCTATAATATGATGTCAACAAAAGCTAAATTGTCAAGCTCATTTTGTAAGTGATACCTTAAAAGAAAATCTTAATTCCGAAATTATTTTTGCTTCATGTTATTCTACTGCAGCTGTACTGATAAATTGATGATTTGACCTGATAATATAAAAATATTGCATGTTTTTTTTGTGAATATTATAAGAATAACACATTTTGTTCTCACTTGTGTTTGTTTATTATTATACATATAAACTAGCAGCGCCTTGCGGATTCACTTACGTAGTTCCCGTTCCCGTGAGAATACGGGGACAAAATATACCTTATGTTACTCGCTGATAATGTAGCTTTCCATTAGTTAAAGAATTTTTGAAATCGGTCCAGTAGTTTTGAAACAAAAAATCAAATCTATCCTGTGTATAATATATGTTAAGATAAATATTAATGCTTTCTTTCGTACTTATTGTTCTAGTTATGACTGGATTAAATAAAACTGGTTTCATTGTTTACATTCGTGGAAAACAACCACAAGTCTTAACACTACCAAAATTCTATAGTATTTAGTTTAGAAAAATACACTTAGGTACGGACACACCGCAGCGTCCTGCGTGCGCGATCTAGGTGGCTATCAGTTAGCGCAGTAGTATTTGTACCGACTGGTTCACACCAAACAGGATCAGAAAACAATTGAAAAGTACTGAGATCGAGAAATACTCTTAGGCTGAGTTGCACCATCTTACTTTAACTATAACAAACGTCAAAAATCTGTCAAAATCCATATAAAACCACCGGTTAATAGTTATAGTTACGGTTAAAGTAAGATGGTGCAACTCAGCCTTAATGTGTTCTTGTTACTGTTCAACTATTTTGAATGAACGGTTGGAATAACCTATGCACCCCGTGGCCTATCTGCACCTCTGCAAGGCAAATGCGACGTCCTCGCCTCGTCCACGCCCCGTCCTCTCTGTATGTTTTTCATCGCGAGTCTCCTGTACATTTAGAATTAAAGTCAATGTATAAGACATCCACATTTATGAGGACCCGGTGGTGTAGTGGGAGAACGTTCTTTGATGCCAGAGGTACCGAGTTCAATTCCCGCGTGCACCAACTGAGTCGGATTTTTCTATCGATAAAATTATATCTGCGTTTATATCCACTGATGGTGAAGGAGAAACATCGTTAAGAAACCGACCCCCGCATGGTGGTAGGAAACTATCTAGTGTCCACCTGGCCAGCTACCGCCCTCAAATTAGAAAATCCGTCGCCAAACTTTTAATGTGTTCCGGTAGCTATCCTTGAGAGCCAGTTGCCATTCTAGACCTAGCATGCTACCATCCTCGACCACAACATCACTTACCAACAGGTGAAATAGTGGTCATACGCTAGCCTATGTAAAAAAAAAGCCTACGTCTTTCCCGCGCCCCGTCACTTAAGTCTGGCTCGCGCCTAAGGATTCTGTTAGATATTATGTTCTATTGCGAATTTTGTAAACATCAATTCGTTTTGCGAGTGTTTCTGTCTGAGTGTCTGAATGAGAAGGGTATGTTCCCGTTTATCGTAGCTATAATAAGGTCGCTGACCGGCAGCCACCCTATGTTTATCATACTAGACTAGACCTTTCCCAATTCACGTCTTTGAGGTCTTCAGCTCTTCTCATCCAGTCACACTGCCCGCCACGACACTGCGTATAATTATCGTCACACTATTTTGCCACTCAGAGTCTTACACTACGTTTGTTAGTTAGTGCCCTACTCTCCAAGACACGTTTACCTTTTTCAACCGACTTCCCAAAAAGAAGAAGGTTCTCAATTCGTATGTGTGTTTTTTTGTATGTATGTTACGCGATTACTCCGTCAATTGTGAACCGATTTGAATGATTCTTTTTTTAATCGGTAATAAAAGCATCTGATACACACGATAATTAATTGTTTATTTTATTACAATAATTCCAAATACTTTTATGACACAGACTAGTTGTATTCCAAAATGAATATTAAAAAGTATTATTTGCGATTATTAACATTAATCGCCGCCATATGACCGCCATCTTCGCCAAACGTCATGTCATGTCAAAAAATATTAGGTATGTTCAAAATCGTTGCACCCTAACAAGACCCGGTAGAACATTCCTGTGAAGACAAATTAATTATCCCCACCTTTGTTTCTATCTCGCTCACAGTTACCGTAAGAATATCTGTCAAAAATCAAAATCAACGAGAAGAAAGATGTAAAAAAAATATTCAATGTCATATTATTTAGTGTTCAAAACTATATGCAATTCATTGTGTATAATTTTCTTGGGACTTTTCTTCTAAAACCATTACATTCTGTTATGTTTGAAGTATTTATCTCCATATCTCTGGAGATACTAATCAGATCTCGTTGAAATTCGAGGAAACAATGGGACCACCTCGAAAACGTACCCTACCTATTAAAAAAAGAATCATTTGAATCCGTTCACAATTGACGGAGTAATCGCGTAACATACTCGTACACACAAAAAAAACACATACAGATGAATAGAGATTCTCCTCCTTTTTCGTGAAGTCGGTTAATTAATACTACTACGTAACCATATGATTACACTAAACTGACTGTCACATAACTTCTAGCGAGAAGATATGGTCAAATGCTTGTCTAATTACGACACAAAAATCAACTCGTTTTAAGCACGTTATTACATAAAATATTGCAAATTTTCTATTAAAATCGTTTTTGAATGCCCGAATACGAATATGCGTAACGGCGGCGGCGGCGCGGCGTTACCTTTGATGTAGACAAAGACACCGACAAAAGAGCCGATAACTGCAGAGTCAACTATTGTTAACTTAAATTTTACTGGTGTTACTTAGTTAAGTAACGTTGTTAATAAAGGAGTTAACTTAACTTCTCGGCATTGTTTCGTCTTCTGTTTTTCGTTTTCGCCGATTTTTATAACCTCTTACGTTTCATATTTATTAACGTTACGAAAGAATTGAACTGTTGTTTTTAAAGTGTTTAGTCAATTTAGTAAAGGTACGGTCACACGGCGGCGTCCTGCGATCTGCAGGCGCGATCACTTTTCAATTGTTTTTTGATCGTGTTTGGTGTGAACTGGTCGGTACAAATACTACTGCGCTATCTGATCGCCGCCTAGATCGCGCACGCAGGACGTTGCGGTGTGTCCGTACCTTAAGGTGGTGGGTCTTGATCACGATATATCAGAGATACATGACGTCTGTAGATGACGCCCTACTGGAACAAAAATTTGCACTTTAAAGTATAATATTTCGTTAATGGAGCATTCAATCTAAAAATGGTATCAGCAACCCTAAAGTCATTTTAAAAGACCTATTCAACAATACCCCACACGATGGAGTAGATAATGTAAAAAAAATTCATCCCCACTTCTCATATAGGGGAGATACCCTAAAAAAAATATTTTTCACAATTTTATTTCAGCGCTTTGTCGGCGTAATTTATATACATACCTCCACAAAATTACAGCTTTCTAGTAATAACGGTCTCTTAGCAAAACCTCGGACAGACAGACAGACAGACAGACGGACATGACGAAACTATAAGGGTTCCTTGTCAGGACTACGGAACCCTAAAAAGTGTGGATGGACTGTGTGATAGAAGATATGGATGTAAAAGGAGTGGATGCGGAAATTACTGCGCATAGATCCAAATGGAAGAGAATGACTTGTTGTACCGACCCCACTTAAGTGTGATGACGATAGGAAGATGATTATGATGCTCACGCTTATTCTAAACTCGTTCCCTGCTGAAAACACACACCGTGCGTTTTTTTATTTTTGGTATCGGAAGTAAAATTAAAAAAATATAAAAAATACATTTTTTTTAAGTTAATTTTTTCAATATTTTTTTTGTGCGTGTGACCTTCTGCTGTTCGATTTCATTATTTAAAAAAAATTGAAAAAAAAAATTACATGTCACACATAGTAAACTTCCTCAATTTGCAATTTATAAATATACATATTTATTCAAGAATCAGAGAATCAAAGCATTTAATCAGTATGTAGGCAGTATTAATATACGCACATATACACGTCAAAATCATAAATAATAAAATAAATCATAACGACGAAGTTATCCGCGAACAAACATTAAAAAAATATATATATACGGTCGAATTGAGAAACCTCCTCCTTTTTTTGAAGTCGGTTAATAAAAAAGATGATAATTACGATTGTAAAACTGTGACGATAGTCAGTAAATGTGACCTACATTTAGTAGCACGTATCCATACTACATTCAATCGACTATCACATTTGATAATATTCTGAACAAATTGTCTAGCAGACGAGAAAGGTAAAGACATATTTTGTGTGCGACGAACTTAAATGGTTCCCACAACGATTACCTTCACCTGTGGGTGTAGGGATGGATCAAAATCGAAACATTTATCGATACTCAATACATTTTAATACATGCTATTGACTTGTGATATTAATAGTTATTTGGTTTTATCATTTGGTCGAAAATTAGACCCTCAAATATAATGATGTACAAAATCTATATACGTACAAAATTAAATCCATCCTAATATTATACATATTAAAATTATTTAGTGTCTCTATTTCGTTATAGTTATTTGAACCAAATGGCTGGACCGGCACAAAATAATAAAAGAATAGGATATGCGATACTCATGATTACAGGCGAAGCCGTGGACGCCACTAGTTGCAGTGTCTCAAGAGACATTGATTCATGTTTAATGTCAGTACAATAATCAGCTACCAGTAACCCTATAAAATGTATCTAGGTTAACCATCAGACGTCTAACCTTGGGCTTAATACTGGTTTAAAATCTAACGATACACTAAAATTCGCATTTGGCGTTTGTATCATAGATTATCGTTAACTTCATCGAATATCCTTTATCGACTGATGCTAGAATATAAATAGGCTACCATCGAAGAAGTTTCTAATATATTCATCGTATGATTTGAGTTTCGTTTATCGATATCGATAACTCGTATTCCCTTCCTTATGAAGAATGCACCTTGACTAAGGGAAATAGTTTTTTTTTAATCACATCAGCGCACAATATATCATCCCTTTATTTACACTGCTACATATTCGCGCAGTTGGCTTTGTCTGTTCAATACAAGCTTCCTCGAAGGGGTCTTTGAAGCTCCATAGAAAATTGTACGAATCCTTTGAAGGGTTCGTTTCGATGCTATAGAAAATAGAGCGATGGATTTATGCAATGTCAGACATCATTAACTGGTTCATTATTCTATATGGGAATTTTACGGATATCATTACTGCTGTATTGGAAACATGTTTTGTTGATAATATTACTCATGGTACCCATGTTACATGTAGATTGGTATCCAATTCATACGATAATTAACATATTCGTATATGAATAAAGAATCTATATGTATGCTTTTAAAGCTTATCCAACGATTGTTATCATCAAGTTGCCATCATAAAATAGTTAGGACTTTTTTTATACTATCAAGCGTTTGACCATTATCTCACCAGGAGGCCTACGTAACTCCGAAGTGGTACTCCAAAGTATCGGCCGAAAGATTCGGGCGTTTCCATCGATATGAATGTACTACGTATCCTACTACGAATCACATTCGGTTCGGTCGGTTCAGCTTATCAGTCGGTCCAACCGAAATTAATTTGATATTTTGTTGTATCGTAAACCCTACTAAACGAAAAAATCCCGACCGATGATTTGCCACAGTTTACAAAAGTTTTACAAAATATCCGAACTTTTTCGTAGTAGGTTATCGGCAAATCGGTTGTGTTTCGGTCGGGCTCGAACTTTCTGATGTGTCCTTTCGGAGTTGGCCTCCTGATGTTAAGTGACGATGCAATGGACGATGTAGCACGCTTACCTGGAAGATACCTTTTCGCTCACACAGAATTAAATCTTTGTTCGTTAGTCTCGCTAAAACTCAAGAACGGCTGGGCCAATGTAGCTGATTTTGGTTTTAAAATGTTTGTCGTAGTTCAGGGAAGGTTTAAACGGTGAGAAAGTATGGAAAAATTGCGAGGAAGATATTGCAAACAACAATTTCATTTTCCCATATAAACTGTTCTACTACTTTCTACTACTTTCTACTACTAGGACACTACTTTCCTGTCAAACATGTTCGTCCTATCGTTTAGAAATCAATTAAATTTAAAAGTCGTTCAGAAGTCAAATTAAATTTAAAAAATTACTTCCAAAAAAAGGAGGTCTATCAATTCGACCGTATTATATATACATATATTGTACGTGAATAACTTCGTCGTTTATGAAATGATTTTGATTATTTTTTTTTTGTTGGAAAGGGGATATCCCATGACTGTAGCAGAATAACTAATAATAGGCACTATACATAATATTAAAAAAAAAAACTCAAAAAAATCAGTGAAAATAAATCAGTCAAATTGGCTGATAGAACGCATGTCGAGGCGTGGTCGTAGACGATCCTTCGGTATATTTTGTTCATCCGAAACCCGGGGGGTCAGTCATTGTGATGGTAATGCAGGATGGTAACCAAGATTACGGTGCGGTAATCAATAGGACCTGCATTGTGTGCTTGACCTGACGACAGGTTCTATTGTGGACAGGCGCAGGTTGGGACAGAGGTCACCAACTACCTACCGTGGACACAGGTTCTAAGAGTGTCGAATTTGTTGGACATACCTTTGCATTTACTTTTTTTTACTAATGTTACAGTAGCTATTTGAAGCATTATTGTCAAAAAAAACTTATTGGCTATGTCTCAGAATATAAAGTTCTCGATATGCCATGCTTTATCCCGATAATATACGTAATTTTATTTTTTTATTTTATTTATTTATCTCAGAAATTATGCAGCGATTTCAAAAACTTAGTATCAGGTGTAGAACTTATGGACTTTGGCATAAATTATGGTCATAATTATTCTAAATTCGTCAAATTAACTTCGTTAAATTAAGCTAAATGTTGACGATGTTATTCAAACTCTATGTAATTTCTACAGTTAATTTACCCTTTTATGGTGGTACGGTTTCATCATTATTATCAGCCGGTATTGGTCCACTGCTGGACATCCCAAGATATGCCACTATTTCGATACAAAAGTATAATGCACTAATGAAATGGAGAAAAATCTTGCACTGAAATCACATCTATTGGTCGTTTTTTGTTTGAATTTGACTATTATTCAAAATAACGTCATATTATTCAATTAAATTATGTAGGTACTTAAATATTATTTTCGATACGATAAAATGTATAAGTAGGTATAAGAGACCAATAGAAGCGATTTCCGTGCAAGTTTTTGCTCCGTGTACCTACGCATATTTGTGCATTACACATTTGCACGAAAATCATAACTACCACCTCAAAAACAACAGTCAAAACAAAGCCATTAATTAATAACAATAACAAAACATTTGGCTCGATTCGTAAAAATCCGAGTTAACACTAAATTACTTACCTTTTGTCTCTGAGCCGTTCATTGTTATAAAACAAACCACTTAGAAGAAATGCTAAGAATAATCTGAGCTATATAATAAGTCTTTTGTTTAAGTTTGTCTAAACTTTGTTTTCCGAAGTCATCTTTGCGCGGATTCATCTGTTATAGATACTTAGGTAGGTAAGTACTTATAGATGTGATTATTTGTTGAATTGACGCCTCGTCACTCCTCAGTAATGGGGTAAGAGTTTTTAATTTGTAGGGGTTCTGTTTTAATACAACATTTTTGTTGGCATTTGCAATGTTTCCCTTAGAAATTATTGTGGAAGTTTCTACAGTTAAAAGTTACAAGTTTTCGCCTTTGAATAAAAATTGCACATTTCAAAGCAATACACGGTCACCCTCAGCGTTTACCTTTTGATTCGAAGGGTGTTTTGAATTTTGATTCGTAAATCAATTAAAATAATGTAAGTAAGTTAAAGTTTCTTGTTTCAACTTATTAAGGTTTTGACTACTATCTCGACTGGTCGTAAGCGATGATGCGGTCGAACATGTTGAACATGTTGTACTTATCTAGAATATTACTCCGATTCTAATTAAGGGCTTTGTGCTTTTGAAACATCGTAAGTTTATGGTGACACATGTCCTCCTTGATGGTGCTCAGCTCACTTTTTGGTAGCAAGTCAGGCGGTACATCTATAAAATATGTTCTTGCCATCTGTGGACGAACACCCGTGCTAAGGATACTCGATACGGTGACCTTTCGCTTAGAAGTTAGCCATCTATTAATTACCTACGCTTACGCTTTAAGAGACTTAATTTACCTTAGAAATGCAAATTTAAATGTACTGCAAACTAAACGTGTCTAAACAAAAGCTCCGAAGATCCGTTAAATAGTGTTCGTAACATAATCTCACGCGCATCCATTTGCTCACAAAATTCTCTAAATTTCGAATTACGAACGCACTGCAACGTGCATTTGGCGCCTAGCGAGATACGTAACTTTTTTTGGACAATTATTAAACCTCAAATATTTCAACATCAAGCAAAGCATTATCGAGTTTAAGCCCACTCCCTAAGATGCAATATCAATTTTGTCATGAACAAGTTTAAACTTAGTTCTAAGTTGATCGCTCAGCTGTCAAAATTCTTCCAGATTTTGTCTGTATTCGGGGAGCAGTAGAGTTGAAATTGGGTTTGATATCTGGTGTCCTTGAAATGGATAATAATAATGCATTTTTTGTATCCAAGATGTCCGTGTCAGTGTGATGCACCGTGAGTGTGTGTGTGTGTTTCACTAGGCGTGTAGCAGCTGTGCTTGTGCCTATTATTGTGACGTTGTGTGCGATTTAGTACTGCGATCAAATAGTCTTGGTACTACTATCTATTTTATATTATTTTTTAACATTATGAGGATACACTTATTAAATTAAAATTGATTGTATCATAAAATAGCCAATCGTAAAAATCTAAAAACAAAAGATATTTAATCCATTTAAAACAGTGAAAGGTACCTTTACTTCTTTCACTGTTTTAAATATTAAAATTACAATCATCTAAAAATTTTGTTCTGTCACTTTTATGTTGTAATAATATTTTATAATGAATGTTTTATAACAATGGGCGTTCTCACATTGGACGATAACTGTAACTACACGATAACTGCACGATATCGTTGGGCTGGTAGTAACAGTTATCGTCCAATGTCAAAAGGGGCAGGTCAGCCGCGTCGCGACGCGACGCGGCGCAGCGCGCACTTATTAAGAGAGTATTACAAAAAAGAACTTTATTTGCTATACAAAAAAATACACATTTCATTTTGGCGGCTTCAGGCAGCGCCGCGCGGCGTCTCGCTGCGCCGCGCTGCGCCGCGCGGCGTCGAGCGGGAAGAAACAATTGAACCAAAAATAACCTCTCGAACCTGACAGATAGTAACGGAGTAGTAGTCTGCGACTGCTGGTCAGAGAGTGCAAGACTGTAGGCTGAGACTTGACACTCAGTCAAGCTTATTCTTAAACTTCTCCTACCAATTAACGAATATAACTAGCAAATTTCTTTCTGTATAATACGTTTATATGGTGTTATATGCTAAGTCTTTTATTGTTCATAATATGTTTCTCAGGAAGTACTAATGTCAATGACACAGGATTTTTTAGTGTAGAGTCCACAAACCACCTTATGATTTTATAAGCTGTAATTGTATTGTTCCTAGCATACAACTTTAGTAACATTTATCTACATAAATGAATTCATAATTAATAGAAAGTCACGCGTTATATCATAGTTTATAAACGAAGGGAGCGTTTATTTTATAACAATTTGCGTGACAGATTGTCGTAAAACTGTATCTGTAGGTATGTTCGTCGAGGCAGGTAAATCAAGGAGAAATGTGTTTGTATTCTATCGAGGTAATTATGCAAAGCGATAATAATGATCCTGTCGAGTCACGATTAAGCTATTTTTTAAGGAAACGAGTTTTTGCCCCATTGTGTTGTTAAAAGTAGATTTATTTATTTTTCGAAGCGATGCCGTAGTTTTCTTTGATTTACAGTCATTTGATAGTACACATAATATTTATTTGCTAATTATAAGGCTGCCTAAAAGTCATTGTATTAGGTATATACATATTGCATGCAATCAACTATCTGCAGTCGTAGATTTTGCCTGATAATAGGAAGTAGACTTGTTTGATTAAATCCTGTAATGAATTACGTATATGCATACATTTTGAGATTTGTTGGTTATTGTTACATATGTATAACTTATCGTGGTAAAAAGTCGTAAGTTTTCCTGTTTCTTATTTGACAACAGACTGATAATATAATACATAATATCAAACTCTTTTTACACCTATATAAGACGAGTGTAAGAATAGGTTAAGAAAAAATGATTTTATTGTAAAAAAAAGCGTGGGGTGCTTTTCAGGATATTATCAAAATAACCCTTCTAGTCATATCTGTTCATAAAATATTTGGAACTATTGATACCATGCACAATTAAATCATTTTTTCTTACACTATTTTTAATTCAAATTTATGAAAATTTATTTTCTATTTTTTAGTTGGATTTTCTATAAAAGCGTATTTTTTTAGTTTATTTATTTTTTTGTTAAGGATATGCCGACAGAAAAATATTTGAATCTCTGACAGTGCCTCAGGTAAATCCTAAAATCATCTACACACTTACAATCTAATGCTCGATCAGAGCAAGTATCAAAATATCTCCATTCTGTTTGTCTCAACTGCATAGATTTTTTTTGCATGAAGCAAAGCGATTCCCAAGAACATTTGGACCGCTACGTCGCTAGATCAAATACACCATCCTGCCACCATTGTAGTTCCTTTATCAATACTTTAAAAAAACTTTGTCTTCCATCTGTCTCCCTCTATCCGAGGGATTCTAACGTGCTAGACAAGGACAGCTATAGGAACATCTTAAACATAATTGCCTCAAAAATGAATAGAAGTTAAACAATAGCGTCAAGAAAGTACGCTTTCTTGTGCTCTGTACAATTGCTAATTTTTTACGCATTTTTAATTACTGGTTAGAATTTGTGTTGACGATTTTGTTCGTGATAAATGGTAATTTTAGTAAAAGTACTTAATATACAGTACGTTTATGTTTTCGATTCTTTACCTAAGCAATGGTCTGACAATTTTATATTTGTTATGATAAAGAATTAGGTATTATAAATTATCTAGAACTTACATTCACAGAGCAACAGACTCTATATTCTGGTATTCTGTCTTTACATTAAAGCTCGTTAGAACAAAGTTACATACATACAAATTACAATTCTTAAGTGAGTGTAGATCAGACGATCTTTTACCGAAATATTACAGACTTTGTGTATACTTGCTTGGCGTCTTCTTCCTGACTAATTGTCTATAGTGAACACGTGAAATATCTCGATAGGCAAGTGTTTAATGACTATTTCATCTGATATTAAATTACATAAATAAAAAGAAACTGAAATTAAATAAAACCGGCCAAGTGCGTGTCGGGCCACGCGCAGTGTAGGGTTCCGTAGTAGCCTGTTATTCAATGCAAGTCTTTACCCGTTATAAACAAGCAACTAGGTACTCCGTCTTTGTCACTTTAAAGGATTTATTCTAAGGATTTTGTATTTGGTACAAAATTATCCAACACCCAAGTTACTGCTAAACTAATAAAGTTATCTTAACCGCTATAATTTTCCTTTAAAGTTTATGGAATGCGCTATTATCACGAATTTTTCCAGATTTTTCAAGCCAGCAGTTTAGCTTTTAGAGTGGGGGGGGGGGGGGGAGGGGGCGGAGTTTTTTTTCAGCACTTTGTCAGCGTCATTTAAATACATACCCCTACAAAATTACAGCTTTCTAGTATTAACGGTCTCTTAGCAAAACCTCGGACAGACAGACAGACGGACATGACGAAACTATAAGGGTTCCTTGTCAGGACTACGGAACCCTAACAATGTTGTAAAAGGTACTCTTATACCTAAGCAACATTTATAACTACGGCAAACAAATTACAAAAGTTTCGCAGGCAAGCCTACAAACGGCACCTAAAATAACATGAAAATGACAAATCATGAGGAAAGCAAATAAACTATGAAGTTGCACATAACTTGAATAAGTGTAAGTTGCCGTGAGCGACCTCGCCCTCACTGAATGAGCACAAACAAAGGGCCTGAAGGCCAAGGCATTGCTCGCTGAAAAACAATCTGTAAACAGACTACTATTATGCCCGGTTCACATAATTCCAGTCCAGTAATCTAGCGAGTTAGGCTGAGGACATAAAGAGGCAGGTTTCCAGCGCAGACAACCGGTACCAATCCGTACTGGTAAAATATTTCATTGTTTCATGATTTTGTGCAACCTGTTTCTTTATGTGCGAGCGCATATGATAAAATTGGAATATTTTACAGCCCAGTGCTGGACTGGGTCATAATATCATCCAGATTATTGCGGTCATTCAAAAGCTGTTAGATCAGTAACACTATAGCGACAATGCAGTCAAGCACTGTATCGGCCGTTCACACTATTCTAGTGGCGCTGGAATGGGCGAGCTGGAATGAAAATTAGACCAGTCAACTGGACTGGATTCGATCACTGGAATGGGGACATTCCAGTGCAAGTTCACATTATTCCATTGGCATTCTAGTGCTGGACTGTTATAATGTGAACCGGGCATTAACACGGCTATGGCAACGTTCCTTATTATATTTAATTGACTGAATGTGTTAGTGTAAGTTTTTGTATAATTCTCTTGTTTGACCACTATCTCACCTGTTGGTAAGTAATGATGCGCTCAAGTATGTGAGCACGCTAGGCCTATAATTGGGACTGGCACTTTTGGACTGCCGGAACACATTAGGTGTTCAGCTTTTTTTCAAAAACAGGAGGTTTCTCAATTCGACCGTATATTTTTTTTTAGTGTGTATTACGCGGATAACTTCGTAATTTATGAACAGATTCTGATAATTCTTTTTTTGTAGGAAAGAAAATATCCCAAGGGTGATACAATAGTAATTTTATTGAGATCTGATAAGTATCTCCAGAGATATAGAGATAAACTTAACTAACTTTCTAAACATCTCAAACTTTGCTCTGAAAATTAATACCGCGGCACTTGAAGTCGGTTCTTTTAGTTTTTTAAACGATCTTATCTGACTTGAGCTTTTTAACTAGACAGTGCTATTGTTAGGGCTACCTTCGACTGATATGTGTTTTTTCAATAACTTAAATTGTAAACGTGGATTTAAAAATCCTGACAAACAAGCACTTCTCTACTCTCTCAGCTGATGCTAAGTGACGATCCGGTTTATCATAAAATGGCGTGATATTTAAAAACATATCTTAGATCCTACCTCCCACCTACTAGTTTCTAAACTGTATACATAGTACATTGGTATTAAATTGCTCAGCTACCAAACTTTATCGCTTAGTAATTCGTTTAAGTTATGTATAACCCTACAGGTAGAGACCGCAGGCACAGCGCTTGCCAACTATAAATAAACTATTGGTACCCAATAAAGTACTAATGTATACTGTGAAGTATATAATATTCTATAAGAGATTCTCCAAATGAGTAACCCCCGCGAACATTTGCCACAAACATTCTAGCTATAGTAGTATGCATATTTATGCAAATGATGCCGCAACCTTGAATAGGGAATATGCATGATTTTTTTAATATGTTTATTTCACTGAATACATCCATTTAACACAGTAAAAAAATTAAATAATACTGAAAGTGTTCAAATTAAGCTACAAAATAAAGTTTTAGCATTGAAAAAATATGAGGTATCTAAAACTCTGCCAAATTTTCGCGCGCCTTTGTGACGTCACAGTGCACAATACAGTCTCCACAGATTAAATATTTTTAATATAAATACTACGTATTCGTACTACAGTGCATACTATTTCTATGAAAAAGATTTAATCTGTGGAGACCGTGTTGTGCACTGTGACGTCACTTTCTAATTGACAAGTGGTGATGTGTTTAGCAAATTTAAATTTCCCACGCTTTTTTTGCATTTTTTATATAATATTTTAACACATGTAAGACTATTTTATTTGCAAAAAAATGTTTAACATACAACACCAGAAAAATAATGATTCGAAAATAAATTATTTCAAGTAAATTTATATCACATGCATATTCTCTATTGTCTTAATATTATTTTGAGTTTACGTAAGCATTAAGTCATCGATTCAATTATTCGAGACACAATACAATTTTAGATTATCTGGTAAACAATTAAATCAGGTACATAGTAAAAAAGGACCGAACAATCTCAGCTTGCGTCAGTAGACTGAGTTACGTACGAACTATTATATAATCTGTGACCGGCCGGCTAAATTTAGTACTTTTGTTTTCTTTTTACCCGACCGAAAAAGAAAGAGGGTTATTATGTTTCTTTGAAGTGTCTCTCACTTTATATTTTTGTAAATTGTTAAACACAATCCAAAATTTCATCGTACCTTAGGAGGGTTATGTTTTTCGAGTGGTAATATTATATTATATTACCGTGTCAATACTAACACCCCATTAATTTTTAATTTTGTTCTGTTTTAGTATTTGTTATTATAGCGTCAATAGAAATACATCATCTGTGAAAATTTCAACCGTCTAACTATCACAGTTCATGAGGTACAGCCTGAAGACAGACGGACAGACAGACAGACAGACATCCAGACGGAAAGCGGAGTCTCATTAATAGGGTCCGTTGGTACCCTTTTTTTTCTTTTCTTTTTTTCTTTTTTCTTACGTTTGATTTTACCACCTATCAAAATGTATGTGTTGAAAAATTTTTATAATATGGGTTACAACCTGTACTAAATGATTTTTTTTTTTAATTTTAATTTAATTTTTAGGTTCGGAACCCTAAAACAAGTTCCTACCACCTTCTAGCACGACACGCCAGTGTTATGTGTTTTTGGCTAAACTTGCGTGTTCCATAGACACGGACCTGAAGTGAATATGTAGAAGGAATCCGGCTGTAATAAAACTTTTGAATACTTTTTCAGTTTTGAACATAATACCCTCACGCGAGGATGTTTATTGACCTATTGGGTAAGGTTGTCAGGTATACACTTAACTGCTTTGTCACATAACAATATCGTTATATCAAATTTCGTGTTAAAACTTTTCTATTGCTAATAGAATAGCACTTGATTATGTGCTATTGGTCATGTGTTTGCTTCTACTCGGTGGATACGTTGTCGTTAGGTTTCTTTTTTACCACGCTTTTATTAGGTTCACCTGTATGTTTGTAACAAACTTCTTTGGACTCGATTTTGACCCACTTAAGGTTTGGCACCGCGGCGTCCTGCGATCTGCGGGCACGATCTAAACTAGTCGGTACAAATACTACTGCGCTATCTGATCGCCGCCTAGATCGCGCACGCAGGACGCTGCGGTGTGTACGTACTTTTATAGTCACATTTAAGTCAAGGAAAAAATAGTACAGTCCAAGTCATACCCTCAGTAAAGATGTGGATTTTATTGAAGGTATTCAGTAATTCAGTAAAGATGAAGAACACAAGCTTTAGGAAAAACTGCAAAGAAAATACACACACCTTTTCACTATCCCGCTAAAACTCCAAACGATTTAGACGAATGGAATGATGTATTGATTATAATTCATAATTCATTCGTTGATTGCGTTCTCTAAATGTTTATAAAAGATCTTATAAATAAATACAGTACATTAGAGACCCTGTCAGTGTCGGGCACAACAATATTAGAGCAGAGGAAGGCAAATTTTTTAAATCTAATTTAGTACATATTTGAATTTTATTTTCTGCATTACATAAAATTCTTATATTGTAATTATTAATTTAATTATTATGTCAATTTATTATACGTCAATTTGAATATTATATTATAAGTGAATTTGAATTAATATTTTAGTAATATTATTATAAACAATGTTTATTATTATTGATTCTTTATCAATTTATCATGATACAGGTGTAATAGCTTAATTTTTTATATAAAATAGCCTAGTGTTGCACCACTATCTCACCTGTTGGTAAGTAATGGTGCGGTCGATGATGTTAGCAAGCTAGGCCTAGAATGGGAACCGGCTTTCAAGGATAGCTGCCGGAACACATTAAATGTTTGGCAACAGATTTTCTAACGTGAGTTGGCCAGGCGGATACTAGATAGTGTCCTACCATCATTCGGGGGTTGGGGATTTCTTAACTTACTTACATATATCCGTAGTTATTCCATTTAATTTAGTAATGTGGGCCACTATTTTATTTTTACAGTAATACGATGAAATGCGGAAGGCTACACTTACAAGACAGATTCAAACCAAGGGTGAAGCCTGAAGTGAGACCAGATGTGGATAAACCTCGACGCTACTGTCAGAAGAGGATGGTCAATCCTCAGCATGAAGAAGATCCCAGGTGGACTGATGTTTATGAGAGGTACCAGCACTTTTGACATACATAATTTCTCACAGAAACGCACTTGACCGCTACCTTACCTGCGGTTTAAGATGGAGATCGAGACGCCAGACAACTGACAGTAGTTCAAACATCAAATGTGTTCCAGCAGCTATCCTTGAGAGCCCGTTCCTATTCTAGGCCTAGCGTGCTACCATCCTTGACCACACCATCACTTACCGACAGATTAGACAGGATAGTGGTCAAACGCTAGCCTATATGATATTAAAAAAAGCTTCCGTGCTAGCTGGTACCTTACATCATGCTGGAATTCGGAAATCCGATTGGCGACTTGTTTTTTTCCATCGGGTGGCTCAAAAGGGATGCTGGCTTTGCTAATATAATATAAAGAAATAAAAGCAAAGCTATTTTACACGCTTTTCACTAACTATTCTTCTACTTCATTTGATGTTTAGTAATCGTGCAGTCGAAGATAGATTTAGAAATGCTGGCCTGAAAATGGTTATTTTTATAAAATAAAATTATGATACGAGCAGCAGAACAACAAACACACTTTAGTTCACAAAGAGCAACTATCCCAACCCGTCTTCCGAACTGGCTAGAGACTAACATCGTGCTGGAAATTGGCGAACAGATTGGTTACACCTAACATGGCTTTGTTCGGTGGACTCTATCTTCATACAAGTATGGCATGTTTATAAAAACTTGGATGATATTAAAGTATCACATTAAACCAAATTGCAGATTTCATTGCAACGCTGACAGCGCTCGACTAACCACGATCGATAGCTCAAGAGCCACCACCGACACGGATGACCTGTGCCTCACTGTCCAAACACTCAGGTTTCACGGAGACGTCGAGCAAACGAAAAAATCTCGCACCAGCTTCAAATATAAGCTACCAACAGATGGAGCGACGCATCGAATGTTCGTGAAACAACCAGTCCAGAGCGAGCTCGATGAAGGGAGAACATCACAACTAACCTGCTATTACTTCGACGACTACGTAAAATATCTCTTCAACAGCGATAAATCAAGGCCTACCTCCGGCAAATCCAGCATTTTTCTCCAAGGGTTAAGCAATAAAAGAGAAAAAGCGACGCAAGTCGACGCGAAAACGGACGGTCATAAAGCACCGCAAAAGCTCGATTCTAAAGTCATATTGCACAAAAATAGCGTTAAACCAGATGTACAAGAGATTGCCGAAGAATGTGCCGAAGAATGTGCCGAAGATACAAAAATCACGTACCGCAAGTCGGGAAAACGGAAGAGCCTAACTATATCCAGAACTCAAAGTCCAGAAACCGTGCAAGTTATCAGAGTCGATGTCGTATGCAACTATAGCACTAGCTCCCTCTCTGACTATGACAAGAAGCTAGAGGGCAACAACTCCGACACTAGCAGTCAGAACGTAAACCTGAGAGGTTCCCATTTCGCAGACAAATATTTGCTAACAAATACGATTAAAAAACTAGACGAGCGCCTGTCCGGCGCTAAGGTAACCCTGCTCTGTAAAACTTTTAAATTGTCGGAGCGGGCCGCGGTGTTCCCGACAAATAAACAGAAAGTAAACAGCGACGATAAATACAAGTCGCAATCGTCTAAGCTAAAATCTGGCAAAAATAAAGCCGCCATTAAAACTAAGACACAAAAGCAAATTCAATTCCTGTAGCTTTTTATAATGCCGGTTTATTAGGTCTTAACTCTTAGCTTTGTGTTCTTGAATTGCTAATTTACATTGCGGTCTAATATTTATTTAGTAGCGTTTTTCTAGCCTCTTTAAATATTTCTTTTGAGTGTTAACGACCTCTTGAAAGTTGTAGCAATTTTGCATTGATACTAGGTGTAATATCGTGTCCCAAAACCACTGAACCAAAAAAAATTAAATGTAAAATATCATCTGTGTTATTTAATTATAATAAACTGTTGATATAAATATTTTCCTTCCATTAAACCAATGAATATAAATGTTTAACTATTTGTGTAGATAATTCAGGTGTTGGTAACGACATTGCTAACTGCCATAGACATACCTGCGGACTTCGGCCGTCACACTGGCGCCACCCTAAACCAATGGTTCTCAAACTTTTAGCATATAAGTCCAATCACCTGTTTACTGTTACTTTAGCTTTTTTTATATTAATTTTATGTTCCTAATTTATTTGTAGAGAACAAATCGCGTTATACATTT
This sequence comes from Cabera pusaria, assembly GCA_954871355.1. Classification (NCBI taxonomy): domain Eukaryota; kingdom Metazoa; phylum Arthropoda; class Insecta; order Lepidoptera; family Geometridae; genus Cabera; species Cabera pusaria. Next base: position 1,747,094 of record OX940885.1, on the reverse strand, counting down.
AAGCGACGCCTTGGATTATTATGGTGTAATTTTTCTTTGTGAAGTATTTATTAACTTTGAAACTTAAATATTGGCATATAAATATTTAGGGTTTTTTTGCTATCTATCTTTACTAATTAATTAGCAAAAAAAGATTTATATTTTAGGGTGTACATGTTTACGAAAGCTTAAATTAAAAATTATTTTAGCATCACACTTTACATTAGGTAAGAGTACACAAAATTATAATATGTAAATTGAATTGTGATTTCACTAAAATGTGAGTTGAATTGTGATACTAATCATTGCAACGTCTGTATACCTATAATTTGGCATTAAACATTTAAGTGTTTTATTAATTATTGTGTATGTTTTGTACAATGATATGAAAAAGTATGTTTCAAAAATAGCTTTTGTACTGGTTTTATGGAAAATAAAATAAAATAATTGATGACTAAATAAAAATATCAACGTAAAAATACATTGTTTTCTTTCAATTCATGAATTACAGTTTTTTTATTTAAAACATACTGTTAGAAAAAAAGTATTTGCTTAATTTCATTAAAAAAATGGAAATAGTTGAGACAACTTTATATGCATAGGAGTCTAATTAAAACTCAACTTAAGTCGAACATATAAAATTTACCGATATTTATCAAGTACCTTATAAACAAAAATTGTGTCCGCCTATGTGCTTTTCATTGACATTATTTGATATCGCAATAGTGTTAAAGCCGTGTTTGTGCCGTGCCGCACTTTTAGTAAAATTAAAATAGAATAAATAAACAACTAATAGCGTTGCACCATACAGATTCACCTGAATTGATAAGTATATGTCTTGCTTTGCCATGATGGTTATCTCTGCGCAAAGCTTTTGCAAACTTTTCTTTTGCTGATTAGGCATCAGATTGACCACAATCTCACTTGGTGTTAAGTGACAATATGGTCCATGATTTTGCACGCAAGATACCTATTCACTCGCAACTTGAGGACCCTCAGATGGTAGTTATCAGGAAACACAGATTCAGGCAAGGAATCCTATTCCTTAGCAGTACGTATGAGGAATGTAGAAGCAAATAGCTTCGTGCTTGATGGAATATTCACTATGCAGCGGTGTCGCCTATCAGTACGTCTGGTTGCCCCATATCAAAATGGAGATGACGTATTAGTTCAATTATTTAGTTCGGACAAACAAAGACACAGAAAGGTAACAAATAGACAGACTTACGTTCGTATTTATAATACATTTTAAGCAAACATGTATGATTTCAATATGATTATCCGCTTTTGGGGCAAAAGAGCACACAATTTGAGAAACACTGAGCAACAAAAAATAACTCATAAACTTTTCACACACCCTGTGATTTGTGACGATGCATACGGTCAATTTTGTTTAGAAAAAAAAAACATTTAATTTTGTAAGTGGACTAAAATACATTCGGTAATCAATCTTTTATGTTTTTTGCATTGTCAATAAGATACAGGAATAGATATTTATGATCAGAAGAAGACGATTGTTATTTGACGTGTGTGAGATTTTATGCGGTAGGTAATTTATTTTTAATATTGTATTTAACTTAAAAAATAAAGTTAAATCGGTCATTAAGTAGAAAAGTAGAAGCGTGTTTTAAATGGAGTATTTTCCTATTAATTTCACAATCATTGCATCAAATAAAAATAATTACGATAGTTTAAAAACTAAAACAACCGATTTCAATGCCCCGCGAGTCAATTCCAGTAACAAGTTTGCGGCGTTTATCGTCATATCGCTGGAGGTATTTATCAGATGTCGATGAAATTACAATGAGACCACCTCGGAATTGTACCCTACCGATTACAAAAAGAATCATTCAAATCGTTTCACAATTGACGGAGTAATCGCGTAACATACATACAAAAAAAAAGATACAGTCAAATTGAGAACATCATTCTTTTTGGAAGTTGGTTGAATATAAAAAACAACTATATATATAACAAATATAGAAAGTATTCAAATGAACATTATAAAATACCTTGAAGTGACGGACACAGTACATTAACGTGCAGTATTGTGGCTACCCGGAGTTTTGGGTGCTCCACATGTACCTACCTCGATGCGTGCCACACTGTCTGTTATAGGCAGACATTGCTTACAATTGGCGAGAGTTTTAAAATAAATTCTAAATTGTTTCTGTAAAACTACAAAAATTAAACAATCTCTACGTTCGACTTTTCTCGACAAGAATCCTTTCAAACTTCCACCTACCATTTCAATTTAAAGTTCTTTTCAAGGTAGTTTGTTTTTAATTTAATTCCGTGCAGTTGCACGTAATCTCTGCTATCGTGCTGGAGCCTCGTACTTTTGTGTTCACCGACGTTTGGGAGCGTGCTGAAAGCCTTAAGTTAATTACTGGTAAATCGCGTGCCCGTATTGACGCTAGGTTATACAGAAGGATAGAATGGTATGGATATTTAAGATACAGATAACTTTATATTATTAATATATTTGACTAGTATGTCGCCTGTCGCAGTGACGATGTGATCGGCGTTGTAGCACACTTGCCTTGGAGATACAGACACACCGCGGCGTCCTGCGTGCGCGATCTAGGCGGCGATCAGATAGCGCAGTAGTAATTGTATCGACTGTTTCATACCAAACGCGATCAGAAAACAATTGAAATGTACTGAGATCGCGCCCGCAGGTCGCAGGACACCGCGGTGTGGCCGTACCTTAAGACACCCAAATTGCTATCGAAAAACATAGAAGACTGAAAGAAATGTCTCTCTTCGGCAGTACCACAGAATATATAATAGTATGGCAGTACCTTTAATGAATGTAGAAGCCAAACGCTTCGTGCGAATAAACGCCCCTGAGCGGCGTTTGATTTCGATGTTTTTAGTACTTTTTAGGGTTTCATACGCAAGTGGTACCAAGGGAACCTTATTACTGAGACTTCGCTGTCCGTCCGTCCGTCCGCACTTTACAGAGCTGTATCTCCTTAACCCTACTAGGTAGATACTTAAATTATTTACGAAGTTTGTATTATTATACTATTGGGGATTAAACAACAACCTTCCTCCCGATGTTTTCCCGCAGAAGGTTGATCTGAGTTGCTTTAAAAGGAGAGTTAACAGATTCCTCTTTCAAAAGAGCAGGCAACGCACCAGTATTGCCCCTGGTATTGCAGGTGTTAATAGGCGGCGGCAACCACTTACCATCAGGTGGGCCGGATGCTTGTTAGCTTGTCTATATGTAAATAAATTATAAGTAAAAAATATTTTTAAAAACAAGCTTTTATCTGGGACAATGAACTAAAATGTTAAAAATAAATTCTAGTAAGTATTTGGCGTGTAGGCACTTACCTATATTCTTAAAAGTTTAAAGCACTACACGTTTTTTAGGCTAGGTAATTACTATACTTCAGTGCCTCAAGCTTTTAAAAATATAGGTAAGTACCTACACGCCAAATACTTACTAGAATTTATTTTTAACATTTTAGTTCATTGTCCCAGATAAAAGCTTGTTTTAAAAAATATTTTTTACTTATAATTTATTTTTCACTTTTTAGTAGGTAGGTATAGATACCGACTTCCTACCTACTACCTAAGTATTTAAGAGAAGGCATGATGTTTTAAAATATTCCACGGATATTTGATGTGATTATGGGTAAAGTGCTCTTCAAGGAAAATCAATCGACTCGGTGGGGCTATGTTGCTTTATAACAGAAATGCCATGGCCACCTTACAGCTTCATCATCAGATCCTGGCTATCATTTAAGTGTAAAGTGCTCCTCAAGACGAATCATTTGAGCCCAAACTCGGTAGAGTTTCGTTGATTTATCACAGAGATGCCGTGGCCGCCTTCCAGCTTCATCATCAGACCCTGGATATTATCTAGGTGTAAAATTCTCTTCAAGACGAATCAATCGAGCCCAAACTCGATAGAGTTACGTTGATTTATCACAGAGATGCCGTGGCCACCTTCCAGCTTCATCATCAGACCCTGGATATCATCTAGGTGAAAAGCTCTCTTCAAGACGAATCTATCGAGCCCAAACTCGGTCGGGTTATGTTGATTTATCACAGAGATGCCGTGGCCACCTTCCAGCTTCATCATCAGACCCTGAATATCATCTAGATGAAAAGTTCTCTTCAAGACAAATCAACCGAGCCCAAACTCGGTAGGGTTACGTAGTTTTATCATAGAGATGCCGTGGCCACCTTCCGTCTCCATCATCAGACCAGCTCCATGGTACCATATTATTGTCTTGTCACCGAAGATACATAAGTACACCAAATTTGAGCCCAATCGGACATCTAATTTAGCTTCCAAGATTCCACCCGAACAAACATAGTGACATACATACATTGCAAGTTAAATAAAAGCTTGTAAAAAAAAAAACTAAAATCAATATAAAATATTAAAGGGGGGTCTCCATACAAGAAACGTGATTTTTAGGCATTTTATGCTCGATCTTACAAACCGTAATAGATAGAGACTTGAAATTTGTTCATAGTATGTATTACAAATTTTACTATAACATCAAATAATAAATTAATAAAAAATAAGTTTGTTGTATGGGGGGTTTAGTAATTTTACCCATACATAAACTTATTTTTTCGGCAAATTTGTTTAATCGGAACACGACGCGTGCAAGACCGACTCGCACTTGGCCAGTTTATCTAATTTGCTTGTGATGTGAATTTGAGTATTCGCCGTTACTGTTATACCGCGACTAACTTTCTTGATCCTTTTGTTATAGTTAATGTAGTTTCCTAACGTTGCATGTTCTGCATTAATTAAACCTTCACTGTTAGCTTTAACTAAATCATTGTACATTTACAGGGCATTTGCAGGTGGAATAGATAAACCCTTGTTAGTTTAATTTAAATAGCAACAGTAGAACACATATTATGCTTGAATTTTTTTTCTAGGTTTGGTTTAGTAATTCAATTAGTTAGTTCCTTTTTAGGCTTTATAGGCGGCAATAGCCCAATGGATAAGGTGTCGGACTGGCGATGGAGAGGTCGTGAGTTCGAATCCCATCCCACCCATTGCACTATTGACGTGAACCCACTCCAGGCACAAGCATATTTAGCTTAGTTGGAGGGGTTAACAAGAATACTAGTAATTTGCATCCCACATTGTAAATAATCTTTAAAAAATAAACCTATTTTTGGTTAATGCAGTTTAATGTTTCTGATTAATTTATCAAGGGGAATTCTGCTAGACCATCTAGAGCGGTACCACCACTTAAGGTTCAGCCACACAGTGGCATCCTGCGATCTGCGGGCGCGATCTCAGTACTTTGCAATTGTTTCATGATCGCGTTTGGTCTGAACCAATCGGTACAAATCTAAAACTACCGCGCTATCTGATCGCCGCCTAGATCGCGCACGGAGGACGCTGTGGTGTGTTACACAATGTTACACAATTTCAGTTTATATTAATTGTTTGTTTTTATTTAGTAATTTAAAGGATATTATGTACATATTATATAAGTTTGACATGTGTATCTATAGACACCCTCTTTTTGTGTCGGGGGTTGTTTTTTATATTTAAATATAAAAAGGAAGTAGAAGGAGAAATAATATTTAAATATAAAATAATTTCTCCTGCGCCTCGTCTCACTGCCATGATACATTTCCAGACAAGCTCGACACCGCATCGTCACTTATCATCAAGTGAGATATTTGTGAAGCACTTGTTTGTCCGCAATTACAAAGTCTGTTTTAAGTTAGTTTAAAAGTCAGACACACATTTTAGAAGTGTATCTTTGAAACGATTGACTTTAAGAAAAATATGTTTATGAATCTTAATGTTATTTTTAAAGACCTATCTATATACACCCCGCACGTATAGGTTTGATATTTTGTTGTAGTTTCAGTTCCATGTAAAAGGTCCCCTTAATATTTTTGGGTTGCCCCCCCCCCCCCCTTGATTTTGCATCAGCGGCACATTCACCGTAATTTGTAGGTAGTTCTAAAAAGTGTGTTGTCTTCCCATTCAGATGAAGTTTTATCAAAACAACTTATGTTTGGTCCGCAGTCTACAGCTTCATAGATATACAAATGCCAAAGTTCAAGCAATGCTTAAAAATTCAAGACTCTCAAGGAAATAATTGTGACAAAAACCCAAGACTAAGGCTGTGTTCTCATTAGCTTATTGGCACTTGAGTTGTGGTGACTTTGTCATCGAATGTCATGACATGTAACACATGAGTAAAGATTTCTTTACTCACTTGCTTGTAAGTTCTGTTAACTCTAGATCATATATTTTTCTGTTGTCCAAAATTATCTTTCTCCCTATATGATGCCATAAGCCCCAAAATTCCTCGTCCCTTTAATATAAAATATCTCCTTTCATATGTATTTACTCCATTTGTATATATTTTAAGTAATTTTATTAAATGTAATAATATTCGCTTATAAATTTCTATTTTAAATGCAATGTTTCTAAGCAATTATAAGTTTTAAGATCATATTTAATTTATTCTCTCTTTCTTTCTTCTGTCGGTTTTTTTTTCTTGTAAATATACTGTACACTGGCCATACTTTTGACACTGGCAGAAAAACGCCAAGCAGCGTTTAAAAGCCATAAGAAGAAGAAGAAGAAGAAGAAGTTCTGTTTAGGTTATTTTTAGAATTGAACGTTATAATACGAGTGTTTAGTATTTCCTATACCTTCTAAGTAATTTCTCCTAAAGACCTCACACATTGCATTATTAACGATAGTTATTTTTAGACTTTTTTGGGAGTTTGATCTTCTTTGTCAGTTTCCTTGATATTTAAATAGCAAACAAAAAAACATAATTAAGATAGTTTAAAAACTAAAACAACCGACTTTAATGCCCCGCGAGTCAGTTTCAGTAGCAAGTTTGAGACGTTTATCCTCATATCTCTGAAGATACTTATCAGATATCAATGAAATTACAATGAGACCACTTCGGAAACGTGCGCTACCGATCACAAAAAGAATCATTCGAATCGGTTCACAACTGACGGAGTAATCGCGTAACATACAAAAAAAAAACATACAGACGAATTGAGATTGAGAATCCTCCTTATTGTGAAGTCGGTTAAAAAGGTATTCATCATGTAGGTAAATTTCATAGAGTGATCGACAATACTAGACTTAGGGCCAGTTTCACTGATTACCGATATCCCTATCATGAACCTATCTGATAGATTTTTGACAACTTTTGTAGGGCGACGTATGTGAGATAACTATCTGTCACTTTATCAGGAACCAGTGAAACTGGCCCTTAATAATGTCAGATCGTTAGTGTTCTTTATACATTGTTCTTAACCGACTTCAAAAAGAAGAAGGAGGTTCTCAATTCGACTGTGTTTTTTAATGTTTGTGACCTTAGACACCCGCCAAATTTTAACTGATTTAATTTTTTTCTGTTTAGATTGTATGCCTCCCGTTTGGTCCCATTCATCATCATTCATTTTATCGAGACCTGATAATCATCTCCGGAGATATGGAGATAAACAATATAAACAAATTTGTATAACTTGATGTCATGATTATATTATGGCTAGTGGCTATTTTGACCATCGCGGCATGTGAAGTCGGTTTTTTAGTTTTGTACGATCATAAATTATTTGATAAACGCAATCGTAAGACAATGGATTTTCGCAATGTTAAATTCAGACTTTATATTGCAGATAGAGTTGTATGACAGTATGGATCTCATTCCAGAACGTTACTAGTAACGTTTGAAGAGTTACGAGAGTTTTCTCTAAAGAGCGTAGACGACGCACTCAACGTAGAGATCTTCAAGTTATGAGTGAATAGGTACCGTATGCGTAAGCGCGCTACATCATCGACCGCATCATCACTCAACATTAGGTGAGATAGTGGTCAAGCGCTACCCATCTTGGGATAAAATAAAACTGGCCAAGTGCGAGTCAGACTTTTGTCCCGAACACGGAGGGTTCCGAACCGAACACTAACTAAGTAAACGTTAACACAAAGGTATAATAGCATTATATACGAGTAGTAGTTATAGTAATAGTAGTATTATTATTAAATATCTGGTTGACGGAGCTTTGCTCGGTATTTTTTGCCACTTAAACAGACAAATATGACTCTTCCCGACATCTATTTACGAATAATAATACTATTTTTTTCAATTGATAGCCACTTACTGCTTTACCCACACAGTAACACTAAAGCTACTCGCCAATAGATGTCGGGAAAAGTAATATTTTAAGTTGATTATCAATAAAGTGGATTATTGAAAACACGAATAAAACAACATTTTCTGAAAAAGATTCCTAGTTAGATCGATTAATCGCCCCCGAAATCCCCTGTATACTAAATTTTATTTAATCGTTGGAGCCGCTTCCGAGATTCAGATTAAGGTAAAGACGATATCTTAAATGATCATCTAGATGGCGCGGCGCTATTGTACAAAACTTTTTTAAAACTTTTCTTTAATTTTTAACTTTCTTCTGTTCTTAGTATTTGTTGTTATAGCGGCAACAGAAATACATCATCTGTGAAAATTTCAACCGTCTATCACGGTTCATGAGATACAGCCTGGTGACAGACGGACAGACAGACAGACAGACAGACAGACAGACAGACAGACGGACAGCGGAGTCTCAGTAATAGGGTTCCGTTGGTACCCTTTGGGTTCGGAACCCTAAAAAACTACCAGGTATAATAGCAGTCATCTATTGGCGGTTCTGATTCTGATAACTTACCATCTGGTGAAACGCAAGCTTGTTCGCCTCTCAATTACATTTAAAAAATAACCCAGCACGCTCCATCATCGATCGCATCATCACTTTACATCATGTGAGATAGTGGTCAAGTGCTATCCAGTTCAATGTAAAAAAAACCAAAGTATCATTAAATCGCCAACGTGAGCCTAATATAAACGCATCCTAATACTCCTTTGACCAGCCCTACTCCAGGAAAATGACGAAAGGGTATTTAATTTATATTCAACTCATTTTACTTTTGTTTTGGCCCACTATCCTGGCCCCACGCGGGGACCGCTCGATATTTCTCTCCGATTACAACCTCTGACGCAAAAAGAGGGTTTCTGAAGCTCTAGTTGGGCCCGCGGCTTTGCCTGCCCTACAATATATCTTACTAGCTCGTGGTTTCACTCGCGTAGACATCGTTCCCGTGGAAATATCGGGATAAAATTCAGCTCAATCGTTTGAGTAGTTTTAGCATGAAGAAGCTACAAACATACACACAGACTTGCACCTTTATAATATACTAGCAGCCCGCCCCGGCTTCGCACGGGTAGAACATATATGTCTACAAAATTTGCATCAGTTTGTTGCATCGAATATAAAATATGAACATATTTAACAATCATCGTCGTATTTCATCCAATTTACACAAAACCTTAACGAATTATGCATCTAAACCTTCCTCATAAACACTCTGGCTATTGGTGAAAATCGTATGATAATCCGTTCAGTAGCTATTGAGATTATTGCGAACAGACAGACAGACGCAGTGATGGACTTTGTTTTATAATACTTACGTAGTGATATTGGACGGCTCTTTGGCGTAAAGGATAGTTACCCTGATTCTGACCCGACGGTCGTTGGTTCTAATTCTAGCTATATACCACCAATGAAAGTTTTATGTACATTCATTAATCATGAGTTTTCGTACAGTGGTAGTGCGATCATTAAATCTACCAAAAAGTAGCTTACCACCAAGGAGAACATCTGCCGCCGTAACCTTACGGCGTTCCCCGACGCAAAATGTAGGGGTAATATACGTTTAACGTGTGTATCTGTGTGTCTGTCTGTAGCATCTTGGCACCTAACCGGATGAACCGATTTTGTTTTTATTATTGATAGTTTTTTTTTGTTTGATAGATGTCTTCATCGAGAGTTTTTTTTAGCTTTGATTCATGAAAATTCGTTCTATCGTGATAAAACTATGAGCTTTTTTCTAGTTAATTGCGCTATGAAATCAACTTTCATAAGTCTGATCAATTCGAAAATCTTCTTCTTCAACGATATTGTAAGAACATGGAAGCATTGACTTGATGCTGGGACATCTCCTGGACTCTACAGAATACTCAAATCCTCACCAACTTACAGCTCAGATTTTAAATGTCGTGTTTAGAGTCATTGGAATGCTTTTAATGAAAAGATTATACATAAATCAGTCGGGGTGGTTTAAAATAAATATATTATTATAAATAGATGAATATTATTTTATACAATAGTTCATATTATTATATTATATTGACTTTAAATTGATTGTGATCGGTGGGGATCTACAGCATGGCTAAGCTTATAATCATATTTTTGTCGTAACTATGACCTAATCTGTAGTTTCACTGCAAATATTTTATTAATTTTGCGATGCGTGTGATGTGAAATTCGTGATATCTTCTAGAGTTTTCATTTAAATTATATACTGTAAAGGACAATTTTAATCTATAATATGTGGCCAAGCTAATTAACGTAATTATTTGGATATGGATCAATAATATATACTTGAAAATAGCCTTGGAAGCTATGTAATATTTTTTAACAAACATTTTAAGATTAAAATGGTTACTGTGAGTCAACCTTAAGAGATAGACATATGCTGTCGCGGACTTTTTTGTAGGTCTTACTAATTTGTACAACTCTTGCATAGAAAATATTCTTCTATCTATTTTCAATTAAGCAGCGTTCGTAAGAAACGTGTTTATTCGACCGTTTTCGAATTTTCGAATTTTTTGCCGACTTAGGTTGCAAATTAGGTCTCCACGAATGTACCTTTGATTTAAACGGGATAATATATAGCCTATTTTCATTTGAAAAGTCCATTCTATGTATTAGTGAAAGAATTTTTTAAATCGGTTTAGTAGTTTTTGAGCCAAATCATTACAAACATACAAAAATACAAAAATTCAAAAATACAAAAATACAAATGTTCTCTCTTTATAATATTAGTATAGAAGTAGGAAGTAGGATGTCATATTCGATACTGCAGCTTTTCAGAATTAGGGCCAAATCATGTAACTGATCAATTTGACCATGATGAGTTTGTTACGTCTCTAAATAAATTATTTAAAAAAATATGGGTGTGTGTATTGTAGGGCGAAACATAAATTCGCGTTTGCGATGTGTCAATAACTTTTCAACAGCACTTTGTCAGTTGTTCAACCGTAAAATATAAATAATTTTCAGTTTAGAGATAAAAGTGCCACAAAAGTTACCAGTGAAATTACAAGGCCTGTGAGATTTGACATCTAGAGGTCTCAGGATATCAGGCACAGTGCATTGAGACGTTAAATTATAGTATTTCAGAGTTTACCATCGACTAAGTACTATCAAGCAAGACTCTTCTTCCTCCTGTTACGTAATGTAATACAGATAAACTTTTGAGTGGATGGAATCCGTATTTTTTTTCTTTAGTCCACATATTGAAGGAGCATCATTTGAATCTGAATGTACTTTTGTGTTTGAAACATCAATAATTATTGTATAAAGCGAATTATTATACATTTAATAGTAAAACATTAATTGTTTTGAATTATGAAGGAGTTGTGGCTGGCAACTTTGATTGTGACAGCGGTGTTGAATTTTGTTGTTCGCACAGTATCCTGAGTTACGATCTTATGAATTTTATGTGAAATGTTGATTGTGGAATTGATATGTGAGTATCGGAGGGTTGAGATTGAGAGCGTTGTCGATGGGCAACATCAGAAGCAAGGAATGATTAACGAGGCGAACGGAAGCGTATCCGAATATTAATTTGTAGTGGAGGTCACCACTGCTTGGTTAGTGTGACACGCGGCGAAAGGATTGGCACCCCATGGCCTCCACCCCCACGATGGGGTGAAATGTGTGTGCCGAATTTATAGGTGTGAGAGATGGAACTTCAGGGTAGCTAAAGGGTGAGGAGGACTTCGGACCTCCCTCACTTGGGGAGGTTCCACCCCGTTCTGCCCTAGTCCGGCATCCCTCCCGCGGCCCTGTCCAAGCGATAAGAGGGAAGAGGAGAGAGCGTCAAATGGACGTTTTACGCATAATTTAGAGAAGCAAATGGATTCGAACAGTCTTTACCAAGCTTATGTACCTATATCGTGACATGAATGTGTTCGAATCGTGCGTTGGCTTGCTTCCTAGGAACCGAGCTGCTTGCTAATTGATCGGTAAAATGTCGCTTCTTATTACATACAATTACTTTATTTTCCAAGCAATTGTATTCCAACTTTTGCTTTTGATATACTATTATAGTAGATAGTTTTTATTAATGTTATTTCACCTACATTTCACATTTGATAAATTAGAACATCTTTCGTATGATATTCTGTGTCTTACGTCATCAAGAACTAATTTCCTTAATTGTACATTTTTAACAATTTAGTCAAATTGTAGCCTTTAACTCACATTTTATTTAACCCTCTGTCTTATGCAATGGAGTCGTAAATGCCATAGCAAATGAATCTAATCTAGTAGGAAAAGCTACAGTATTGTCATGTATATTAAAATATAGAAGTTTTATTAGCATTTAGTTCTTGTTTTCTATTGGTAAAACAAAGCAAATATAAAATTGGAAAATCTGATCTGTTCACTGACTAATTTTACAAGAAATTAAACTGAATAATGTAGGAGGTAAGATTGATATTTGGTTGTTGTTGTCTTTTACGATATAGTAGAATAAGTGCTGTGAAAATTTCATTCAGAACAATAGTTTTAGCAATGTCCAGTGTAATTGACGCTGTTGATTTAGGTTTATCAATTATTTCGAAGTAGAGTTTGAAATGAGTGTTTGGTAATTTCGACCATAAGTTGGAGGGTGTATGGTGGAAAGTCGTAAAATTTGGTGCTGACCTATATTATTGTCTCTCACATTTCTTTACCTTTACCTGTGGTATATTATGAAAATTCTTGGTGGTCACTACAGAAAGCCAACGAGTTAAATTGGTCGATCCTCTACTCAACAAAATGTTACAGATTTAGAATTATCCCTGATGTAAGTATTTAGTGACATTTTTAATACTATCGCCCTTTTGCAGGCTATTTGGGATAGTTGCTATTTATAAATTAGAATAAATTAATATTATGTTTCTTAAAGTGTTATACACTTAATATTACGATTGCGGGTTCGATTCCTGTAGGTGCGATGAAATTTTGGATTGTGTATGACAATTAGACTAGTACTCAAGAAACATAATATTTTATTACAACTTCTTTCGTCAGATTTGAAAACTGAAATGAATTCTTCCCGTGGAGGGAAAATTAAATTAATTATCTATCTACGATTCTTCCGAATGATTAACTTCGAATAAGTTATCATAGATGGCAGCACCAATGAATAACCAATGCATAACCTTGACATGTTCGTACTCTCCACTTCATCCAAAGGTTGTCTGGTAGATATAAGACTTAGAAGATTTTAAGACTTTTCATATTGTTATTTATATATTTTGTACAATAAAGAGTTATCATACATTCATTCATAATTGGGTTAAAAATGCAATCCACTAATTTCGTTGTATCGATAGTATCGGACTGTGGCTTAATTGGTCAGAGCACCTGGACATATTATCCGGGGGTTGTGGGTTCGAGTCCCGTCGGTACGATGACATTTTGGATTGTGTATGACAATTAGACTAATTTAAGTTAAGTTAAGTTTAGTTTAAGTTAAGTTTAGAGTCATTCAGAGTCATCATACTGTCACTTATCTTTACTAGATAAAAGCAAAATTCTTATTTAGATCGGATCGCCACATAACATTACATAATTATATCTCTTAAAAAATATATACTCTTATAGATATATGTAAGCGCTTTACCACTACCTCACCTGATGTTAAGTGACGAAGCGATCGCAGAAGTAATGCTCAAGGTACGGCCACACCGCAGCGTCCTGTGTGCACTATTTCGGTGACGATCAGATAGCGCAGTATTATTTGTACCGACTGGTTCATACCAAACGAAATCTGTGGCGATCACAAAAAGATTGATCGCGAACGCACACGCGGACGCAGTACGCTGCGGTGTGGTCGTACCTTTTTTACCTTACCTTAACACGATAACCTTGAAAATATCTGTTCACGCACGATTTGAAGACCATAAGTCTAACGCCTTTTTCAGATTTTTCTATGTCCAGTATGTATAGTATGATTTAAGATTTTACAAGAAATACATAAACGTATGTAGTCAGTACGAAAGTCAACTAAAATCATACTATCTTACTTCTTACTTAATATTATAAACGTGAAAGTGTATGTGCATGTTTGTTGCTTCTTCACGCTTAAACTACTCAACCGATTGAGCTGAAATTGTGGTATGAAGATAGCCTAGACCCTGGAATAACACAAAGGATACTTTTTATCCTGATATTCCCACGAGAACGATGTCTACGCGGGTAAAACCGCGGGGCACAGCTAGTTCATAACAAAGGTAATGAATAAAATTGATTGTGACGTTACCGTGTGGCAATGTATGAACAATAAAGATTTATCGAGGCAAGTACATATTTAGTGTTTATGAATAAAGTAAATATTTTGAGTTCTTACGGTTTTTACTGTACTTATCTGAGAAATGATGTAGAACGCGGATGGTTGGAAACCCAAACACAGTTTAGATTCTACGCGAAGAGTAGGCGGTACATCCTACATCCCTAACTGTAACCTATTGTATTTAGTACAAGGTGCGTTCTTAAATAAACTACGGCGGCATATCAGAACTCAGAATATGTATTGACCATTATTATACCATCTTCTAATATATAAAATTCTCGTGTCACAGTTTTCGTTGCCATACTCCTCCGAAACGGCTTGACCGATTTTGATGAAATTTTTTGTGCTTATCCGGTATCCATGAGAATCGGCCAACATCCATTTTTCATCCCCCTAAATGTTAGGGGTAGTCCACCCCTAAATTTTTAATTTTATTTTTTAGACAAAATTTTTAATTTTGAATTTTTTTATGATACAACATACAAAAATACATACAATCCTCAATTTTCACCCTTCTACGATCAACCCTTATTTTTTAATAGCCATTTTAGTAATTTAATCATTTTTCCTCTCCGGTCGAAAACTGATCAATCGTCATTTAATTAGTTATTTTATTTATATGGCAAAACAACGTTTGCCGGGTCAGCTAGTAT
This sequence comes from Cabera pusaria, assembly GCA_954871355.1. NCBI lineage: Eukaryota > Metazoa > Arthropoda > Insecta > Lepidoptera > Geometridae > Cabera > Cabera pusaria. Next base: position 1,732,028 of record OX940885.1, on the reverse strand, counting down.
ACATTATATTTGGCACGTCGTTTACATAATTATTAAAAAATTGCATTAACTATCATCTTATTGTAACTTATTATGTAAAAGATAACAAAATAAATAACATAACATACCAATATTAGTCAATTGTGCAGGCAAGTTTCATGTCTGATGTTGAAGGAATTTTCATTCGGCTTAATTGTCATGAATTCATTAATACTATAAAAGGCATTGTTTGTAAAAAATAATTTAATTTTGATTTTGAAGTCAGGCATTGGTAATTTGGTTATACTAGTTGGTAATTTATTATACATGTTTAGTTTATTATACTCTCCCTGTTTCTTCACCTATGTAAGTTTTACTTTTGGTAGTTGTAATTTATCTTTATTACTAGTATTATATTTAAGGATGTCAAATGTTGTACTATATTTATCTATATTATTATAAATCTCCAAAAGGCATTTGTATATGTATAAAGATATTATAGTCATTATTTGATTTTTACATAATATTTTTTTAGCACTTTCTCGTCTTCGTATTCCGTTATTTATTCGTATAGATCTTTTTTGACATATCAGAACCCTTTTAATCTCAGCCCTATTGCCCCATGTCGCTATAGCGTAACTTAGAACTGAGTGAACATATGCGTAATATACTAACAAAAGCGTTTTTGTATCCACAAGTGGCTATAGTTTCAGGAGAGCATAATTGGCACTAGCTAGTTTCTTACATAGCTTATCTATATGAGGTGAATGGCTCAAAGTGTAGACTATCGTATATCCTAGGGATATATTTTCTTTTACAGTTAATAGGTGATTCATCACTTTTTTTACTTGATATTTCATAACGAGGCTTTTATCAGCGTTTAGTATAATACCATTTACCTTAAACCAATCATGTAATGTTGACATGGCTAACGATATTTTACTGTCCATAATGTCATTATTTTTATCTTTGATACCAACATGAGTATCGTCGGTAAATAGACTAGTTGCCCAATCTGGGATTGCATTTACAATGTCATTCACATAAATTAGAAATAGAAGAGGCCCAAGTGTGAATCCTTGAGGAACTCCAATGTCAATATTTCCGGTCAAAGAAGTCTGATCTTTCACTGAAACCGTTTGTGTTCTATTACTTAGGTAGGACGTCATCATATCTAATTCTTTGCCTTTGAAACCATAATATGTCAATTTTAAAATTAATATGTCGTGTCGCAAACAATCAAAAGCCTTTGATGAGTCGCAATAAATGCATTTCGCATTTATGCGTCTCATCGAGACTTTGTAGAACATAATGAACTACTTCTCTATTTGCCATTTCTGTGGACCTGTTCTTTCGGAAACCAAATTGTTGGGGAGCAAGTAAACATTTTTATTCAAAATATGCTATAATTTGATGTCTTAAGATTGATTCTAAAATTTTCGATATCGTAGGCAGTATGCAAATTGGTCTGTAATTACTAAGTTCAGAGTGTTCTCCTTTTTTCTAAAGCGGTATAACTCTACCTAATTTTAAAGAATCAGGGAAAATCCCTTCGTCAAAACATGAAGTTATTACTTCATTAATTAAATCAAATAACATATAATTATGTAATACTAATTCTCTAATGGTTTTCGTATTCATGTCGTATATATCCGTTGATGTCTTACATTCCATGTTTTCAATTATTTTAAAAAGATCTTCTTTACTAATCATATTAAATTTTACGGATACGTCTGGTTTGGTGGTTTTAGACAAGTACACTTTGCATTTATCTGTATTTATTATAGTGTTTGTAGTTAAATTGTGAGCGACGTTAAGAAATAATGTATTAAATAAATCAGCTATTTTCTTAGGATCGTCTATTATTCTGTACCATCATTCACATATTTAATACTTGGTTTATTCTTGTCCTTTCTTTTAATCTGTTCATTAATTATGTTCCAAGTTTCTTTAATTTTATTGTCAGATATTGACAGTTTTCAACCAAATTAGCTTCTATCAAACAAAGCCATAAAAATTAAAAAGTTATTTATAATAATAATCAGCCAGTTTCCGTCCACTGCTGGACATAGACCTCTCCTATGGCACGCCACTGAGATCGATCTTCAGCTATTCGTTTCAAACCGCTGCCAGCCAGCTTGCGTATATCATCGCTCCACCTAGCTGGAGGGCGTCCTACACTACGTTTGCCGAGCCGTGGTCTCCACTCTAGAACTCGTCTACCACAACAGTTATCGGTTCTACGACAGATGTGACCAGCCCTTTGTCATTTCAGCTTGCTAATCCTTTGAGCTATGTCGATAACTTTGGTTTTCTGACGGATAACTTCATTACAAATTCGTTCCTTCAGAGAAACTCCAAGCATATTAGCCCTCTCCAAAGCTCGCTGAGCGACTTGGTGAACTAGTCGTACCGACAGTGTCCACGTCTCGGCTCCGTAAGTAATAACAGATAGGACGCACTTGTTAAAGACTTTTGTCTTCAGGCTTTGTGGTATGGGCTATGAAAAGACGCGACGAAGTTTTCCTAATGCTGCCCATCCCAGCTGTATCCTTCTGCGAGCTTCCTTCCCGAAGTTGTTTCTACCTAATTGCAATATTTGCCCAAGGTAGACGTATTCGTGAACAACTTCGAGGGGAACTCCGTTTAGGGAAATCGGCAATGACATGATCTTAGTTATCCAAGTTCATCCGGAGATCGATGCGTGCCGTAGAATCGGCAAGGGTAGTCATCATATATTGCAAGTCCTGTACGGTTTCAGCCATGATGACAATATCATTCGCAAATCTCAAATGTGAAAGGTAATTGCCGTTCATATTTATGCCTCGTCCTTTCCGATTCAGCGTTTTGAAAATGTTATCCTCTAGAGCGTTAGTGAACAATTTGGGGTATATAAAGTCCTCCCCTTGTCGTCTCACTCTTGATGTAAGTAGATATGTTCAGTCTGCTGATTTTATACTTACTGACTTATAATTACAATCACAGCACCATTTTTGGCAGGTTAATTAGAAAAAAAAAACAACTTTAAACTTTGCAAGACCAATAAAACAACATCTGAAAATCTGAACATATACATACAAAACAATTAGATCTGCTTATTTAGTCTAATAAAATATGTATTTAGAAAAACTTTATTTAGGAAAGCATTTATATATTTATCAGACAGCCGCTTTCTTACTTTATTTACTATGATTGATATGATATGATTTCTCGAGTTCTCGACTTTTCTCGAGCTTAATTTCCCGGGAACAAAGCCCAACAATTTTTTATCCCGGCTTTTTTCGAGATCTCGGCTCGGGAATTCCCGGGAATGAACCCTAATTGCCACACGGTAACGTCACAATCAATTGTATACATTACCTTTGTTATGAACTAGCTGTGCCCCGCGGTTTTACCCGCGTAGACATCGTTCTCGTGGGAATATCAGGATAAAAAGTATCCTTTGTGTTATTCCAGGGTCTAGGCTATCTTCATACCACAATTTCAGCCCAATCGGTTGAGTAGTTTAAGCGTGAAGAAGCAACAAACATGCACATACACTTTCACGTTTATAATATTAGTAAGAAGAAGTAAGATAGTATGATTTTAGTTGACTTTCGTACTGACTACATACGTTTATGTATTTCTTGTAAAATCTTAAATCACACTAAACATACTGGACATAGAAAAATCTGAAAAAGGCGTTAGACTTATGGTCTTCAAATCGTGCGTGAACAGATATTTTCAAGGTTATCGTGTTAAGGTAAGGTAAAAAAGGTACGACCACACCGCAGCGTACTGCGTCCGCGTGTGCGTTCGCAATCAATCTTTTTGTGATCGCCACAGATTTCGTTTGATATGAACCAGTCGGTACAAATAATACTGCGCTATCTGATCGTCACCGAAATAGTGCACACAGGACGCTGCGGTGTGGCCGTACCTTAAGCATTACTTCTGCGATCGCTTCGTCACTTAACATCAGGTGAGATAGTGGTAAAGCGCTTACATATATCTATAAGAGTATATATTTTTTAAGAGATATAATTATGTAATGTTATGTGGCGATCCGATCTAAACAAGAATTTTGCTTTTATCTAGTAAATATAAGTGACAGTATGATGAGACTCTAAACTTAACTTAAACTAAACTTAACTTAACTTAAATTAGTCTAATTGTCATACACAATCCAAAATGTCATCGTACCGACGGGACTCGAACCCACAACCCCCGGATAATATGTCCAAGTGCTCTGACCAATTAAGCCACAGTCCGATACTATCGATACAATGAAATGAGTGGATTGCATTTTTAACCCAATTATGAATGAATGAATGATAACTCTTTATTGTACAAAATATATAAATAACAATATGAAAAGTCTTAAAATAGTACAATAGGCGGTCTTATCGGTTAAAGTCTTATATCTACCAGACAACCTTTGGATGAAGTGGAGAGTACGAACATGTCAAGGTTATGCATTGGTTATTCATTGGTGCTGCCATCTATGATAACTTATTCGAAGTTAATCATTCGGAAGAAATCATTACAGTTTTCAAATCTGACGAAAGAAGTTGTAATAAATATTATGTTTCTTGAAGTGTTACAATCCGAAATTTCTTTAAAATAGGGGAATTCTTGGATGGAAAAGTTTATATGTATAAAATCACAGAACAGAATACAATGCTAATGTACGTGTTTTTGTTATGCCCATCCACACTACACAATTTTTTTTCATCTATTCTATGCTCTTTATCTAAAGTGGTTGCTAATTTTAATATTTTTTAACCCCCGACGCAAAAAGAAGAGTGCTATAAGCTTGATGTATTTATCTGCGTAATTGTGCGTGTCTGTCTGCAACATTGTAGGGTCCAAACGGATTTTGGTTTAGTTTTATTGTTTGATAAGTGTCTTCATCGAGAGTGTTCTTAGCTTTGTTTCATGAAAATCCGTTCAGCCGTTTAAATATTATCAGCTCTTTCTGACCTAGCAAAGACAACGCCTTAATAATGGTCCTTCCGAAGAAAATTTGGTCAAATAATTTTTCCCCGTCTCTCTGTCACCCGAAACCAAGTACGCAAGGTTAAGCTAACTATTACGTTTCCAGAAATCGAACCAACTACAAGCAAAGTGACGGCAAATGCAAGAAGCGATACATGACGCCAGAAGTTATCAACCCGTTGAATTTTTAACACCTCAACCCTTTTCAATTACATTGAAAATGGGGTTACTTCGCTGTCCGATCTCGGTTGACAAACCTTTTTGCGCTGTTTAATTATTCACAGAAATTTCTTAATTTAGATGTGAGAGTAAAAATCGCCGCGGGAATGACAGATCTCTGAATTTAACACTATCAAATTCCAAAAAGTTAGTTTTTTGCGTGATATGGGTTGAATTTGATGCATAAATTATGCGTCTGGTGTTACTCTAATTCATATTTTAACCCCCGACGCAAACAAAGGGGTGTAATAAGTTAACGTATCACACGAGAGAGTCAACAATACTATTCAGTATGAACCAGTGTCAATTATCTGGTTTAAAAGTATTAAGTTAAACGTCATTTAGTAGTGGGGGCTCACAGATGGCATTTCAGACACATGCTTCTCAAGAGCGTACGTAGGGTGCAGTTTTCCATACAAACGTATTCCCCTGTTTCCTCCCTGGAAAATGCTTCTAGAGCAAAATTTGTACCTACAAAAAATCAAGGTCTGCTGTAGCACTATGCCCCTATCAATTGCTTTTTTGATCAACCAATTGCAAATAGAAATATGACCCTTCAGAAATTTCAAAGAGAAAATTAAAAGGCTTATATTTCTTTTTGCAATTGGTTGGTCAAATAACGCGAATTAGATTTTTTGTAGAAACAAATTTTATTCTAGAAGCATTTTCCAGTGAGGAAACGGGGGAATACATTTGTATGGAAAACTGTACCCCGCGTTTGCTCTTAAGCATCTGATGAAATTAGTTGACTTGACTAATTGTACCTCGTGCGGAGTCCTGGAGGATGTCCATCATAATATCCTCTTAGAGAGTGTGCGGATCGAGTCGATGAGGATTAGCATGCTCACTCAGCATAATACCAATCTACTTGAAGTCGGTGTAATTCAATGTGTTTTTTTCACGCCAATGTGTGAAGTACAAACACTAGCATCGATTGTAGTGGTAGGACTTCTGCTAGTCCGCCTGGGGTGGTACCACCACTTTGCCAATTAATTTTCAGCCGTGAAATAGGAATGTTTTTCAGTTGAAATGGCAAGGTGTCAAGTGAAATTACAGGGCATGTGAGACTCAACATATTTATGTCTTAAGGTAACAAGCGCAGTACGATGACATTCAAAATTCTGGCAGTTCAGAATTTTGCATGCCGCTGTATCTGTTATAGGTAGACGTCATCGCTTACCGTCAGGCGAGCGTCATACTTGTCCTGTTACATTTTACCATAAAAAAATCAAAACTAATCAAACACTAGTATCGAAACCAATCAAACACAAGCATTGAAACTAATCAAACACTAGCTTCGAAACTAATCAAACACTAGCTTCGAAACTAATCAAACACTAGCTTCGAAACTAATCAAACACTAGCTTCGAAACTAATCAAACACTAGCATCGAAACTAATAAAAAACTAGCATCTAAATTAATCAAATAATAGCATCGAAACCAATCAAACATTAGCATCAAAACTAATCAAACACTAGCATCGAAACTAATCAAACACTAGCATCGAAACTAATCAAAAACTAGCATCGAAACTAATCAAAAACTAGCATCTAAATTAATCAAATAATAGCATCGAAACCAATCAAACATTAGCATCAAAACTAATCAAACACTAGCATCGAAACTAATCAAACACTAGCATCGAAACTAATCAAAATCTAGCATCGAAATTAATCAAATAATAGCATCGAAACCAATCAAACACTAGCATCAAAACTAATCAAACACTAGCATCGAAACTAATCAAAAACTAGCATCTAAATTAATCAAATAATAGCATCGAAACTAATCAAACACAAGCATCAAAACTGATGAATGAAACACAAAAAACATGGTATATTTGTAAAACGCAATCTTCTCTTATATATAAAAATTAATCCCAATTTCCCTTGGTCACGGCATCACGCGTAAACTGGACCGATTTCGCTAATTCTTTTTTTGTCGTATTTTTTATCGTCAGGAGATGGTTCTTATGAAAAAAAAAAAATGAATGAAAGTTGTAAAATGGCGAAGTTCAAGTCGGACTCGCACTCGTAGGGTTCCGTAACATAGTAGAGTATTTTACAACTATAATTTTTGTAAAAACAAAGTTATATTTGCGTTTGCTATATCTCAAAAACTACTGACTATATCTCGTTCAAACTAATTTTCGTTGTAAGTGTTTATTGTGATCAACAGAATATATATATTTTTGATTTTTCACTCCCTTTCTTTAAAAGTTAATAAAGGGGGAATACACATTTTACCACTTTAAAGTGTCTATCTCCCAAATGATTTACTTTGAGACAAAATTGTTTTAGAAACCTCAATGTCATTTTTAAAGAAACTATCAATAGACACATAGGTTAGATGAAAAAATATAAATATAATATTTTTAGTTTCAGTTCCAATGTCCAAGTCCAAGGGGGTCCAAGTAGACCCCCTTACGGACAGTTCACTCCGCGACGCAACGCAACGAGAGCGACGCGACGTCACGTGACACGACGCAACGCGAAGCTACGTGACGCGAAGTGTTGACGCTTCTGGTTTCACGCGGCGCAGCAGGAAGCCGCTGGTTAAAAATTGAACTTTATTAACTACATAATAAGACATATTTAATGGGAATAAAAACACACGCGTCGCGCTGCGTTGAGCTGCACCGCGCGGCGCAGCGCGGCGCAGACTGAAGCCGCCGAATTAACTCAATGAAATGTTTCTTTTTGTGTGGTAAAGAGTTCTTTTTTTGCATCACTTTTTAATAAGTGCGCGTCGCGGTCTGAGCTGTCCTTAATCTCTCAATATTTTATTTTTGTATAAAAATCATAAAGCAGTTTACAGATTACACCTACCTACCAAGTTTCAATTGTGTAATCAAAAAGAATAAAAACTAAAATTTAGTCTACCAAACCACTACCAGTAGGTAAGGTTTCCAAAATGCTGGCTGTATTCCCCCGTTGAATGGCGATGCTTAGTCTCTGAGCTAAATACATGCCAGCATTTTATTACTTACTTTACTATTATATTATTATATACTAGAAATGCCCCGCGGCTTCGCCCGCGTCATAAACTGATTTTATTCACTTATAACGTTTCTTTTGTAAAAACATTTCTATCATAAAAGACATCAAAAAAGAATAAGCCAAATCGGTTCATCCGTTTTCAAGTTATCACGTGGCTAAGGGAAATAGGGATTCATATTTATAAAACCCGAAAAACCATATTGATTTTCAGACTTTGATACCTACCCCATTTCGAAACATCCTGCAACACGTATTAACTTAGTTATTTTCAGAAGTACTTAAGTAAACACCGCGCGGGGCAGCGCGGCGCAGACTGAAGCCGCCGAATTAACTCAATGAAATGTTTCTTTTTGTGTGGTAAAGAGTTCTTTTTTTGCATCACTTTTTAATAAGTGCGCGTCGCGGTCTGAGCTGTCCTTAATCTCTCAATATTTTATTTTTGTATAAAAATCGTAAAGCAGTTTACAGATTACACCTACCTACCAAGTTTCAATTGTGTAGTCTTAATAGTTTTGGAATAAAGTGGCTGTAAACATACGGACAAATAGACAGACAGACATAACCTATAATGATGAATCTATAAGGGTTCCGTTTCTTTGCTATTCGGCTACGGAACCCTAAAACTGAGCAAAGTATGGTCAGTCAAACAAAATGAAACATGCACTGGGTTGCGGGTGCACGTAATAGTACGGTTGGCAACCCTACATTAATCAGGGGAATTAAACATGTGTTTTAAGTGTGACGTTCGACGTCTAGATGAAAGCTGAATGACTCAATACCTTTGTTTTTTTTTGTAAATTCAAAGCAATATGTTATGTTTCTGTTATATCTATAATATTTTTTTGATTATAATCTTGTTATGTTCTATTGAATATAATCTGTTTAATGTAATTTGACGTGTGTACGTGCAAATTTTTAATTTGCACATATACTGAATAAATGCTTTGACTTTTGACTTTGTCCTACTTTTTGCCATTACGGAGATCCAGTCCCTATTAATTGCCCAGCTCCATTATCAGGTCACCTCCATAGAATCATATGATTACCACTAGCTGTGCCCCGCGGTTTTACCCGCGTAGACATCGTTTCCGTGGGAATATCGGGATAAAAAGTATTCTATGTGTTATTCCAGGGTCTAGGCTATCTACATACCAAATTTCAGCTCAATTGGTTTAGCAGTTTTTGCGTGAAAGAGTAACAAACATACATCCATACTTTCTTACAAACATTCTTGCTTTTTTTTAAATATCTTATAGGCTAGCGTTTGACCACTTTATTTATTTATTTTATTTATTTATATTATTTATTATTAATATATTTAATCTAACTCACTATTATTATTATTATTTCATTATTTCACAATTTTTTGGATAAAAATTGTCTGAAATACTGAAACTTGCACTGGGTTGCGGGTGCACGTAATAGTACGGTTGGCAACCCTACATTAATCAGGGGAATTAAACATGTGTTTTAAGTGTGACGTTCGACGTCTAGATGAAAGCTAAATGGCTCAATACCTTTGTTTTTTTTGTAAATTCAAAGCAATAAGTTATGTTTCTGTTATATCTATAATATTTTTTATTGAATATGATCTGTTTAATGTAATTTGACGTGTGTAAGTGCAAATTTTTAATTTGCCCATATACTGAATAAATGCTTTGACTTTGACTTTGACTTTGACTTTGACCACTACCTCACCAGTTGGTAAGTGATGATGCGGTCGAAGATAGTAAGCACGCTAGGCCTAGAATGGGAACTGGCTCTCAAGGATAGCTGCCGGAAACATTAGATGTTTGGCGACAGATTTTCTAACTTGAGGGTGGTACCTGGCCAGGCGGACACTAGATAGTGTCCTACCACCATGCATTGTTTTTAATATTAGTCGGATTGTCACCGAAGTTATCAAAATTTTATCTCAAACAGATAACTGGAAGTTGTTAAAAAACGACTTGCAAGATTTGAAGAAATCTGTTACTTACGAACATTGCAAGTTAAATAAAAGCGTGTAATAAGCTTGTACAATGTACAAAAATATAAAGTGTGTGACACTTAAAGAAACATAATATTTAATATTGATTGTACCCCAAACAATCTTTAAGATAATGAAAGAGTACCAAACAAAACGGTATTCCTTTCAATATAATCCCAACAGGCCTCCTACGCTGAGCTATTAAAAAATCCCCTGGTAGCCACATAGTTACTGGCATGAGGACCAAATCCACGCGTTTTAGAGATACATATTAATACGAAAATTTAAGCCCGGCCGTCGCAAGTATTCCGTACCACCCCACTCTCCCCTGCTAAGTCCGAGAGGGCCGTCGTGTGTGTGGGTCCACTTTCTATGTGTGCCCAAATTTCATAATAGGTGTGCGTTGTTGTACCCCGTTCAAATTTTACATCTCACATCTCGAGAATATAGAGGGTGATGTCTTCGCGATGGTGAAAAAGCGACATCTATTTTGAATGGTAATAGTTATTTCTAGAGTCAGGTCCAACGAGTTCTTTCTTTTCTACGTCGATTGAACAGCGTAAAAGATTAAGATTAGTACATCTTACACAGCAATGATTTAACAAAAAAAAATCACTACATGTAACGTGTGCTACAGAGAAGATACTAAACTTACTTACTCAAATATCCCGGACAATAAGAGTAAAGCCACAGGCCACACAGCTAGTCATTTAAAAATAATTATACAAGTTGCAGGGAAACTATAAAATAAACCTTTTTGCAAATACAATATCTTCAATAGCTTCAACTTGAATTAAAATAAGTAATATGAAGAGCTCAAAAGAAAACAGCACAAACTTATAAAGAAACATCTTGACCGTATTCACTCGTAAACTTACAAGAAACGGGACTCAACCCCTCGAAAATTCAACAGAATATGAGTAAAATCGATAATCCAAGCAAATTGGAACACCCTGCGTCCACTGGTACTTACTTATGGACATGCGTATACCCATAGCTACCCATACGTTATTAATTTATCTACAGAACTAACCATAGCCCGAAAGGGGGCCACCCCTAGGTACCGCTGTTTAAACATGGCCAAATGAGTATGCAGAAGATTCTACCTAATACATATGGTTGTACACTCAGCCCTCTAAATTACTGGAGCCTTAATTAAAGGCGTAGTATTCCGTTCATGACAAGTATGCGAAGAGCGGACGCTCTGACCTCTGCTAGTGCCGAGTGAATTTGGTGACTTCGCAATTAGTTTTGGATTTTGGTTTGTGTAAGCTTTTTTTGAGGCTGGCGAGGTGATTTGGATGTGATTTCGCTGTTGTGTAAATCTGGGTGATCTTTTTGGTGTTTATGGCTATTGTGCTTGAAAGAACAAAAGTGTTTGATTTTTTTGATGCAATTTTATTTGTTTGGATAATTATGAATATAAATTATGGGGTAGGCAGATACTACTTCTTTCCACATGCTACGATCCTGACATACCTCCTTCGCTTCTTCCACTTTCATGAGCGCCTTCAATTTATAATGTACAATTCCTATACAATGTATATTGTTATTTATAAAAAGTAAATATGAAATTGACATATAAGTACCAATTTTATAAGCGGATTAAAGCAGTTACAAGAAATTCCTCACGTATCATGGTTCATTGTTTTAAGACATTTATTTTCTCCAAAGATTACAAATTAATTATTAGAAGAAATACTAGAATTAACTTATAAATAGTATAATATTGATAATAACTTCACATCACAATTAAAACTGCTCCTCAGTGCTTCACTAGCGTCAAATAGTGTCGAGCCTGTTTATATTATATTCACGAAATTAAATAGTCCCGTCCAATCTCAGCACTTATATACAGCAATTAGTTTCAGACCAGGCGATTTTTGTTGTTCAACTAGGAAGTTCGTTGAACAACAAAGGAACGATCTCAAACTATCATAAATAAACTGGCCAAGTGCAAGTCGGATTCGCACTCGTAGGGTTCCGTAACACAGTAAAGTATACTATAACTATGATTTTTCGCAACTACAAAAATAACTTTGTTCTTCATAGTGTTTGTATGAAAAACAAAGTTATACTCGCGGTCGCTATATCTCAACAACTGCTGTCTGTATCTCGTTCAAATCAATTTTTGTTGAATGTTTTTATTGAGATCTACAACATATATTTTTTCTAGATTTTTCACTCCCTTACTTTAGAAGTTAGAGGGGGAGGGGGGGACACACATTTTACCACTTTAGACGCGCCTATCTTTTAAATGATTGACTTTGAGAAAAAATGATTTTAGAAACCTCAATGTCATTTTTAAAGACCTATCTATACACACGTATAAGTTTAAAGAAAAAATTTTTTTTTGTTCCTATTCCATGTATGGGATGCCCCCCTTAAACTTTTATATTTTTATTTTTGTATAAAAATCGGAAAGCGGTTTACAGAATACATCTACCTACCAAGTTTCAATTTTGTAGTCCTAATAGTTTCGGAATAAAATGGCTGTGACATACGGACGGACAGACAGACAGACATGGCGAATCTATAAGGGTTCCGTTTTTTTGTCATTCGGCTACGGAACCCTAAAAAGGCAGACAGATTCGTGCCGAACACCCGAGTGAACGCAAGTTCAGTAATACTAAATGTTTGAGTAATACGGTTCCGCGCTCAGTTTGCTACTAAGCGCAGGAAGCAGGGTCGGACGTTTCCGTGCAGTATTACTTCGCAGCGTTGCTTACGTAGTAATCATGTCGTATTGACTATGCCGGACTCAGCGCGGAAATTTATTACTCAAGAATTTAGCATTACTGAACTTGCGGTCGGTCGGCACGAATCTGTCTGCCTTTTTTATGATAGTCTGAGGGAAGGATATACGATACGTGTTACAACAAATACTCATTCGATACTTTTATATCGATTAAATCGCGCTTGATTAGCCAATCAAATAGTTTAATTCTAAATCTTATTATTGCTCTATAATGCCAGCCTAAATGTTCTTCTGAAATTAATAATTGGGTAACGAGACGAGTACTATAAACCTGTACCTACTCAGTATCGATATCGATATTGTAAACTCGGTTGTGGAAACGAAGAGAACAAATAAACTACTCTGTTATTTATAATATTATTATACTATTATATAATACTATACTACACTAATACTATACTATAAACAAATAAATATTCCTAATCAAAAAGAATAAAAACTAAAATTTAGTCTACCAAACCACTACCAGTAGGTAAGGTTTCCAAAATGCTGGCTGTATTCCCCCGTTGAATGGCGATGCTTAGTCTCTGAGCTAAATACATGACAGCATTTTATTACTTACTTTACTATTATATTATTATATACTAGAAATGCCCCGCGGCTTCGCCCGCGTCATAAACTAATTTTATTCACTTATAACGTTTCTTTTGTAAAAACATTTCTATCATAAAAGACATCAAAAAAGAATTAGCCAAATCGGTTCATCCGTTTTCAAGTTATCACGTGGCTAAGGGAAATAGGGATTCATATTTATAAAACCCGAAAAACCATATTGATTTTCAGACTTTGATACCTACCCCATTTCGAAACATCCTGCAACACGTATTAACTTAGTTATTTTCAGAAGAACTTAAGTAAAGTTTCGAATAGTACAGACTATCTAATCTTGTTTTGCCATACAAACTTTGAATCCCCGTTCCGTCTCCTTAAGAGGTGAACTTGGAAAATCTATTCTTATCGGATACCTACGTCATAATAACTATCTGCATTCTAAATTACAGCGCAATCCGAAACAATATTGATTTGTAGACTTTGTTACCCCACTTCACCCTCTTCGGAGTGGCATTTTGAAAAAGCCTGAAACTCGTATTTAATTATTTATTTACTGAAGTACTTGTGTGAAGTTTCGAATAAAAAGACTATCTAAAGTTTGCACCCCCGCTTTACCCCCTGAAAGAGTGAATTTTAAAAAATCCTTTCTTAACGGATACCTACGTCAAAACAACTATCTGCATGCCAAATTTCAGCGTAATCCGGAACAATATTGATTTCAGACTTTATTACCCCACTTCACCTTCTTGGGGTAGAATTTTGAAAAAGCCTGAGACACGTGTATTTACTTATCATTATACTAAAGTACTTGTGTGAAGTTTAAAAAAAATACTATCTAATCTTGTTTCTCCATACAAACTTTGAACCCTCATTTCATTCCCTTAAGGGGTGATTTTTAAGAAAATCCTTTTTTAACGGATACCAACGTCATAATAACCATCTACATGCTAAATGTCAGCACAATTCAAAACAATATTGATTTTCAGTTACCCTGTCAGTTACTCGGTTACCCCATATCACCCTCTTAGGAGTTCAATTTCGAAAAAGCCTGAAATACATTATTACTTATTTATAACCCATTTATTGGGTGATTTATTTACTGAAGCACTTGTGTGAAGTTTCGAATTGAAAGAACTATCTAATTTTGTTTCTCCATACAGCCTTTGAACCCCCGTTACATCCCCTTAAGGGGTGAATTTTAGAAAATCATTTCTCAGAGGGACCTAAGGTCGTAATAACTATCTGCATGCCAAATTTCAGCGCAATCCGAAACAATATTGATTTTCATTTTATTGACTTTGTTTCCATATTTCACCCTCTTAGGGCTTTTTTGAAATGCCACCGAATTCAAAAAAGCCTGCCACTCCTGTTTACTTATTTTTTTACTGATGTACTTATGTGAAGTTTCGAATAGAAAATACTATTATATCTTGTTTCTACATATAAACTTTGAACCCCCATTTCATCCCCTTAAGAGGTGAATATTAGAAAATATTTTTTCAGAGGGAACTAACGTCGTAATAACTACCTGCATGCCAAATTTCAGCGCAACTAGAAACAATATTGGTTTTCAGAATTTGTTACCCCATTTCACCCTTTTAAGGGTGGAATTTTGAAGAAGCCTGAAACACGTATTTACTTATTTTTTATTGAAGCACATGTGTGAAGTTTCGAGCAGAAAAGACTATCTAATGTTGTTTCTCCATACAAATGTTTGCACTCGCATTTCATCCCTTTAAAGGGTGAATTTTGGAAAATCCTTTCTTAGTACACCCTTACGTACTAAGACAATATACCAACTTGCAAGTCTCTACGACCAGTGGTTTAGGCTGTGCGTTGTCTATAAGTCACAGACAGAAGTGTCCCACGGCATCGCCCGCGTCATTTCGTTTACTTAGGTTTTTTTTCAACCAAAATCAAAAAGTATTAGCCAATGAGGTCCACCCATTTTCAAGTTATCGCGTGACTAAGGGAATTAGGGGTGAAATTTTGAAAAATCCTGAATCTGTATATATTTATTTTCAGAAATACTTATGTATAGTTTTGAATAAAAAAGACAATCTAATGTCGTTCCTCAAACTTTGAACCCCCGTTTCACCCCCTTAAGGAGTGCACATTAAAAAAATCATTTCTTAGCGGATACCAACGTCATAACCACTTGTATGCCAAATTTCAGCGCAATTCAAAACAATATTGATTTTCAGACTTTGTTACCCCATTGCACCGTCTTAGGGGTGGAATTTCAAAAAAACCTAATACACGTGTTTACTTATTTATGTCCTGAAGCACTTGTGTGAAGTTTCGAATAGAAAAGACTATCTAATAATGTTTCTCCATAGAAACTTTGTACCCCCGTTTCATCCCTTTAAGGGGTGAATTTTAGAAAATTCTTTCTTTGCTGATACTAACGTCATAATAACCACCTGTATGCCAAATTTCAGCGCAATCCAAAACAATATTGATTTTCAGACTTTGTTACCCCATTTCACCCTCTTAGGGGTGGAATTTCGAAAAAACTAAAACACGTGTTTACTTATTTATGTCCTGAAGCACTTGTGTGAAGTTTCGAATAGAAAAGACTATCTAATAATGTTTCTCCATAGAAACTTTGAACCCCCGTTTCATCCCCTTCAGGGGTGAAATTTGAAAAATCCTTTTTCAAGGGTAACTGACGTTGTAATAATTATCTGCATGCCAAGTTTTAGCGCAATCCGAAAAAACATTGATTTTCACACTTTGTTACCCCACCCATTTCACCCTCTTACGGGTGGAATTAAAAAAAAACTTGAAACACGTATTTACTTATTTTTGTACTGAAGCACTTGTGTGAAGTTTTGGATAGAAAAGACTATCTAATCTTGTTTCTCCATACAAACTTTGAACCCCCATTTCATTCCCTTAAGGGGTGAATTTTGAAAAATCCTTTCTTAGTACGTTGGGGACTAAGACAAATATACCCTCCAAATTTCAAGTCTCTACGACCAGCGGTTTAGGCTGTGCGTTGTCTGTCAGTGAGTCAGTCAGTCAGTCAGTATGTCAGGACAAAGATTCTTATAGTATTAGATTATAAGTGAGAGTCAGAGTGAACATGCTAGCGTGATCACCATCTTTGACCACATCATCGCTTACCACCAGGTGATACAGTGGTCAAACGCTAGACTATATTCAGATATATAATATATACAAATATTTTATCATAGGCATTAAGTAAAATTAAATAGCTCGTAATAGGTCTAATGTTTTTGTTTAGGTTTTATTTCCGTTAGGTTTAATAATATTTGTTTATAGGTAGTTTTAACGCGTGTTCTTCATGTAAATAAAAAAATCTATATATTATTGAACTAGTAGCGCCTCGCGGTTTCATGCGCGTAGTTCTCGTTCCCGTCCGAATACGGGGATAAAATATAGCCTATGTTACTTGCTGAAAATGTAGCTTTCCATTAGTGAAAAAAAATTTGAAATCGGTCTGGTAGTTTTTGAGTTACGTACATACATACAATCACGCGATTTTTTCCGTTGGGGTAGGCAGAGACTACTTCTTTCCACAATCCACATGCTACGATCCTGACACACGTCTTTCGCTTCTTCCACTTTCATGAGCGCCCTCATACATGCTTGCCGGTTTTAGGTATTTTTGACTTGGCCTATCTTTAAAACGTCTGCGATCTGATCGTGATCCGTTCGCCTAGGTCGGCTTCTACCGGCTTGCCTGTTCAAACTCGTCTCATAAATCTGTTTCGTCAGTCTTTCTTCATCCATCCTCTCTAGATGTCCAAACCATCTAAGCATCCCTTTCTCTATCTTTGTCCCTACGTCTTCTACCACACCACATAAAAAAAAATTGAGTTAAAACGTAACAAACAAACAAAAAATAAATTCCATCCTCTTTATAATATTAGTTTAGATATGAACTTATTTTGAATGTAAACAACATTGAATTAAAACCAACTAAAATGTACCTATTCGAGCGAGTATTCAACACTTTTTGTGTTGAAAACTGAACTTCGTCTAAACAACAATTATCGCATCGAAGTCGGGTAAAAGTCCGTCCATTGAGTAAAAGATTATAGCAAGTTGTGAATGAATGAGTCACAGAGTTATTAAGATTGCCATGTTTGGCGGTCGGCCATCGACTTCACACAACTTCAGATATACTTTCGGTAATTGTTCGTAGCTCGATTTGTTTCGTGATATTATGTTGTTATAACTGTAGTCATTGATCCTCGTCACTTTAACTTGTGTTGGTTCAGAAACTGCCTATCTAAACTTGTGTTATTAAGAGAAAAGCTTTGACTTTTGTATGTTTGTTTATAACGATTTAACTCAAAAACTACTGGACTGATTTGAAAAATTCTTTCACTGATGGAAAGCTGCATTTTTAGCGAGTAATATATGATATATTTTATCTCCGTATTCTCAAGGAAACAGGAACAACTTGGGTAAAACCGCCAGGCGTTGCTAGTATTGAATAATAAATATTGATAGTGTACAATTTGTTTGCTGCATATTTCAGAATATTTCAAGATCTCGTAATAATGTATAAAATGTGAATGTTTACTTGTTTTTTGCACAATCACGTATCAATAAATAGGTTCTACAAAGCTTCTGATCCATGTAGGTATAAAAATTCCGTGAAAAAGTTCATTGAAAATAATAGCCAAACCTTATTCATTAAACATTACAAAAAAACTTCACTTTATTATTGTAAATTTTATGATTATTTCGTGGTTACACATATAATGTTTGTCCAGTCAAACTGCTCGACCAACTTCGCTGAAATTTTGCACAGTGATAGCTTATAAACTAGAAAAGAAATGGAATAACATGGTTAGTATAGTATTAATACTTAAATTCAAAATTTATAACCACCGCCGACTGATCTACTGGAGATGTCCTAGCATCAGGTCAATGCTATGCTCTTACAATATCGTTGAAGTAAGAAGATACCGAATTTCGAATTGATGAAAGTTGAGCTCATAGCGTCACCGACTAGAAAAAAGCTCATAGTCTGAAATCGGCTGAACGGATTCTCATGAATCAAAGCTAAGAACGCTCTCGATGAAGACATCTATAAAAAAAAATCGGTTCATCCGTTTTGGCGCTACGATGCCACAGATAAACATACACACATACACATATACACACGTCAAATTTATAACACCCCCGTTCTTTTTGCGTCAGGGGTTTATAAGGGATTTTTCGCACATTTAACTTTTAAAAACTTTTAAAAATGTTATTACCTCGACGTTTTTATGGCGTGTCACGGAACTTTTGAAAATCAGCATTGCTTCGAATGAAATGTAGTTGGAACTACCCTAATTTGTTCTTGATCAGAGTTAACATTTGTGATACTCGTACGCATGTGCCACGCAATAGATTCTGTGCAATAATATCGTTTAAAAACTAAAAAACAACCGACTTCAATGCCGCGCTATTCATTTTCAGTACCAATTTTGAGATGTTTATCTCAATATCTCTGGAGATACTTATCATACCTCGATAAAATTACCACGGTACCACACTTGGAATATCTCCTTTTGAACAAAAAAAGAATAATCGAAATCGGTTCATAAACGACGAAGTTATCCGCGAACAAACATTAAAAAAAAAAATTAAAAAAAAATATACGGTCGAATTGAGAAACCTCCTCCTTTTTTTGAAGTCGGTTAAAAAGAGAACCGTCGCAGAAATTGAGGTCGCGTCGGTCTACGGTCGTTTTAATTTACTGTTTTTTAGGGATCCGAACCCAAAGGGTACCAACGGAACCCTATTACTGAGACTCCGCTGTCCGTCTGTCTGACTGTCTGTCTGTCTGTCTGTCTGTCTGTCGGCTGTATCTCATGAACCGTGATAGTTACACGGTTGAAATTTTCACAGATGATGTATTTCTGTTGTCGCTATAACAACAAATACTAAAAACAGAACAAAGTTAAGAATTAATGGGGGTTCCCATACAAAAAACGTGTTATTACTATAGCGCCATTTATCAACGATTGTTTACCAGTGTTTTTCAACCTTTTTCATGACGCAACGAAACGCCCTTAGTATGAAAAAAAAATCGACCTACTTGTACTGTTTATAATCTGTATTTTGTTATATTTCTAGCTTCTACCCGCGGCTTCGTTCGTGTGGCTTATAGGAAACAAAGTACATATTTTTCTTTTGAAACAAATATTACAAGCACTCTCAGTCAAAACACCTACATATGCTCTTTAATTAATATTTTCTTAAAAGTATGTTTTCAAACTTTGTTTTTTTCCTTTACTGAGGCTTTGCGACCCCCCGCGACCCCTATAGCCTCTATAAGGGTATAGAGGCTTCGCGACCCCCTAGGGGGTCGCGAGTGTCGCGACCCACACGTTGAAAAACACTGGTTTACCCTACCCTTTGTGTTAACTAGAGATGCGCTGAATATTCGTTTGGTATTCGGTATTCAGCGTATTCGGCAACTTTTCCATTATTTGTATTCGGCCAAATTATTAGGTTTTGTTGCCAAATAAATTCGGTTCAAGCATTTCTATTTTCTTGGCTCATGTAGCCAAGGTGTAGAACTAAAAGAAAAAACTTCCTATATAAGATTCATGTAATATTATAAGTCAAAGAAAACATATTTACTTTTAAACCTTTAGTTAGTAGGTATAGTCAACATTTATTTTAAGCCTTAAATCAACATTTGATTTAAATCTCACAACAATATTTATTTTATTACAAGCTTTTATTTAACTTGCAATGTATGTATGTATGTCACTATGTATGTTCGGGTGGAATCTTGGAAGCTAAATTAGACCCACTTTCCGATGTCCAATTGGACTCAAATTTGGTGTACTTATGTATCTTCGGGACAATACAATGATATAATACTATGGAGCTGGTCTGATGATGGAGACGGAAGGTGGCTACAGCATCTCTGTGATAAAACAACATAACCCCACCGAGTTTGAGCTCGATTGATTTTTCTTGAAAAGAACTTTACACCTAGATGATATGCAGGGTCTGATGATGAAGCTGGAAGGTGGCCACGGCATCTCGGTGATAAATCAACATAACCCTACCGAGTTTGGGCTCGATTGATTTGTCTTGAAGAGAACTTTTCACGTAGATGATATCCAGGGTCTGATGATGAAGCTGGAAGGTGGCCACGGCATCTCTGTGATAAATTAACCTAATTCTACCGAGTTTGTGCTCGATTGATTCGTCTTGAAGAGAACTTTACACCTAGATAATATCCAGGGTCTGATGATGAAGCTGTAAGGCAGCCACGGAATATCTGTGATAAAAAAACAAAACACTACCGAGTTTGGGTTTGATTGATTCGTCTTGAAGAGAACTTTACACCTAGATGATATTTAGCGACTGGTGATGAACCAGGAAGGTGGCCACGGCATCTTTGTGATAAAATAACGTAAACCCAGTGAATTTGAGCTCAAATGATTCGTCTTAAGGAGCGCTTTACACTTAAATGATAACCAGGATCTGATGATGAAGCTGTAAGGTGGCCATGGCATTTCTGTTTTAAAGCAACATAGCCCCACCGAGTCGATTGATTTTCCTAGAAGAACACTTTACCCAAAATCACATCAAATATCCGTGGAATATTTTAAAACATTATGGCATCTCTTAAATACTTAGGTAGTAGGTAGGTATAAATTATAAGTAAAAATATTTTTAAAAACAAGCTTTTATCTGTATTAATCAACTAAAATTTTAAAAATAAATTCAAGTAAGTATTTGGAGTGTAAGTACTGACCCATATTTTTAGAAGCTTGAGGTACTGAAGTATAGTAATTACCTAACCAGCAAAAAGGGTAGTGCCAAGCTTTTAAGAATATAGGTAAGTACCTACACGCTAAATACTTACTAGAATTTATTTTTAACATTTTAGTTCATTATCCCAGATAAAAGCTTTTTTTTTTAAATATTTTTTACTTATAATTTATTTAAACTTAAAATCAACATTTATTTTTAAACTTATGAACCTCAATTAAATCCACATCTCGTTCATCATCTAACCAGCAGCGGCACGTAGCGCACATGTTAGAACTTGTGTACGCGGCAAAACAACGTAATGGTAAACCGAATAATTCAGCCGAATATCTGGTTCGGTAAAGGTTAAACCGAATAATATTCGGTATTCGGTAATTCGGTGAAACCACTATACGGCGCATCTCTAGTGTTAACGTTGACTTAGTTGGCGTTAGACATTCGTTAGATGGCGTTGTAGTAAATAAGCATATTTAGTATTGACACGGTATTTATATTATCGATGTACTTTGTACTTTATTTTTCCGGCAAATTTTGTATAATCGGAACCCTACTTGTGCGGGTCTAACTCGCACTTGGCCAGTTTATTTTGCTTGGACAACACTACTGTCATTACTAGTACGACTAAAAATGTATGATACTTGATACTCTTACCATTATCGTGTGCTACTAGGTATATAGATATATACCTTCCTTTTTTACCTTTGAATGTTAGTTCATCGTATCGCGATGGCTCTCTTTTTGCACAGACTCTACTGTCACATTGGCAGATTTTCCTTGATATAAAATTATAATGGAAAACTTGCTAATTACTGGGTTCCAAGTTGCGGCCAACCTAAAACCATCCTCCCGGTTGAAATTCGGATGTTTTTTTTAGTGCTTCACGTTCAATACGGCAGTAATAGGAACGTTCGATCGAATGAATTTTAGGGTCTTGAAGTTCAATCTAGTGAGGTCCCGATTCCAGTAAATGCTCGGCGATGGCGGACTACGCTGGTAGTACCCCGCTACCCAGCGGGACTTGAGTTGTGCGCTGCCAGGGTTGATATTTTAAATCTAATTTTTTGAATGTATGTATGATGTATGTTTACAGTATGAAATATGAAATTAATCTAAAAAACGATAATTAAAGAGTTTTTTTTTTATAAATATGAATTATAAAAAACTCTTTAATCACCGTTTTTCGAATTTGTAGATGGGATTAAAAAGCATTTGTGATTCGTATTTTGGGTCGAAGCAATGTGTGTCAAACTTGGTATATTTCTTTCGATTCTTGTCTTTGTAATAAACATTTTTGTTGATAGCTAAAAATATTTAATTTTTTTTTTTACGATCATTAGGAGTCGATATTGGCGTCGAGACGGGACGCAGAGACGACCCGAAAAGTGAAATAAATAAAACAAATTAGGTGTAAAGTAAATTGAACTCTATTTTTCGAACATAAAGCTCACATTCTTAGAGGAAAAATCTACAATCCTACAGACCTTAATTTGTACACGAGATTTAATCTAAAATTGGTTCACCAAGTTTCAGCACACTGTCAGAAGACGGTTAGTATAGTTGCACTTTGTAGATGTACTACAGTCAAAGGAGGCTACCGTTTTCTCGGTTACAGGTGGCGTTTATGATTGTAAAACTTTGGTAAAATGGTCCTGAATGAACTGTCAACCCACACAGTTTATATTGAAATGTCAAATGTAACGATATATATACATAGTCTATGTCAATTAGGTACTAAAAATGACTTTTGATATTTCGTGGACCATGGAGTCAACTAGCGCCCCTAGCGGCAAATTCACACACGATAACATCCATTGTCCAGAATATCTCACGCACGTCTGAAAACTACCAAGAAATCACGATTCTATTTTTGTTCTTATAGTCAAGCGTTTGTCTCACCTGATGGTAAGTGATAATGTGATCGACGACTTAGCACGCTTGGCTAGAAGATACCTATTCCCTTGCGACTTGAAGACCCCCATTTGGTACCTTTCCGGAAACATAGACTCAGGCAAGAAGTTTCAATCACTAGCAGTATAATGAGTGTAGAAGCAAATATCTTTGTTGAGTTGAGTATTCTGCAGATTCCAGGAGATGTGCCAGCACCAGATCAACTCTACTAAGTGTGTACAATATTGTTGAAGTAAGAGTATTTCGTAGCGTCATCATCTAGGAAAATGCTCATTGTCTTCTAAACGGCTAGACAGATTTTCATTAATCAAAGCTTAGAACACTCTCGATCAAGGTACCTATAAAAAAAATTCAAAATCGGTTCAGCCGTTAGAAAGCTACGATGCCACAGACAGACACACAGATATACAGAAACACACGTCAAACTTATAACACGCCTTCTTTTTGCGTTGGGGGTTAAAAAAGGTGATGGGGGAATTAGTTCGAAATAATGAAGTACCTACTTCCGTCTAGGCTTACTTAAGACCGCATCGATTGTCAAATGCTCGTTGGTCTCCAATAACAAAGAGTTTGGAGCCTTTGTCGTAGCACTCGCTGTGATAACTGCAGAGATTACTAGATTATTAGAAAGTAAAACAGTTTTATTATGTTTCTTTGAAGTGTTTCACACTTTATATTTTTGTAAATTGTTAAACACAATCCAAAATTTTATCGTACCGACGGGACTTGAACCCGCAACCTCCGGAATAACATGTTCCGGTGCTTTGCCAATTAAGCAACGGTACGAAGTATCGTTACGACGAAATTAGTGGATTGCATTTGTTAACCCAATTATGCTTTGGTGGCGCCATCTATGACTACTTATTACGTAAGTTAATCATTCGGAAGAAATCATTACAGTTTTCAAATCCGACGAGAGATGTTGCACTGCGTAAATCAAATATTATGTTTTTTTGAAGTGTTTCACACTTTATATTTTTGTAAATTGTTAAACACAATCCAAAATTTTATCGTACCGACGGGACTTGAACCCGCAACCTCCGGAATAACATGTTCCGGTGCTTTGCCAATTTAACAGTTTTGTTTTACTTTCACAGTTTAAATTAAAGTTCAGACGCCAGAAACCGGGAGACAATAGGAGCACGTCGATGACGTATTTAATACAAACACTGCAGTCAGCAAATTATTTGAAACCTTTTAAAATTACTGCACTTAAAAAAAAACCTTTTCTAGAGCACCTTTGGATAATGGCGATATTAAATTAAATTGTATAACTTGTTTAAAATGTATCTATCTACATTATACATTGTAACATATTATACACATTATATTAGATAAGAAATTCTTTGTTAGAGTTGTTATTCTACAATTTTCACAACATGATTTTTTTTACATCTGCGCTAAAGTTTGACTACTTTCTCGCACCGTGGTAACGATGATGCGGTCGAGGATGGTTCATGCTAGGCCTAGAATCGTTTGACGCTCGAGTTTAAAGAATATAATTAGAAAACGTCACAAATAATAAATAATATTTGACTTTTTTTTATAAATAAATGTTAATGTAAATACAATAAGCAGTGCGTTACAACACATCTTTCAGTAGGTACAAAATTACTAGCATTATACAAAATAAGTTAAAAACAAGTCGATTCCGTCTATGTCCGAGCGGCCAGAAATTGTATAAAACGTGGTCGAACACAATTTCCATCGCCCAGGGAATTTGCAAGGAGGAACAAGGAAGATGCGGGGGCACCCCTTTCTCTGCGGGGGAGGGCAGGGTGGTACGGACCCTACATACGGGGGTAGCTGTTTACAGCGAGGCACGCACGCCGCTCTGTTCTACAGAATCAGGGCTGAGCCGGACACTCAGGGCTGTCGCTTCACTAAAATAACTTTATTTTCTTTAAATTTGCTTTAAAACCATAAAATAGTTATTTATACTTTCAGAATGTTAGTTGCAAGTCCTCGTAAGTAGTTTGTTTTAAATGCGGGACGTATCGTGTTATGGCTATAATATTACTGCTTGCTTTGACGTTTTCATCAAGTTGCCCGTGGTTACGAGGCAACAGAAAGATTTTTACAGTGGCTCGTGTAACCACACCCGCGGGAAAAATACGGGACAGAGTGTTAACAATGAGTATCTTAAATCATTGTCTTCAAGTTTCGTTGTTTTAGTTTTCGTCTTCAGGATGGGTTTCGAGATGTCCCGATATCACATTTTATGAAAAGCTGTTCATGGAGTAACAAAATGTTTTTAGATTTTCGTATTTTAGGAAGCCGTATCTCAAAAAGTAAAATAAGTATGATAAGATTGTTATGATCTTGTCCGTCTGTCCGTCCGTCACCACCGATTTTCTCAAGAACGGGTGGACCTCGCAAGTTTAATTTTATACCAAATACAAAGGTCTATAGTCACTATTAGGTGTATAAAAATGAAGGTCCTGAGTCGACTTAAACCTGGGAAAATTTAGATTTTCGCGAAAACTTGTAAATTTTTGTAATTTACCTCTATTTTCAACATTTTTATTTTTTGGAATTTTACCTTACTTGTGCTGTAAGTCCTTGCTTTTAACTCTAGGTCAACCAAAAGTACCTTATAGGTTTTGGGTCGAAACCCTATAGGGCCCTATAGGGTCTCGTTGACCTAAAATCATGAAATTTGGCAAGAAGCAAGGTCTTGAATCACTTATATAGGAATAAATCTGGAAAGCGTAAATATTTACTTTAATAGCAAAAAAAGGTAAATTTACTATTACAAACTTATATTTGTAGTTGGTGTAATACATTTTCTATGGATCGAACTACAAAGTTAAGTTTAACTTTTAACCTAGTCTGAGAAGTTGGTACAGAAGCTTCGGTGGGCGAGTCCAACTCGACTTGGCCGGTTTTTGTTAGATGAATTTAAGATATGACACGATGAACATGAATATATTTAATTGAATATAACTCTTTTTTTTATAAATTATATATATATATAATATATACTATTTTACATAAATCAGATTTTAATTGTGACATAAGATAATTAATTTAATGTACATTTTACACCACTTAAAGTTTATATTATTTTGGATTTACCTTATTTATTTATTTCTATATTCGAATATTTGGTGTACAATATTAATTTTTATTTAAAATTCATGCACTTGAACTCAAATGTATAACTAAAATTAAATAAGACCGGACAAGAAAACCTGTATCCCGGATGTCATATGTATAAGTAAAGTATATAATATATAAGTATAACAATAAAGTGGCATTTTATACTCAACATATTTTGTCACTTAAATATTTAAAGTTTGCATTATGTAGTTTAGGAACAACTACACATGTATACGGGATTATATATACACACTTAATACATAAATAAACACATTAACAACTTAATCATAATTTAATCACTGAAAACTAAATCCTAAAACTATCAATGATACCATTGTACCTATATCCCCTAACCAACGCGAGAATTTTCCACCCGTTTTCCTAAAAACGTAAATTATTTAAAATTCGAATTTAAAATATTCAAATAGTCTTGAATAGTTCGAATTAACCCTAGCGGGCTAGTCGGTAGTAGATGACGCAGGGGGCGAAGAGGGGGGGCAAAGGGGGGCTTTAGAAGGGGGGAGGGGGCGCCCGGCGGCCAGGACGCGGCCGGTAACACGAGTGCCTATGCGAGGCATGTATCTTGGACCAGATATAACAGAGAAGTAGCCCCAGTACCAAGCTTCGAGGTTACGCTGGATATGTTGCTCTACTTTAAAACTTTCCATTTCGTTTGGATATCGATTGGTAAATTTTAAGCAACGATATTGTAACAACTTCTTCAGAACTACACATAAATTAATTCTATTTAATTTATGTGTAGTTCTTAAGAAGTTGGTATTGAAATCGTGTCGGATTTCTTATATCTTCTTATCACAAGCAATACACGAAATAAAATTTTAAGCAATTTATTAAATGTTTGATTGGCATAGCAAAATCTCGCTCGATATAGAAATTATTAAAGCTTTAAGATGCATAACCAAGTAAAGTTTAAGTACTTAAGTGAAAATGTTTGCGTTCTTTAAAGATATTCTTCCTGTCTACCCAATCCATCCAGTCTCAATAAATAATATTAATGCATAATTGGTTAAAATGTGATCCATTAGTTACGTCATATTGATAAGATCGTATTGTGGCTTAGTTGGTTACAGCGCCTGGGCATGGTTCCCAGTAGGCGCAGGTTCTAATCCCGTCGGTACGATAACATTTTGGATTGTGTGTAACAATGTACATAATAATGTTATATGTATATATTAATATAATGTGTATATTAATGTTTTTAGCACAATAACTCCCGAATTACAAGATAAATACGGGTTCTTCACTTAACATCCTACAATTGGAAAAAGCATTATAGCGATGTTCGGTATGTCTTTCTACCAAAAATTCGCTTATCACCATTAAGGAAAACATCTGCCAACATAACCTTACGGTTTTCCAGTAGCACACCGCTCTTGAGAGTTAGACCATTTTAGGCCTAGCGTGTTCACCATCTTCAATCACATCATTACTTACCGCCAGGCGAGATAGTGGTCAAACGCTAGCTTATCAGACATAAAAAAAACTTCAGGTGAGATAGTAATGCTAAGTGTTCGACTGTATGACATAAAACAGTAACCGCGAGTTCACTTCTGTCGGGTCACATTTTATATCAAGCTATTCATACGTGTTGGCCTGATTTTGTCGTTTGTATTGACAATCCGAATAAAATCGGACCCGAGACCCGACAGATGTTAACAGAAGCAGTAGCATAGCATTCAATAGCATTCATATTTATCAACTGTATTATACATTTTTATCATTGTTCATGCTCCTATATTAGAATATTTAAACATTTTTAAATCCATACTATTTGTGTACTATATAAATGTTGTATTCTTTATTTGAGTTATCCCGTTGCTGTCACCTAAGGTACGGGCTGAAAATCAGCGCTGTAGTACTCTGCAGCATTAAGCTGAGCCTGAACCTATTTCGGCTATAGTACTGTACACTTCAGCAAAGTAAGCTCCAATAAATAATGATTTAATTTTTTTTTATTTCCTTCTATTATTTTCAATAAATCTATTGTTTGTTTTTTGTTTATAACCAATTTTTGACACTCTGTTAGTGTTAGTAATTATTTTATCTTATTTTTGTTAATTAGCTTATATATTAACCTAGTGTATTGTTTCTATTGTTGTTGTGTACAGTGTTTCATATTGTCGAAATAAATGCCTTCTACTACTTCTACTACTACTAGAAGGTTACCAGAATCTAATTGACGGACTGACATAGCATAGAAGCCTGCACCAGTGAATCTAGAGTTCCTAGAACTGCGAAACTTTATCCAAGGAGTTTTGGCGGGAACGTAAAAAGGGTGTTGATGCGGTATGTTTGCACTTTTTTGCGCTTACATTGCAAACGCTGGCTGAACCCTACGAGATGGATCAAAATCATGTACTACAGTATTGTACATTTTAAAAAGGTCTACAAAAAATCCGCAATGTTATATGTATATATGTTAGAAATAACCCACAATACCAATTATTATCCTTTACTTTTTACGAGAAATAATGGCTTATTAACGAAGCGATTTTAAGCAATGAATAGAATAGAATAGAATAGAAAACCATTTATTCAAGCAAAAACACTGTACACAACAACAATACGCATATAAAGAGTAACTACCTAATTCAATTACTCATAATTATATCTACTACTTATACTAGACACTAAAAAGTAGGTACACATATTATTTAATGACGTGTATTGCTGTTGCTGTAGTGTACAGTACTGCCGGAATAGGTCTGAGCTCAGCTGAATGCTGCAGTCAGGACTACAGCGCTGATTTTCAGCACAGACCTCAGGTGACAAAACGGATAACATACTTGATGCGATAAAAATAATATGTTGCGTTAAAATCCATAAATATGATAAGTTATAAAAAAAATCAATGCATTAAACTTTATTCAATTAAGTAGCTTATATAAATTATACATTTAATATAGATCAAAATAGCCCTTTCATCATCATCATCATCATCAGCCTATCTCCGTCCACTGCTGGACATAGGCCTCACCTATGGCACGCCACTGAGCTCGATCTTCAGCTCTCTGTTTCCAACCGCTGCCAGCCAACTTGCGTATATCATCGCTGGAGGGCGCCCTACACTACGTTTACCGAGCCGTGGTCTCCACTCTAGAACACGTCTACACCAATGGTTATCGGTTCTACGACAGATGTGACCAGCCAACTGCCACTTCAGCTTCCTGATCCTTTGAGCTGTACATCATGTTATTTAATAGAATATTTTCGAAGATATCACAGATTCAAAATGCAGGGACATAGCGGTTGCGGCGGTATTAACAATTATTACTCAGCATTGCACCCGTGCGAAGGTGGGGCGGGTCGCTTGTGAGTAATAAATGTGGATTATTAACCATTAAGTGCCAGTAAATGTGTGCGAGTGTAGCGAAAAAACACAATTTAGAAAAATATGCTATTTGCGTTCTCACCAAACTTCCATTGACAATCTTCAGTAAGCTCCACATCTTTACTGAGGGTATAATATGACTTGGACTAGACTATGACTTAAACTTGACCAGCTAGGCTATTCTGTCAGCTATCTCGACAGCGGAATCCGCGGTGAGATTTGAATTTCGTACTACGAAATTCATTCGAATCACGTTCGTAATACGGTTGAATTTCGTAATATGAAATTCAAAACTCACCGCGGATTCCGCTGTCGAGATAGCTTACAGAATAGCCTAGCTGAAATGTGACTTTGACCTTACAAAACGACTTGAACTTACAAAAACTTGAAGAATTCTAATACTTGACACTGGATAAATACTAATATACTAATCGTGTGGAGCCATAATAAAACAAAAAAACTTTATCCAAGAACTACTAGTGCCAAGTACCAAATAAGCACTAAGATAGTATTTTCGAAAACCTATCCCCAAGAGTGTTTAGTATAGAATAAAAGATCGTATGTGCTTTTACGCAATCTACCAATTTAACAAACCACAAAAACAACGGGTGGCACTCTGGGAATGCCGGCAGAAGTGAAAACTTGAACACGTAATTTTTTAATATTTTGGAATGACAACTCGCGCAAGCGGCCTGCGTAACTTGAGCACGTTTTTTTTTTATACCGAACTTGGTAGCACTTGATCACTATCTCACCTGATGTAAAGTGATGATGCGATCGATGATGGAGCGTGCTTACGTCATTTTTATTAGGGTTCCGTACCCAAAGGGTAAAACGGGATCCTATAACTAAGACTCCGCTGTCCGTCTGTCTGTCTGTCTGTCTGTCTCTCTGTCTGTCTGTCTGTCCGTCTGTCACCAGGCTATAGCTCATTAACCGTGATAGTTAGACAGTTGAAATTTTCACAGATGGTGTATTTATGTTGCCGCTAGAACAACAAATACTTAAAACAAAATAAAGTTAAAAATTAAAGGGAGTCGCCATACAAAAAACGTGGTTTTAAACGCCATCTATCTAATTAGTTACGGCAAAATGACATAGATGACGCTAGTAAACGAGCCCCGTCTTTCTAGATCGCGACCAAACCAAATATTCTTGGTAATATCAATTAATCAAATATATGAGGTTGAAACTCTGTTATGTTTTGTATTGTACGGAACCCTCCCTAAGTGTGCGATAAGAGACGCGATGCTGACTCGCACTCGGCCAGTGTTATATATTTTGGAATGACACCTCACGCAATCGCCCTGCGCTCCGTCTTACGAATTTTCGATCAGGACACGCCTGACGCAAGTTTAACAGTTTTTAACCATCCCAAGAAAATGCACAGAGCCGCTAAAAGAGTTTTTATTTCAAAAATAAATTTTCATTTCAACACCAATATAATAAATGACAATTCAGTTTGTATACCTAAATGTTTATTTGGGACCTCTTCACGGTCAAACGGCTCGACTGATTTGGCTGAAATTCCGCACAGAGATAGCCAGTATACGAGATCAGTTCATCGGTTACATTTTAAAACAGTCGAAACCGTGAGGTGCGTCTAGTTATATAAAAAGTTTTATAAAGTTGTATATAAATGATTCCCCTTGGTTTTCTAAGTAGAGCATATTTCAATCCGAGCGTAGCTATTTTACATGTGCGCTATGGACTATAGCAGTCCCTACGTATCGGTAGGTAGGGCGGCGAAATAGGTTTCCAACGAATACATTTCCACCAACTTGGGCTTACAATACGAATTTTCTATTTCTACACTCAAAACGAACTTGACTTGACTTAGCGTGACTTGACTTGGAATAACAGCTTAGCTGACCAAGCTAGCTCAGTTGACTCAGGGACAATTTTAAATTTGAAGCCTATAGAGTGTTTTAGTATGCCAAACAAAAATGCATAATTACACTATCGGATGGTATTATCGTCATTAAATTAAACTTGCGTAGTGCTTATGACGACAGTTCAAAGCAAAGCAAACAATTAATGTCTTACACCATAATATAATTTGCAGCGAATTAAGTTCGGAGGAAATTACGCTGTGCAAGATAGCTTTATACAATTTTTCACGTTAATTTTTAACTCTAATGGAACACATTGCCGGCTGACTTGTTTCCGAGTAGCTATAACTTGGGACTCTTTAAGTCAAGAGTGAACAGATATATTCTAGACAAGCATGCTACACTTTCGATCACATCATCACCTTCCATCAGGTGAGATAGTGGTCAAATTCTTGTCTAAAAAATTTCTTAAAATTTTTTTGCGAGACATGTTCATACTATCATAAATAATACTTAAATTAAAAATTTAAAAGCACCCCGACGAATCTATCTTTACACATTGTAATTTCTTTGTGTTTAAATGTTGAGTTTGGGCTCATTGGAATGGCTTAACCATTTCAATGAACCCGAATTCGACATCGCTGCTGTAAATTTTGCAAGGAGTCCCAAGAGTTGAGTATTCTGCAAATTCCAGGAGAAGCCGCAGAATCAGGTTTATGCTTCCATGTTCCTACTAAATATCGCTGTAGAAAGAGGATACCGAATTTAGAATTAATCAAAGCTATGAAAGTTGACTTCAAGAGCCATCAACTGACAAAAAGGTCATAGTTTTAAAACAGCTGAACGGATTTTCATGAATCAAAGCTAAGCACTCTCGATGAAGACACCTATTAAACAAAACCAAACCAAATTTGAATCATCCGTTTGGGCGCTGCGATGCTTCAGACAGACACACTCATACTCAGATACACGCGTCAAACTTATACCACCCCTTCTTTTTGCATCGGGGGTTAAAAACGTAAAGTGTTAACTGTTAACCCATCTGACGACATGCAGCCATCGCGCGATTGAATCTCGTACTGGGACATAAACGTTAAGTGACTCGCAATTTCAGTTCAAAGTTTGGGGTGAATATCTCCATATCTCTGGGGATACTCATCAGCCCCGTGATTCTCAATTATTCGAAAACCTATTTGGATTCAGAAGCATCATTTATAAATTTTTCGAATTTAAATTTATGTGAATAAATAAAGTAAATGCAAAAAGTAACCGATCGGAGCATTGTGGATTGCAGAGATCCGAGTCGATGGAGAGGCAGAAATTCCGAATCCGAATTAGCTTTTGAATGTTGGAGAATAACCCTGCCGATCTTGATAAATTTTCCGCAGGACCATACATACTCAAGAATTATCAAAATCGGTTTATTTTTCTCCATATCTCTGGGGATGCTCATCAGATCTCAATGCATTGTACAATGATATCTAACCGATCGTTATCGAGTAAAAAACAAACATACAAAAAAACCCACAGACGAATAGAGAACTTTCTCCTTTTAGAAGTCGGGTGAAAAAATAATATCAAAATCATATGAAGACGGTTTATTTTTTATTTTTACACGATCTTTACAATTATTTATTCTATGGTGAGACTGCAGTAGAGAGATCGTCATTTTTAACCGACTTAACAAAAATAGAAGGAGGGTCTCAATTCATTATCATTATCATCAGCCAGTGTCAGTCCACGGCTGGACTCTGTCTCTCCCAAGATGCGCAACTGAGTCCGATCTTCGGCTCTTCTTTTAAAGTCAATGCCCACCGCTTTGCGTATGTCGTCGGGAGCGACGAGGTGGAGACCTGGTCTCAATTTGCCTGTATTTTTTTATATAATTAAACATGGCTGTACTGTACTGTAATGAAATATTTTTGGTGTCATTTTCATCATTAGAACACCGTGCGAAGCCGGGGCGTACAGGTATTATATTATAAATTATTGCGTTTAGGTTAGCCTTTGAATACTATACCTCACTCATTAATGTTGGTAAGTTGAAAAGTGGTGATGTGATCGAGGATGGTAGTACTCAAGAATGTCTCTCAAGAACAGCTGAAAAGGTGGCTTAACGTTAGATTTTTTTTAAATGGTAAAAGGTATCAGGACAAGCACGACGCTCGCCTGATGGTAAGCGATGACGTCTACCTATTACAGATACAGCAGCATGCAAAATTCTGGCTGTCCAGAATTTTGCATGTCACTGCACTGCGCCTGTTACCTTGAGACATAAAGATGTCGAGACTCACATGCACTGTAATTTCACTGGAGTTTTCCAAGGACTTTTCCAAGGACTTTAAACATGAGAGTGGCAGCTTCCTAGGCGCACACGAGATACTGTCCTGCCACCATGACGAGGATTGCGGGTTTCTTAACAAGAACTTCCCTTCATCGGAGGGCCACTATGAAATGCACACATACATTTTTTTAGAGAAGTCGATTTTATTAGTTTTTAAACAACCTTAAGTATTCTTTCTATATTTATATTTTGATAGATGATAAAATAGAGAGACATACATTTTAAGGTGAACGCAAGTGGTGAAAAGTGATGATAGAAAACTGCACCTACTGCGTGGCACTGCGCGCTCAAAATGTCATCGAACAATTGGACTTATTTTTAGGGTTTCGTACCCCTGGTGAAAACGGAAACATATTAATTATTAAGCCTCCGCTGTCTGTCCGTCCATTCAACTGTCCACCCGTCTGCCTGTTTGTGACAGGGCTGTATCTTTAGAGAGTTTACCTAGCTATCATCTGTGATTGGTAAACTCTCGAAATTCTCACAGGATATGTGTTACTGTGGCTGCAATCTATCCAGACTGTTTACACTAGTATTATAAAAAAGTTTATAACTCTGTCACTCTGTCTGTATGTTGCCCAATCACGCCTAATTGGACGATCTGATCTTACCAAAATTTAACAAGCAGATACTTTATAGCATAAGGATGAACATAGGTT
Organism: Cabera pusaria; assembly: GCA_954871355.1. NCBI lineage: Eukaryota > Metazoa > Arthropoda > Insecta > Lepidoptera > Geometridae > Cabera > Cabera pusaria. The sequence continues at coordinate 1,697,634 of OX940885.1, read as the reverse complement.
ACTTTTTGTGAAAATAAAATCATAATTTTCACATTACACGCACAACGCAGCATTATGATTTTTTTTTGCATTTCATAACTGACGATTCTCCAGAGGACGCCATATTCAATTTAAGTCAATCTCAAATTTAAAATCAAGATACTTCCAAAGATACCTGATTTATCAAATTATGATAATGAGTTAAAAGTAATGGGGAATCAGATAAACATACGCAAATACCGGTCAAAATTATAACCCTCCGTAGTCGGGTGAAGATGCTAAAACTTAAGGGTAATCTCTTCCGGTTGCCGGTATTTAGCGCTATTTTTTCTATAGAAAATATGGTAATACGTAAAAGCATCAAACTGGTCAAGTGCAAGTCAAACTTTCGCACCAAGGTCTCACTACCTCACAAATGTTTAAGAATATCCGTGAAAACATTTTGTAGAATTATATGGAACCTTCGTTATGCGAGACTGACTCGAACTAGGCCGATTTCTCTATATAATATCACCGGTATCCTTTTAGTTTTAGACATTACTTTTTAAAGTAGAACTTCCTTAGCGTCACGGTCCTAATGCAACGGAATGACCTATGCGTAAATCTAAATTTGTTAATATTTCAATTTGAAAAAAGTTTCTCTTCTAACGCCTAGCCTTTTACGCACTTACTTTTTTAGTTTGTCCGTCTGTCTGTCTGTCTGACCGTCTGTCTGTCCGTGTGTCACCACTAATTTTCTCAGGAACGGGTGGACCTAGCAAGTTGAAATTTATACCTGATACTGAGGTATGTAGTCCCCATTGGGTATATAAAAATCAAGGTCTTGAGTCTACACAATAAAAAGATATGGGCAAATTTAGATTTTCGCGAAAACTTCTTAGTACCAAAATGTACCTTGATTATCAATTTTTTTTATTTTTCGGAATTTTTCCTTTACTTGTGCTCTAAGACCTTGCTTATAACCAAAATTGACAATTCTAGGTGAACCGGAAGTACCCCATAGGTTTTGAGTCGAAAACCTATAGGGTACTTCCCGTTGACCTAGAATCATGAAATTTGGCAAGAAGCAAGGACTTACAGCAATAATTAAGGAAAAATTCCAAAAAATTAAAAAAATTAAAATTAAAGGGTGTCCCCATACATACATAGTTTGCGCCAATTAATGTAGACCTCTGAGTTATATGAGCGCTGATACAATTTAGAGGTCTAGCTAATTGGTTGGTACGGAAACCTCGGTGGGCGAGTTCAACTCGACTTAGCCGGTTTTATCTAGTAATGTTCAGAGATACAGAGCCAATTACTCAAAAAAACCTTAAAATAAATCAAATACAATTCACATATTATGATCTGACAACTCTCGTAATTCGTTTTCTATTAGAAAAAAATATGTGCGCTTTTCACAGTGGCCCTCCGGTGAAGGAAAACATCGTTAAGAAACCAACAACCCCCGCATGGTGGTAGGACACTATCTAGTGTCCGCCTGGCCGCCTATCAATAAAGCGCAACGACTTCATAATATGCAACAAATAAATTCATCAACAAATAAGTGCAAAGCAGCATGGAGACTTATCAATGACGACACCATGCAAGTCAATAAACATGATTTTATAGAGACTATTACTGTAGGTGACAAAGCAGTTAATGAGCCAAAGGAAATTGCGAATGAATTTAACAAATACTTAATCGAATTGACAAATAAAATAAACCCAAACGTCCACAACACTAATAAAAACAATATTAACTGTAGTATCTTTTTGAGACCTTTAGGCTTCACCGAAACAAAAAATATTATCATGTCTCTGAAAAATACAAAGTCAGTAGGCTATGATGAAATTGGGACAAACATACTCAAAAAAAGTGTTGATGTTATTGCACCTATATTGACATTTCTAATAAATTTATCATTTGAAAAAGGAGTGTTCCCAGAAAGTTTAAAAATATCAGTTGTAAAACCTTTACATAAGAAGGGAGATAAATGTACTATTGACAATTACAGACCTATCACACTGATACCAATTCTATCAAAAATTTTTGAAAAGGCCATGCATGATCGATTAGGCAAATTCTTTAATAAATTTAATGTTATAAAAAGTGAACAAAATGGCTTCCAGAAAGGAAAGTCCACCACTCTTGCGTCGTTCCACCTCACGCATAATATTTTAATTGGTATAGATAAAAAGTATCCAACAATTGGAGTGTTTTTCGACATGTCAAAAGCTTTCGACTATGTTTCACATGCTATTTTATTGACAAAACTGGAAAACTATGGCGTTAGGGGACCTGCACTGGAGTGGGCAAAAAGTTATCTAACAAATAGAAAACAGTGTGTTGAAATAACAAGCATAGATAAAAATTCAGTTGTCACTTCCGAAAGGTCAACTTATTTAATAAATTCATACGGAGTTCCTCAAGGAAGCGTGTTGGGACCATTATTCTTTTTAATTTATATTAATGACTTGCCGGAAATAACACATCATAAATGCACATTGTTCGCTGATGACATTTCGATAATTTTGACTGATAGGAACCTTGCAAAATCTGACATTGAAATTAATAAAACTATTGACTCCGTTATACAATGGTTAAATCATAATAATCTGCACGTAAATTTGACTAAAACTAATATTATTCAATTTACTACCCGTGGCTCTGACCCAAAACCAAGAAATATTGTTTACAATGATGCAAAAATAAATGAAAATAATAATGTTAAATTTCTTGGTCTTACACTAGACAGGTTCTGTAATTGGAAAATACACATTGATAATGTTTGCAAGAAAACGAATAGTTTTGTTTACTGTCTAAATAAACTAAGAAGGACTTCATCTTTAAGTACAGTTTTGTTAGCATATCATGGCTATATAGGGTCAGTGCTACGATATGGTGTAATACTTTGGGGAAACTCTACAGACTTTCCCAGAGCTTTTATAGCCCAAAAAAAATGTATTCGCGCAATGGTAGGAATCCGCCCTTATGAGACTTGTAGGCCACATTTCAAAAACCTTGAAATTTTACCTCTACCTTGCATATATATTTTCGAAATTTGTGTTTTCGTCAGAAACAATTTTGAGCTATTTCTACAGGCGAAAGACTTATACCCTCGCAACACCAGGAATGGAGAACGACTGGTTCTAGGCCTAGCACCAAGAACAGCACTATTTAGTAATAGTTGTTTTGCAATGTGTGTAAAAATATTCAATAAATTGCCTAATGATTTGAAAAAGCTTTCAAATTTTAAATTTAAGAAGCATTTAAAAATATGGCTGTTCAACAAAATGTACTATACAGTAAGAGAAATGCTTAATGAATGACTGCATTACAAGACTATTTATAATTATAATTTTAAAATGTCTGGTGCTGTAAATGTGTGGTTGTATGACTCATAATCTTGACATATAATAATCTGACTTATAATCTCTAAATATATTTTAATTTTGTATAATTGTTATAATGCTATACTGATTTCACATGCTCACCCACGAGCGAAATAGAAAGAACTTTGCTAAATAAATCCATCAAATTGTACTCTATTTTTTGTGAAATATATATTTCATATTTCATTTCATTTCATTTCATTTCATTTCATTTCATTTCATTTCATTTCATTTCATTTCATTTCATTTCATTTCATTTCATTTCATTTCATTTCATTTCATTTCATTTCATTTCATTTCATTTCATTTCATTTGGCCAGCTACCACCCTCAAGTAAGAAAATCTGTCCCCAAAACATCTAATGTGTTCCGGCAGCCATCCTTGAGAGCCAGTTCCCATTCTAGGCCTAGCGTGCTTACCATCTTCGACCGCATCATCACTTACCAACAGGTGAGATAGTGGTCAAATGCTAACCTATAAAGTATAAAAAAAAAAATATATATTGATGTCTAAACCGCTTTAATTCCCTATATTTTTATTATTGTAATTTTCAACGACCTTTGTCTTAATAAATATTACAGATTTTCGCTACAAAAAGTAAATGCGTAAAAACCTACGCGATCGAAGTGAAACTTCGCTCACATTGAAATATTGACAATGTAGATTTACACCTATATGACTTCCGTTGCATTCGGACCGTGACGCTACTTCACTTCTGGTGCATTTTTACTACAGTGCGCCAAAAGATGTTTCACTTCAAAAATAATAAAAAAAACCTAACACTTTTCTTAGGTTTCGAACAAGTTCCGCATCAAACGGAAACCTAGTCTTCAAGAGCTAGCTTCAAAAGCCACCTAGCAAATGTAGCGATGAAGCGTTTTTTTTTTCAATGAAAACAGTTCAGTACTTCCAAATGTGATTAACTGATTGTGCTACAACGTCTACAAGTGCTACGGTTACTCTACGTTAAGAGACTGCCCGCCTCTACAAAAAGTCAGTCGTGACATGTCATTGAATTTGAAGAAAAAGAAAGTAAAAATGTAGTATGTACTATGTATGCGTAAATGTCTGCTCTAACCTAACTATAACCGGTGTTGTTGTATGGAGTTTGACTGATTTATGACGTATTTTGTATATTTTTGTTATAATTGAAAGTAGATGGTGCAAATCAGCCTTAATCAAGTAGCTTTTAACGTATAACACGACATAAGACGACAATGTATTCTTCAGATACAGCTATGATGATATTTAAATTGACACTAATTGTGTGTGTGTGTGTGTCACACTTTATTATTATAATTTTTAAGAATTTTATTACGCAAAGAAATAATGCATTTTACATTATCAAGTTTAAGACATTATTATTGAACTTGCTTCACCCCGTGGCTTTGGCCGCATTTAATCCTTGTAATAAACCTTTCTCTTGAATCATTCTATCTATTGATGAAAACTGCATTAAAATCCGTGACGTAGATTTAAAGATCTAAGCATACAGATAGCTCGAGTGACTTTGTTTTGTACAATGTAATAAAGATGTCTATAAGGCTGAGTAAAGAAGACTGTCCTTATCATTGTATAACGCACAACTTGTATTGGTATAACCTGTATCATAGAATAATTAATATTCTATGTAACTGTATTCTCAATAAACAAATTCATTAATTGGCAGAGGGCATATAGATACATGTAACTATTTAGTGTTAAGTGATAAATGATTTATTGGCTTCTAGTTATAGGTAGTATACATTTATGTAGTGTTTGTAAAAAGTTTTCAAGTTGCTAGATCCGCAGGAATTAGTTCATCATTAACAGCCAGTATTCATCCACTGCTGGACTTAGGCCTCTTCTATGGCACGCCACTGAGCTCGATCTTCGGCTCCATGTTACCAACCGCTGCCAGCCAGCTTGCGTATATCATCGCTCTACCTAGCTGGAGAGCTTCCTACGCTTCGTTTACCGAGCTGTGGAACCACTCTAGAACTGGCCTACCCCAACGATTATCGGTTCTGCGACAGATGTGACTAGCCCACTGCCACTTCAGCTTGCTAATCCTTTGAGCTATGTCGATAACTTTGGTTCTCTGTCGGATGACTTCATTTCGAATTCGATCTTTCAGAGATACTCCGAGCATAGCCCTTTCCATAGCTCGCTGAGCGACTTTGAATTGGTAGATCAGTCGCACCGTTAGTGTCCACGTCTCGGCTCCGTATGTCATTACAGGTAGGATGCACTCATTAAAGACTTTTGTCTTTAGGCTTTGTGGTATCGGCGATGAAAAGAATTAACGCAGTTTTCTAAATGATGCCTATCCTAGCTGTATTCTTCGGGCTTCCTTCTCGAAATTGTTTCTACCCAATTGCAACGTTTGCCCAAGGTAGACATTTCCTCTCCTCTCATCCTCTTTTCGAGGAGTACTCCGAAGGCGTGGAGCCTCTTGCTCCTGCTTGTGGTTATTATGTTCTTAAAAAAGGAGACAAAACCCTCTTAAAGAACTATCGACCCATATCACTCTTGAGTCACGTCTATAAACTGTTTATGAGAGTCATCACAAATCGTCTCGCGCGTAGACTCGACTAGTTTAAGCCCCCTGAACAGGCTGGGTTTCGTGGAGGATATGGCACCATAGACCACATACACACTGTGCGGCAGGTTATACAGAAGACCGAAAAGTATAACCAACCCTTGTGTCTAGCGTTTGTGGACTATGAGAAAGAATTTGACTCCATTGAAACCTGGGCTGATCTGGAGTCTCTGCAACGGTGCCAAGTTGGTTGGCGATACGTCCAAGTGTTTAGAGGCCTGTATGACGCCGCGACTATGACCGTCCAAGTACAAGGTAAGCAGATTGAACATATCCCTTTACATAGAGGTGTGAGACAAGGGGACGTTATTTCCCTCAAATTGTTCACAAACGCTCTAGAGGATATGTTCAAGACGCTGAACTGGAAAGGACGGGGCATAAATATTAACGGCGAAAACCTCTCACACCTGAGATTTGCGGATGATATCGTCATCATGGCTGAAACAGTGCAGGACTTGCAGTACATGTTACCCACCCTTGCTAATTCTTCTGCACGCATCGGTCCCCGGATGAACTTGGATAAGACCAAGATCATGTTCAACGAACATGTTATTCCGGAACCGATTGCCTTAAACGGAGTACCTCTCGAAGTTGTTCAAGGAGTTAGTTAACAAGCATTAAATTAATTAACATAATATTAATATTTAAATAACTATAGTGAAACATTATATAATAAATGTTTTTTAAAATGTGATCGTCCACCGCATCATCATTTAACATCAGGTGACATAGTGGTCAAACGCTTGCCTATCTGCCATAAAAAGATGTACTTATCTATATTCTTAGAATAATGACGCTTATTCTGTCTACATAGTTAAAATTGCCATTGTATTAAAATAAAAAAGAATAATTGATTTCCATGATTCCCTTTGTCAATCAAAAATCATTCTAATTTAAAGTAGATTCTGTAACATAAATTTTAAACATAACTGTTGTCATAATATAATACCCAACAAGCAAAATTTTTCATATAGAGCTAATTGTGATTCGATCTTTTTAGCTTTATATATAAAACAATACAGTTATTATGTTACTAGTGATATATGAGTTCTGATCATCGCTTTATTACATCTTTTGAGTGTTATTAAAGGTATTTTTATCATTTATTTAGAACAGGTGTTAACGGATGCTTATACACAGCATATTAGGGGTATTACAGCCACACTAGTGATCAATATAACACCAGGTCTATATAAGTGATCTTGGAGCCACATTAGTTCACTTTTGCGATACAATAGTATCACGAAGGCCTGCTATACAACATCAACAACAAGCAGCTCTTAATCGAAGCTGTGAGTTATCATTTTACAGCTGTGATGTATATGGTGTATAAACAGCTGAACAAACGTTTATGTGATATGTTTATATCAAAGTTTAGCTGTATATCCTTATACAGCTAAAGCATGTTATAAATTACTTATATATCACTAGCAGTCATAAGCGTTACTTATATATGACTGTAATATTACTATTTAGAGATAAAAGGTGGTATTTTATCACTATTTTGCTAGTTGGGTAAGATCGTTTAAAAAACTAAAAAGAACCGAGTTCAATGCTACGCTATTAATTTTCAGTGCAAATTTTGAGGTATTTTTCTCAATATCTCTGCAAATACTTATCAGACCTCGATAAAATTACCATTATACTACACTTTGGACATATCCTTTCCAAAAAAAAAAAATCAAAATCGATTCATAAACGACGAAGTTATCAGCAAAAAAACATTTAAAAAAAAATATACGGAAAAATTAAGAAACCTCCTCCTTTTTTTGAAGTCGGTTAAAAAATACGCATTGCATTTATGATAAGAGCGCGTGAAGCGCTTAACTTCGTGTAAGGTTTTAGCTGGAGAATTGAATGAAATGACGTCACCAATGAGAGGCCCGAGCAACCTCTAATAAGTAGGGTACAGCGGAAACTATGTAGGTATACCCTTTTTATAGACGACCTTTCCTACAAAAGAACTTGTTTATAATCCTGGAGCCAACACTGAAAGGTGAAGGAAATCATAGTTATGTCGGTGTTTGAATTGGGTTCCTAATAATTATGATAATATTCAGTGCTTTATGTTTAAGACAATAATATATATTTTTGTTTTGTATTTTTTATTAGTGGCGGACTAGGGTTTTAGTTTATTTTAGGGTTCCGTACATCAAAAGTAAAAACAAAGCCCTTATAGGATCACTTTGTTGTCGTCTGTCCGTTTGTCCGTCTGTCCATATGTCCGTCAGTCCGTCTGTAAAGACCCTTTTCTCCGGAACGCGTAGAGGTATCAAGTTGAAACTTGTATCAAATACTCAAGTCAACAGTTTCTTTCGGCTGTGAAAAAATCAAATTTCGGAGTCAACGCTATCTAAAGATATGACTGTTTATGTCGCATATACTTGCATATTTTGCGATTTCTCAAGGGAATCAAAACCTATTGATTACTTTCCGTTGACTTAGAATCATGAAATTTAGCAAGCAGCAAGGTCTTGACACACTAATTATAAAGGAAAAAAAAGAAAAATAAACTGGCCAAGTGCAAGTCGGACTCGCACTCGCAGGGTTCCGTACCACACTACAGTATTTTATAAGATCGAGCAAAAAATACCACTATCATTGTTCGCCAGCAAAAAATAATAATGCCATCTAACGTCTATCAAAGGTGTTAGGGATCGACATTTCAATATAACGCCATCTTTGGGACGTTTACCTAACTAAGCGTTCATAGAAGGAATGCCGAAAAAACACTTTTCTTGGAAGGGGGCCCCGCTATTATTTTTAACTTTATTCTTTTTTTAGTATTTGTTATTATAGCGGCAACAGAAATACATCATCTGTGAAAATTTCAACTTTCTAACTATCACGGTTCATGAGATACAGCCTGGTGACAGACGGACAGACAGACAGACAGACAGATGGACAGCGGAGTCTTAGTAATAGGGTCCCGTTTTACCCTTTGGGTACGGAACCCTAAAAAATGAAGTATGTTGTATGATAACAAAATAAAAGCGAATTTACTATGACAATCGTATTATTTGTGGTTGGTTCAATAACAGTGTCAAAGCATCGTTCGATCGAACTGCAAAGTTGTTTGTTTTGACTTGTACGGAAGCTTCGGTGCACGATTTAACTCGCTCTTGACTACTTGACTAGGCCTAGAATGGTACCTGCCTCTCAAGTTTTGGCGATGGATTTTCTAACTTAAGAGTGGTAGCTGGCCAGGCGGACACTAAACACCATGCCGCCGGGGGTTCCTTAACAATGTTTTTCCTTCACCAGAGGGCAACCGTGAAAAGCTCACATACATTTTCGATAGAAAAATCCATTAGTAAATGGTGGGGATTGAACTCGGTACCTCTGGCGCCAAAGCCGACTATTGTCCCACTACACTACTGAGCCTTCAAAATATTCGTGTTAATAGCCTGTCTATAAATATGGAAAATTTTGTAATTATAATTAAAAATTTCACCGAACTGGCTATCACTTGACGACTATCTCACCCGATGATAAGTGATGATGCGATCGACGATAGAGCGCGCTTAAGTAACTTTCTTTGCTAGTTCATCTCTATGTCGTAGAACGATGAATATAATCACAATGGTATATCCACAGGCCATCGTCTGTGAGTGTCATAACTCTGGTGGGTGGACATTGTGGAACACTTATAAAGGAAAGCCTTTCTTAGACTTTTATTAATATGAGTATATTTTTTACATGCTTTTCTTTAACTTGCAATGTATGTATGTATGTATGTCACTATGTATGTTCGGGTGGAATCTTGGAAGCTAAATTAGACCCACTTCCCGATCAAAATTCTAAGGATATTTCCTGAAGTCATTAAAAGCTGAAATTATGTATGTAAGCTAATATTAGTACACAAACAACAAAAAAATTGTAAAACTTGGAACTTTTACCCCTTAAGGGGATGAAACGGGGGTTTAAAGTTTGTATGGAGAAACAAGATTAGATATAGTCTTTTTTATTTGAAACATCCGACTGATCTAAGATCCTGACATACCTTTTAGCTTCTTCTACTTTTAAGAGCGTCATTAAATATGTCACTTAAATACAGATGATATTAAATTTTAATATCATATAAATATGTCACATAAATACAGATGATATTAAATTTTAATATCATCTGTATTTAAGTGATATATTTAATGACGCTCTTAAAAGTAGAAGAAGCTAAAAGGTATGTCAGGATCGTAGATCAGTCAGATGTTTCAAATAAAAAAGACTATCTAATCTTGTTTCTCAATACAAACTTTAAACCCCCGTTTCATCCCCTTAAGGGGTAAGCGTTCCAAGTTTTACAATTTTTTTGTTGTTTGTGTACTAATATTGGCTTACATACATAACTTCAGCTTTCTATGACTTCAGGAAGTAAGTACCCTTCGAATTTTGATCATCATTTGTGAGCGAGTGAGTGAGTGACGAAATCGTTTTTTTTTAGATATCAATAAAATTTAAAGTATTAGAGCTATGCAATTGAAACTTTGTATGTTCAATAAATTTACTATTGACATTATATTTGGAAAGTTTTGTTTAGCTGGTATAATTGAAACAGAAGTTATGAGGATTCAAAAATACGATGAAACATTTCGAGAAAAGGTAGGTAATGCCCTTGCGCTTTGCTTAGCTCCTCTTGGCGGGGGCACTACTGTGCCCCACTGTGTACATCACATAACTAGTTGCGATAACTAGCCCGCGTTTAAGCCTAGTTATAAACCTTCCTCTTAAATCACTTTATCTATTGCTGGAAACCGCATTAAAATCTGTTGCGTAGTTTAGAAGACCTAAGCGTGCAGACAACAGACAAAAGAAGACGCGACTTTGTTTTATACTATGCAAAGATTAAATATTTTGTTTATTTAATTGGGAATTTGCATTTAATTGGTCAAAAGAAGAATATGATAGGGGCGTAGCTACAGCAGACCTTGATTTTTTGTAGAAGCAAATTTTTCTCTAGAAGAATTTTCCAGGAAGTAAACGGGGGAATACATTTGTATGAAAAAGTGCATCCCTCTTATGTGTTACACACAATTTAATCCCACGAGGCGTGCTTTCGAGTCCCGTCAGTACGAACGTGAAATTTTGGATTGTGTTTAACATATGTAAAACTGTAAGAAATAGTTAAGTTACATCCCTTGCTTGGCATACATATTCAAGTAATTAAGTATATCAGTAATAATGTTAACATTGGCCTAAAAGTTTGGAGTGTGGGCGGGATAAGTTGAGTTTGCTTGGGTATTTAACCTGCGGGAACTGTTGACCGATCTTATGATAAGTACATCACGAGTAGACCACTGACCTTTTAACATTTATGGCAAATATATATACGTGTACATAATCCACGAAATTTTCAATAATACTTTGTACTGAGTTTTAGGTGTCATTACCACATCATGACTATTTATTATTTTAAATTAATTGCAAATTGCTGTTTTGCCAATCTTCACATAAAACAAAGTCTATCATCATGTCATGTCTCTTTCCGCCGTCTTTCCCTCCCTCTGTACACTTAGATCTTTTAAACTACGCAACGGATTTCAATAGATAATTCCACAGGAATGATTAAACGCGGTGGGTGCAGCAAGTAAATTATAATATTATGTCACAGCTATGCTTGTGCAAAATGTCAAAATAAGCTGTCGTCGGTTTCACGACTAATAAGTTAATTAAGTACCAATCCATTAACCTAAATTAAGTCTCCTGTAGATTACATTTCGTCATCACGAATGCATGTTTATGTTAAAAACAGCGTCATACCTACAAGTAAACTTGATTCCGATGTATATTTTTCTTGCTAGGTGAGCGGTAACCATAATTTATCTTGTAGTCAATTCTCTGCACTAAAAATGATGATACGATTACTCCACTAGGCAGGAACATTTGCATCGCCTCCGGAAGTATAATTAGAGCGGGCCAAGTCCGATCACGTCCGCTTCTATAGCTAAACAAAAACTTATCAAGGCCATAAAGTGCGTACATAAAGAGTAGTAACGAGGACGCTATAAACAGCCGAGGGTGCGTGCGTTCCGAAAGGCAAATCTGTAAATTCAATTAAGGCGTGAGCATTTTTCGGACACAGCCCTGCCGGCCGGCGCTACACAGCCCTTGCCTCGGGCGCTCGCCCCCGCATTGGAAAATTTTCTCTCCAAAATTGAAGATATTTCGTTCTCCTCCCTGGGGGCGACTCGTTTCTCGACACTTATGGTCGGCGTCGTCCGGGTGTGCAGGAGGCTTTTTACATAAAGTCCACACGTATAGGTATCGATCGCGAGCCGGACAGGGAGTACGCAGATGACGGCCCCTCCGGCCCCCCCTTAACCACCTCGCTTCCCCCTTTCATTATGTAAGTGCGTACCTAACGCGTGTTCGTGCAGACCTGATTAGAGACCTCTTTTTTAACTGACCCCCTCACTTGGTGCGATTAAACTTAATTTGAAACTCCTGTCCCTGGGACGATTCAGTCGCTATGTGCTTTAACGTGATTATCACGTTATAAACTTAAAAATAGAATTTAAATTTAAATCAGTAGCTATTTCAATAATCTTCGCTTGATAGCGAATGAGTTCGGAATATGATCGAATGGCCACGTAACTTTCGATCGTTTCTTCAAGCGGAAAGGTAGCATTAAAAACGTTTTCTTGAACATCTCGTATAAAAAACGGGAGGTTTTCATTGTGCCGGTCCAATTTACCTGAATCGACATCGGCCGAAGTGTTTCCCGACAGAATCCCAGCAGGCCTGATTTCCGCCGAATCTTAAAAGAACCCGAAAACTTCTTAGAAAAGATGAAAAGGGGTATGTCTACATTAAGTATTCTAAAAGAGGAATGGTACAAGAAAAGCAAAGTCCTGTTCTGATCGGGTGGTGAGGGTTATATTGAACTTTCCCAATGATCGGACAAGGAGGAATTTTTCAATATAGATGTTTGGCGCATCTTCTATCATTTATATTTTAGTATTCGGGACAGGATTCCGATGGAGTAGATTGCTACTCTCACTGCTGTTATTATTTTTTGTCGTCAGTGTCGTTACTAATTTTGCCAAATACCTAAGTATTTGGCAAATTATTAAAATAGGTTTGATAGTAATTGTTAGGTTTGAAATAATAAGTAATTAAAATAGGTTTGATAGTAACTGTATTCTGTTAAGATATAAATCAAATGTAATGGTGACAGTGAATTCATGATACTAATTAAGAACTTTTAAAATATTAATACAAAATATTAATCTATACTAATATTATAAAGAGAGAACATTTGTATTTTTGTATTTTGTATTTTTGTATTTTTGTATGTTTGTAATCATTTGGCTCAAAAACTACCGAACCGATTTAAAAAATTCTTTCACTAATGTATAGAATGGACTTTCGAAATGAAAATAAGCTATATATTATCCCGTTTAAATCAAAGTAACATTCGTGGAGACCTAATTTGCAACCTAAGTCGGCAAAAAAACACGTTTCTTACGAACGCTGCTCAATTGAAAACAGATGAAAGAATAGTTTCTATGGAAGAGTTGTACAACTTAATAAGACCTACAAAAAAGTCCGCGACAGCATATGTCTATCTAAGGTTGACTCACAGTAACCATTTTAATCTTTAATTTTTTGTTAAAAAATATTACATAACTTCCAGGGCTATTTTCAAGTATATAGTATTAATCCTTATCCAAATAATTACGTTTATTAGCTTGGCCACATATTATAGATTAAAATTGTCCTTTACAGTATATAATTCAAATGAAAACTCTAGAAGATATCACGGATTTCACATACACGCATCGCAAAATTAATAAAATATTTGCAGTGAAACCACAGAATAGGTCATAGTTACTACGAAAATATTATTATAGCTTAGCTTTTCTGTAGATCCCCATCAATCACAATCAATTTGAAGTCAATATAGAATAATAATACGATCTATTGTATAAAATAATAATGATCTATATATATATAATATAATATTTTAAACCAACCCGACTGATCTATGTATAATCTTTTCATTAAAAGCATTCCAATGACTCTCAACACGACTTTTAAAATCTGAGCTGTAAGTTGGTGAGGATTTGAGTATTCTGTAGAGTCCAGGAGATGTCCCAGCATCAGGTCAATGCTTCCATGTTCTTACAATATCGTTGAAGAAGAAGATTTTCGAATTGATAAGAGCTATGAAAGTTGATTAAAGCTCATAGTTTTATAACGATTGAACGAATTTTCACGAATCAAAGCTAAGAAGACTCTCGATGAAGTCATCTATAAAAAAAAACTATCAATAATAAAATGTAAAAATATAAATGTAGTCCAAAAAGATCTGAACCAGCTTCAGGTGTCCGATTGGCAAGACGTCGCGCAATCCAGGGAGAAATGGCGTCTCTTAATGTCGGAGGCCAAGACCCTCTTTGGTGTCAGCGCGCCAGTGCAGTAAGTAAGTAATAATAAAATCAAAATCGGTTCATCCGGTTGGATGCTAAGATGCTACAGACAGACTCACAGATACACACGTTAAACGTATAATATCCCTACTTTAAATCAAAATCGGTTCATCCGGTTGGGTGCTAAGATGCTACTGACAGACACACAAATACACACGTTAAACGTATAATACCCCTACTTTTTGCGTCGGGGAACGCCATAAGGTTACGGCGGCAGATGTTCTCCTTGGTGGTGAGTTACTATTCAACCGACTTCCAAAAAGAAGGAAGTTCTCAATTCGTCTGTATGTTTTTTTTATGTTTTCTGTTATGTTTTTCTTTCTTTTTTTGTGTGTGTATGTGACGCGATTACTCCGTCAATTGTGAACCGATTCAAATGATTATTTTTGAAATCGGTAGGGTACGTTTCCGTGGTGGTCCCATTGTAATTTCATTGAGTCATTGAGATGATAAGTATCTTTAGAGATATGACGATAAACGTCTCAAACTTGCTACTGAAATAGACTCGCGGGGCATTGAAGTCAGTTGTTTTAGTTTTTAAACTATCTTAATTATTGATAGATTTAATAATCCCACGAAAACCCATGATTTATGAATGCACATTAAACTTTCATTGGTAGGTATATAGCAAGGATTAGAACCAACGACCCTCGGGTCAGAATCAGGGAAACTATCCTTTACGCCAAAGGGCCGTCCAATACGTAAGTATTATAAAACAATGTCCATCACTGCGTCTGTCTGTCTGTTCGCAATAATCTCAATAGCTTCTGAACGGATTATCATGCGGTTTTCACCAATACCCAGAGTGTTTATAAGGAAGGTTTAGGTCTTAGGTGCATAATTCGTTAAGGTTTTGTGTAAATTGGTTGACATATGACAATTATTGTTAAATATGTTAATATTTTATATACGATGCAACAAACTAATGCAAATTTTGTAGGAAGAAGAATCAAAGCATTTATTCAGTATGTAGGCAGTATAAATATACGCACATATACACGTCAAAATCATAAATCATAAAATAAATCATAAAATAAATCATAACCAATGATCAAGTAAACATAGCAAAAGCAGAATTTAACGCTTTGAATTAGAAAAAAAAAGTAATGAACCATTCAGCTGTCATCCAATCGTTTACGTCAGAATATTTAATAAAAATTAAAGTAGGTTAAAACCAACCATACATGTAACTGTGTGTTTCAGTAGGCATATATGTTCCACCCGTGCGAAGCCGAGGCGGGCTGCTAGTTTTATATATAACAGTATAATATCCAGGGGTTATTGCCATTCTCGGGTAGGCCATTGCTGCCTGCCTGAGTCCATTTAGGCCCTAATCTATCTCTACACGTGATTCATGGAATTCTAAGGCTCATACCACCGGGCAAAGTCATATCACCAATCGGTTCGCCGAGTTCCGGCATGATGTTCGGTGCCAGCTAGTACAGAAGACTTGTTGGGATAGTTGCGCTGTAGAATGGATTACAGTCAGTAATAATCCAGCGCCTTGTCTCAGACCTGCTTAAATTTCCATAAAAGCACATTTACATCTTAGACCGCATCTTCACTTAACATCAGGTGAGATAGAGATCAAGTGCTTGTTCGTCCTACATAAAAAAAAAAGTAATTTGGGATCTGGTAGGCTTTAATTTAAATACATACCTACGTACATTTCTCCAAAATTATCTACTGACGTTGAGAGCTACTCAGCTCCCTCAAAACATCTCTCGAGTTTCCATTTCATACCCACACATACCTATTACTTACTAATACTGCATGTAATCGAATTAATTTCGAATTAATCGAATGATGACAAATTAACTTCTTTTTACATCATAAAGCCCAGCATTTGACCACAATCTCACCTGTTGGTAAGTGATGATGTGGTCGAGGATGGTAGCACGCTAGGCCTGGAATGGGAATTAGATCAAAGATAGCTGCCGGAACTTACATGACATATTTGGCGACAGATTTTCTAACTTCAGGGTGGTAGATCTGGCCAGGTTGGCTAGCGGACAAAAGTCAAAGCATTTATTCAGTATATGGGCAAATTAAAAATTTGCACCTACACACGTCAAATTACATTAAATAGATCATATTCAATAAAAAATATTATAGATATAACAGAAACATAACTTATTGCTTTGAATTTACAAAAAAAAAACAATGGTATTGAGCCATTCAGCTTCCATCTAGATGTCGAACGTCACACTTAAAACACATGTTTAATTCCCCTGATTAATGTAGGGTTGCCAACCGTACTATTACGTGCACCCGCAACCCAGTGCATGTTTCAGTACTTCAGACAATTTTTATCCAAAAAATTGTGAAATAATGAAATATAATAATTAAATAAAACGCAGACTAAAAAAACGACACTAGACAATATCCTACCACCATGCGAGGGTTGGGGATCCATGACGATATTTTCCCTTCCTGGGCCACTATGAAAAGCGCACATACATTTTTTAATAAAAAAATCCATCGATGTACGGCGGGGGTTGAACTCGGTACCTCTGGCGTCAAAGCCGACCATTCTCCCACTACACTACTGGGCCCTCAAAGTCCACTTTTTCAAATATTTTTATTAACCGGACTCTCCGTACTTTTCTCTGTGCCTCGTTAAAGTCCAAGCCCCGAGCGTAGTATATCTACCTACCTATACCTATAGGGTGTTTGTAGCCCTGTACTAATTAAACATCTTTCAAGATGATATAATTTTATTTTCGAGAGAAATTGTAAAACTTTTTGAGTGTTTTGGATTTCTTTGGTTTTATTATTTGATATTTAAAGACGCAATGTAAATTGAATAGTTCATTTTTTCTAAGTGTAAATCAAGTATGAAGTGCCCCGGAGACTTAATAAATAAAATAATTCGAAATTGTCAATGGGCTTCAATCACTATTTCCATCATTCGCTTTTTACCTCGCAGTTGCGAATGACAATGACTTCATTTGCCTCTGTAGACGATCATTTGGTCCATCAATGACGTGAAAATTGACTATTGCGAATGGCCGTCTCCGGGGCGCTTTTCGGGTTCCATAACTGAGAAATATTAATATGTATAAGATCACTTCGTTCATAGCGTTATGTAATTTAAATAAACTGGCCAAGTGCAAGTCGGACTCGCACTAGTGGGGTTCCGTACCACACTACAGTATTTTAAAAGATCGAGCAAAAAATACCACTATCATTTTTCGCCAGCAAAAATAAAAATTAATAAACATTTTATTTCTTATAAAGCCATCTACGTCTAACAAAGGAGTTAGGGATCGACATTTCAATATAACACCATCTATGGGACGTTTATCTAACTAAGCGCTCATAGATGGCGTGAAATGCCGAAAAAAACACGTTTCTTGTATGGGGAACCTCTATTATTTTTAACTTTATTCTGTTTTTAGTATTTGTTGTTATAGTGGCAACAGAAATACATCATCTGTGAAAATTTCAACTGTCTAACTATCACGCTTCATGAGATACAGCCTGGTGACAGACGGACAGACAGACAGACAGACAGACAGACAGACAGACAGACAGAAAGACGGACAGCGGAGTCTTAGTAATAGGGTCCCGTTTTACCCTTTGGGTACGGAACCCTAAAAAGGCTTATTGCCTAAGGAGGTGCAAATGCGTGGCCGATTTTTTTCAACCGTAATTTTTAATTATTAGTTTTATTTACGGGATATTTACCATGAATCATCGATATTTCGGTACCATGTTCAAGAACGAAAATGAAAAACATGGTATATATCCAGTAAAAACTTATCATTGTAATTATTAACCTCCGACGCAAAAAGAAGGGGGTTATAAGTTTTACGTGTGTATCTATGTGTATGTATGTGTGTCTCGGGCATCGCAGCGCCCAAACGGATGAACCGATTTGGAATTAGTTTTTTGGGATCCGTAGCCGAATGGCAAAAAACGGAACCCTTATCGACAGACAGACAGACAGACATGACGAATCTTCGTCATGTCTGTCTGTCTGTCTGTCTGTCCGTCCGTATGTCACAGCCATTTTATTCCGAAACTGTTTGGACTACAGAATTGTAACTTGGTAGGTAGATGTATTCTGTGAACCGCTTTCCGATATTTATAAAAAAATAAAAAATATAAAAGTTCAAGGGGCCCCCCCTTGAACTTTTTACTTATAATTTATTTCTAGTTGATGACTCTATGAGATCAACTTTCATAGGTCTGATCAAATCAAAATTCAGTATCTTCTTACTTCAATGATATTGTAAGAACATGGTAGTATTGACCCGATGCTGAGCATCTTCTAGAATCTGCAGAATCATCTACTCCTCAGCAACTTACAGCAAAGATGTCGAGTTTGGGCTCTTTCGAATGGCCTCAATGAACAGATTATACATAGATCAGTCGGGGGTTGTTTTAAATTTAGAATTTAGGTATTGTATGCACATTAAATCAATGAGCTTACATACTAAAGACGCACGATGATATAAACTTTTTTATTAAAGTAATCTTTATTATAGGGTTCCGTAATCAATAAGGTTATAGTTTCGCCATGTCAGTCTATCATTTTGTGTCTTGACGTGTAAGTCACGTAGCATGGTTGACGTATTAATTGGTTTGACGAGGGGTAAAACAAAACTTTGAAAAAAATGTTTAAATGTAATACATAAAATAGATTTTTTTTTCTTGTTCCATCCCCGTGGTGTGTTTCATGTCCATAGAAATATTTCGTGTGTGTGTAATTATTTTCAGATATATTCTTTAGATTAAAAATGAAAAAAAAATGTTGGAGTCACGTTCCGCACCTCTGCCAGCGAATTAGTTGTTTCGAGATATGTGAAAGAATCATCATAGTATATAATAGATTATAACGTAATTTAAGATCGTTTAAAAAACTAAATGAACTAACTTCAAACGACGCGCTAGTTAAAGTAGCCAGTACTTAGACGCAGTAACTATTATATAATCTGTGCCAGTAGTTTGTAGCACAGGAGTAAAGAAAAGTTGTAGTATGTCGTCGAGATTAGTAAATACATCGTAATACAAATAAAGATATATTAATAACGGCTCGGCCTATTACGTTAAAATTTAAATGGGACCACTTGGGAAGGGTACCCTTTGAAACAAATAAACTGGCCAAGTGCAAGTCGGACTCGCACTCGTAGGGTTCCGTACCACAATACAGTATTTTATAAGATCAAGAAAAAAATACCACTATAATTTTTCGCCAGCAAAAAATAATAATTAATAAACATTCATAACACACATTAATAAACTTATAACGCCATCTAACGTCTAACAAAGGTGTTAGGGATCGACATTTTAATATAACGCCATCTATGGGACGTTTACCTAACTAAGCGTACATAGATGGCGTGAAATGCCGAAAAAAACACGTTTCTTGTATGGGGACCCTCTATTATTTTTATCTTTATTCTGTTTTTAGTATTTGTTGTTATAGCGGCAACAGAAATACATAATTTGTGAAAATTTCAACTTTCTAACTATCACGGTTCATGAGATACAGCCTGGTGACAGACGGACAGACAGACGGACAGACAGACAGACAGACAGACGGACAGCGGAGTCTTAGTAATAGGGTCCCGTTTTACCCTTTAGGTACGGAACCCTAAAATGGAATTTTCCAAATCGGTTCAGGCATCTTCGAGTAATCGGTATACATACATTTTTTTTTTTTTTTTTTTTTTTTTTTTTTTTTTTTTTTTATACGTTATAGGCTAGCGTTTGACCACTATCTCACCTGTTGGTAAGTGATGATGCGGTCGAAGATGGTAAGCACGCTAGGCCTAGAATGGGAACTGGCTCTCAAGGATAGCTGCCGGAACACATTAGATGTTTGGTGACAGATTTTCTAACTTGAGGGTGGTAGCTGGCCAGGCGGACACTAGATAGTGTCCTACCACCATGCGGGGGTTTTGTTGGTTTCTTAACGATGTTTTTCCTTCACCGGAGGGCCACTGTGAGAAGCGCACATAAATTTTTCGATAGAAAAATCCATTGGTGCACGGCGGTTTGAACTTGGTACCACGGCATCAAAGCCGAACGTTCTCCCGATTACGCCACCGGGCCCTCGAAAATCATTTAAAAAAAGATTCCGACGAATTGAGAACCTCCTCCTTTTTTGTGAAGTTGGTTAAAAATATGAATGGAAAACAAAATTATGATGTCATCATAGCAAGGCCGTTTGTCCACCGACGACGTCACCGGGACGTCCACCAGAACGAGATGATGGCGCTGAAGTCGCGATTCAATTTTTGTTTTTTTTATATACAGAACTGGGTAGCACTTGATCACTATCTCACCTGATGTTAAGTGATGATGCGATCGATGATGGAGCGTGCTTACCCAGAAGATACCTATTCACTCGCGATTTGAAGACCCCCATATTGTACTTAACCGGAAACACAGACTCAGGCAGGGTATTCCATTCTTTGGCGGTTCGTATGATGAACGAAGAAGCAAATCGCTTCATTCGGGTAGATGGTATATCCAACATAAATCGGTGGCGCCTTTTAGTGTCTCTGGATGTCCGATTATAAAATGGGGATGGTGGAATCAAATCATGCAGTTCCATTGCACACTCTCCGAAATGTATGCGATAGAAAACCGATAAGCAAGCGACTTTGCGGCGATGCGCGAGACTCTGGAGTCTCTTGCTTACTAGTAGATCGTCGCTTATGAGTTTCATATATATGTATAGTACGCTTATTCACTGCATCTCATTCTGCTGTGAAAAAAATAAACTTGTAAATCAACGCGATCAATAGATATGACCGTTGTTGTCAATATTATTCGATTATTTTACGATTTGACGAGGCAATCAAAACTCATAGGGTACTTCCCGTTGACATAGAATCATGAAATTTGGCAAGAATCAAGGTCTTACAGCACTTAGGAAAAATCTGAAAACTGTAAATAACAAAATAATGTATGATGGTACAAAACGAAAAAAACCGACTTCACATGCCGCTATAGTCAATTGTACATGCTAGTTTCAAACGTGACATCAAAGTATACAAAATTTGCTTTTATTGTTTATCTCCATATCTCCGGAGGTAATTGTCAAATCTCGATAAAGTTTGAATGGGATCAAATGGAAGGTATAATCTTTGAAACATAAAAATAATTATTTAAATCGCTTAAGATTTGACGGAGTTCTGAGGTAACAAACTTAAAAAAATAACAGTCGAATTGAAAACCTACTCATTTTTTGTGAAGTCGGTTAAAAAAGCGAATTTACTACTACAAACTTATTACTTGTTCATTAGCTGTACCTAGGCATCGGTCTAGTTAGAACAGACATTTTCTTTAACCTAATTTGATAAGTTTGCACGGAACCCTCGGTACGCGAGTCCAACTCGCACTTGGCCGGATCGTTCCGGTGAAGACCGTTTACCCTACACGTGATCCCTGGTGGTGCTAAATCGGTGAACAGTGACCACTGGTGGTTGGCTTGACAAATATATGTCAACCATCGGTTCGCCGAGCTCCGACGTGATGTTCAGTGCTAGCCAGTATATAATACGGGTTGAGACAGTTGCGTTCTGAGGATTGTACTAAGATCCGATTCCAGACCGCATCTTCACTTAACATCAGGTGAGATAGGGATCGGAAGCTTGTTTATAAAAAACAGGCAGGTTAACTATAAATCTGTCTGTACACATTGTGTCGTTTTTAACCCCCGATGCAAAAAGAGAATCATGCAACGTACTTTTACAGTTCCAGAAATAATGTTAAGTATACAATAATAATCTGTTGTCTGTTGGATCAACCAAGTTTACCAAGTGTTCCTCAATCTGAGTAGCCTTTTCAAACAAAAAAATATGAAATATCCAAATCGGCCGTTCAGTCAGAAAAGATAATAATATTGTTCAGTAAGTTTAATTAAATCGCACTTGTCGTCACACATTAAATTACAAAATAAAAAACTGTGTATATAATATTATAACCTACGTTATATACTAATTATATAATTATATATGCACAATTCTATCCAAAATCCGTTCGTTTTGCGTGAAAGAGTAACAAACATCTCTATCAATTAATACCATACTTCCATCAATCCAGCCTTACAAACTTTCTTTAAAGATTTTTTATTTTAGTGTCACCTATTGCTCAACGCTTGAACTAGCTAATAGAAACAAAGCGAATCTTTTATTTCTTGCAAGTTGCGTCCACTGCTAAGTAGTACTTAAATGATTCGATAGATGGCGCAGTTATAAATTTAAGAATATTGGTATTTTATACAAGGCACAATATTAAACGACAATAAAAATCTTAGCTACAATTTTTTATTCCAAAATTTTTCCGAATTTTTTAAGGCACTATAGTAGTAGCAGCTTTGGCTGCTAACCATGGCTCGAAACATCAAGTTCTGCTTTTCTGGGATTTGATTTTAGTGACATCTTGCGTTTGAGGTCTGAACTAGTTCAACACGTCTCATAAATGTCGTGATGCCTGTGGAACAAACGAATAGTAAACTAAAAAGAAAATAGGTGGCGTAGTTAGATACCATTAACTCTGTGGGAAGGTGTTTGTATATAATATCTAGTAAGTAGAAGTAGAGTAGTATAATGCAAAAGTTTTTAAAATACACAAATAAACGGTCCACGACGAACTCATTAGCAACATGGCTTTGTTTATAGGATGCCTACAGTTGTACTATTATATTTATTCTGTGCACACTTACACTACAGGCACTACGCACTACTTAAACATACCTACACAACCGCTTAGTGGTCACCCTCTTAGCATCACCCAGAGATCACGCGCTGGTTTAAAATAGAAACACTGGCTGGCAAAGGCTAGGAGGTGCCTTGACCTCGAAGAAAAGTAGACAATGTTTGTCCCATAAGGAAGCACAAATGATACGAGACGCTGAGTTACTCCTTAACATCAGACTGTCGATCGATCTGAAAAATACGTAATTATTAAATACTTTAATACCTTTAAAGGAGGGTAAAAAGACAACCTTTTTAAATCTTGTAGGCTAGCGTTTAACCACTCTCACTCATCTCGCCTTGTGGTAAATGATGATGTGTTCGAAGATGGTGAACACGCTAGGCCTAAAATACTCTGACTTAAGGGCTGCGTGCTGCCGGAACACTGGTGGCAGGATATGGCGGCAGATTTTCTCCTTGATAGTGGTGAGTTACTTTTTGGTAGGAAGTTAAGTGGAACATTGATATAATATTCTCCTACTACCCGTGCTTGGATTTAAACCGCTCTCACATTAATGACAAGTCATATACCCTTTGTGCCGACGGGGCTTTGAATACCTAGTTATATATAAATATACGCATAAATAAACCAGAAGGAGTTGGAATTTCGGGAAACCCTTTCTTAGTGGATGCCTACACTTCAAAAAGAACACACCCTCCAAATTTCATGCGTATACGACCAGCGATTTGGGCTGTGGGTTGATATCTCAGCTAGTCAGTCAGTCAGGTCAGGTTGGATTTTATATATATTGAAGACTAGCTGTGCCCCGCGGCTTCGCCTGCGTTAAAAACAACTTTTATTTATTTTAATTTTTTTTGTCATAAGAACCACCTCCTGTCGATAAAAAACTCAACAAAAAAAGTATTAGCGAAATCGGTCCAGCCGTTCACGCGTGATGCCGTGACCAAGGTCAATTGGGATTCATTATCTATACCATAGATGAAGGAATTATTCTATGTCTATACTAATATTATAAAGAGAGAACATTTGTATTTTTGTATTTTTATATTTTTGTATTTTTGTATTTTTGTATTTTTGTATTTTTGTATTTTTGTATTTTTGTATTTTTGTATTTTTGTATTTTTGTATTTTTGTATTTTTGTATTTTTGTATTTTTGTATTTTTGTATTTTTGTAAAAAAATTCAAAATAAAAAATTCTTTCACTTATATTTTGAATGGACTTTCAAACCGAAAATAGGCTATATATTATCCCGTTTAAATCAAAGGTACAATCGTGGAGACCTAATTTGCAACCTAAGTCGGCAAAAAAACGGTTGAAAAAGCACGTTTCTTACTATCTCTGCTCAATTGAAAATATATAGAAGAATATTTTCTATGGAAGAGTTGTACAACTTAACAAGACCTACAAAAAAGTCCGCGACAGCATATGTCTATCTGTTAAGGTTGACTCACAGTAACCATTTTAATCTTAAAATTTTTGTTAAAAAATTTTACATACCTTCCAAGGCTATTTTCAAGTAAATAGTATTAATCCTTATCCAAATAATTACGTTAATTAGCTTGGCCACATTAAATAGATTAAAATTGTCCTTTACAGTATATAATTCAAATGAAAACTCTAGAAGATATCACGGATTTCACATACACGCATCGCAAAATTAATAAAATATCTGCAGTGAAACCTCAGATTAGGTCATAGTTACTACGAAAATATTATTTAAAGCTTAGCGATGCTGTAGATCCCCACCGATCACAATCAATTCGAAGTCAATATGGTATAATAATATATTTTTATCTACACTAATGTTATAACATTCTACTTATGTTTCCAATACTTGACTTATAATTACTACTGTTATAGCGCAGATAACAAAACACTCAATTTAAGCAATTTCACATGATGGTATAATATCCACATCGATATCGTAAAATCTCATTATAACATCAATAAAACGCGACCAATTAACCTGGCGAGCCTTATGTCAAAATCCTCATACAAGTTGTATAAAATTTTGATATTAGGCTGGCTTTTGAAAACAGTTGGGTTATACGTGAAAACTTCGTCGAAACTACTAAACTTACATACACAAACTCTTTGTTAAGATCTTGTGCCAATTAAATAAAAAAAGAACAGCGCGCGCTCGCTCCTGATTGGCCCTGCGCGCGCAGCTGCGCTCTCATTGGTTAGATTTTAATGGCGGCAAGTTCACTGACAATACACGTACGCGTGAATTTAATGTTTCGCAATGTGTTTTGTGTTTAAAATACAAATTAAAAGTTAAAAATGGATAGCGACGATGAAATTTGTACGCCTCCGGATATTCTAGAATTGGCAACAAAAGTAACTCACAATCTTTTGCCAGAAAAATCTAGAAAATTATGTGAAAAAGAATATAATAACTTTTTGGCATTTTAACTTTCAAAATTGTACCATCCAAAATTTGAACAATAATTATAAATAAACTATTGTCAGCTTTTACTCTTGTTGTTTGATTAATTGCATTAGTGAAGATAAAGTAGTGTATGCAACTGCATATAACACGGGTATTAAAACACTCGTTACTATTATGAAACTCGCTGCGCTCGTTTCATAAACTCACACTCGTGTTTTAATACCCTTCATTATATGACAGTTGCATAAACTACTATTACTGTATAAAATTCTATTGTATAATATAGTTATGATCTATATATAAACCAATCCGACTGATCTATGTATAATCTTTTCAATAAAAGCATTCCAATAACTCTAAACACGACATTTAAAATCTGAGCTGTAAGTTGGTGTGGATTTGAGTATTCTGTAGAGTACAGGATATGTCCCAGCATCAGGTCAATGCTTCCATGTTCTTACAATATCGTTGAAGAAGAATATTTTCGAATTGATCAGACCTATGAAAGTTGATTTCATAG
Organism: Cabera pusaria; assembly: GCA_954871355.1. Taxonomy (NCBI): domain Eukaryota; kingdom Metazoa; phylum Arthropoda; class Insecta; order Lepidoptera; family Geometridae; genus Cabera; species Cabera pusaria. Next base: position 1,671,681 of record OX940885.1, on the reverse strand, counting down.
CGCAATTAACTAGAAAAAAGCTCATAGTTTTATAACGATTGAACGAATTTTCATGAATCAAAGCTAAGAACACTCTCTATGAAGACATCTATCAAACAAAAAAAAATATCAATATTAAAATCAAAATCGGTTCATCCGGTTGGGTGCTAAGATGCTACAGACAGACACACGTTAAACGTATAATAGACGTATAATCCCCTTCTTTGATCCCATGATTTGATTGATTTTGATTCAATGATCCCACTACCTCTGTACGAAAACCCATGATTCATGAATGCACATAAAACTTTCATTGGTAGGTATATAGCTAGGATTAGAACCAACGACCGTCGGGTCAGAATCAGGGTAACTATCCTTTACGCCAAAGGGCCGTCCAATATCACTACGTAAGTATTATAAAACAAAGTCTATCACTGCGTCTGTCTGTCTGTTCGCAATAATCTCAATAGCTACTGAACGGATTATCATGCGGTTTTCACCAATAGCCAGAGTGTTTATGAGGAAGGTTTAGGTGTATAATTCGTTAAGGTTTTGTGTAAATTGGTTAAAATATGACGATGATTGTAAATTGTTAAACACAACCAAAATTTCATCGTACCGACGGGACTCGAACCCGCACCCCCCGGATTACACGTCCAGGTGCTCTGCCAATTAAGCCAGGGTTCGATCCATCGATACGAGGAAATTAGTGGATTGCATTTGTTAACCCAATTATGCATTGGTGGCGCCATCTATGACTATTTATTACGTAAGTTAATCATTCGGAAGAAATCATTACAGTTTTCAAATCCGACGAGAGATGTTGCACTGCGTAAATCAAATATTATGTTTCGTTGAAGTGTCACACACTTTATATTTTTTAACAATTTACAATAATATAAAGTATGTGACACTTCAAAGAAACATAATATATGACGATGATTGTTAAAAATGTTAATATTTTATATTTGATGCAACAAACTGATGCAAATTTTGTAGGCATGTTCTACCCGTGCGAAGCCGGGGCGGGCTGCTAGTTATATATAAAAAAGAAAAGATGATTCGTTAAAAATGATCAGTTTCGGAATCTTTAATAACCAATGTAAGTTGACCTCAGATCTATATAATCAAACATATAATAAATTATAAGGAAATTATTTTTTTAAAACAAGCTTAAAAGCTTTAACGTTTTAGTTCATTGGGCCAGATAACAAGCTTTTATCTAGGACAATGAACTAAAATGTTAAAATTAATTCTAGTAAGTATTTGGCGTGTAGGTACTTAGCTATATTTTTAAAAGATTGAAACACTACCCGTTTTTCAGACTAGGTAATTATTATGCTTCAGTGCCTCAAGCTTTTAAAAATATAGGTAAGTACCTACACGCCAAAAACTTACTAGAATTTATTTTTAACATTTTAGTTCATTGTCCTAGATAAAAGCTTGTTTTTAAAAAAAAAATTACTCATCATTTATTTTAAACTTTTTAGTAGGTAGGTATAGATACCGACTACCTACCTACTACCTAAGTATTTAAGAGAAGGCATGATGTTTTCAAATATTTTACGGATATTTGATGTGATGATGGGTAAAGTGCTCTTCAAGGAAAATCTATCGACTCGGTGGGGCTATGTTGCTTTAAAACAGAAATGCCATGGCCACCTTACAGCTTCATCATCAGATCCTGGATATGGTTTAAGTGTAAAGTGCTCCTCAAGACGAATCGTTTGAGCCCAAATTCACTGAGGTTACGTTATTTTATCACAGAGATGCCGTGGCCACGTTCCAGCTTCATCACCAGTCGCTAAATAGCATATAGGTGTAAAGTTCTCTTCAAAACGAATCAATCGAGCCCAAACTCGGTAGAGTTACGTTGATTTATCACAGAGATTTGTTGAGATTATTATATTATATTATATTATATTATATTATATTATATTATATTATATTATATTATATTATATTATATTATATTATATTATATTATATTATATTATATTATATTATATTATATTATATTATATTATATTATATTATATTATATTATATTATATTATATTATATTATATTATATTATATTATATTATATTATATTATATTATATTATATTATATTATATTATATTATATTATATTATATTATATTATATTATACTCGATAATTTATTTTTAACTTTTTAGTAGGTAGGTATAGATACCGACTACCTACCTACTACCTAAGTATTTATAATATCGTTTAAAAACTAAAAAAGAACCGACTTCAATGCCGTGCTATTCATTTTCAGTACCAATTTTGAGGTGTTTATCTCAATATCTCTGGAGATACTTATCAAACCTCGATAAAATTACCAAGGTACCACACTTGGAATATCTCCTTTCCAACAAAAAAAGAATAATCAAAATCGGTTTATAAACGACGAAGTTATCCGCGAAAAAACATAAAATAAAATAAATATATACGGTCGAATTGAGAAACCTCCTCCTTTTTTTGAAGTCGGTTAAAAAGAAGGCGTGATGTTTTAAAATATCCGTAAATAGCACTTTACACATATAAAGTGCTCCTCAAGGAAAATCAATTGACTCGGTGGGGCTATGTTGCTTTATAACAGAAATGCCATGGCCACCTAACAGCTTCATCATCAGATCCTGGATATCGTTTAAGTGTAAAGTGCTCCTCAAGACGAATCATTTGAGCACAAATTCGCTAGGGTTACGTTAATTTATCACAGAGATGCCGTGGCCACCTTCCAGCTTCATCACCAGTCGCTAAATATCATCTAGGTGTAAAGTTCTCTTCAAGACGAATCAATCGAGCCCAAACTCGGTAGGGTTTTGTTGTTTTATCACGGAGATTCCGTGGCTACCTTCTAGCTTCATCATCAGGCCCTGGATAACATCTAGGTGTAAAGTTCTCTGCAAGACTAATCAATCGGGCCCAAACTCAGTAGAGTTACGTTAATTTATCACAGAGATGCCGTGGCCACCTTCCAGCTTCATCATCAGACCCTATATATCATCTAGGTGTAAAGTTCTCTTCAAGACAAATCAATCGAGCCCAAACTCGGTAGGGATATGTTGTTTTTTCACAGAGATGCCGTGGCCACCTTCCGTCTCCATCATCCTTCGAGCATTGGTAAATGCTCGAAGCCATCATCAGACCAGCTCCATGGTACCATATCATTGTATTGTCACCGAAGATACATACACATAGTACACCAAATTTGAGTCCAATCAGACATCGGGAAGTGGGTCTAATTTAGCTTCCAAGATTCCACCCGAACATACATAGTGACATACATACACACATACATTGCAAGTTAAATAAAAGCTTGTAAAAATGCTGCCCAAAGTCACTAAGTATTCCACGCGGACTAAGTCCCGGGCGGGCACTGCAGTTCGTATACCTACGCATAAATAAACCAGAAGCGTTTAAAATTAAAAACACTCGAACACCCCTGATTCTGCGCTTGAACTGTACCTATTAAAAAGTATTGCCAATTAGTCGAACCTTTCGACAGTGAACTGGAATACACGGAAGCATGCACAAAATAATTAAAACTCTACAATATTACCTACATGTATATTTACGATGAACAGTGCCATATGAGGATTTTTATTGCTGCCCTGTCCATCGTTGGCGATCTATAAGACTTGCTTCAACTTGCGTAGTTAATCGTTAATGGAAAGCGATTTCTGATTTTAGTAGTTCGACAGTGTCTGATTCAATGTCCACTGTAATTAGACACCCTACTTAAAGGGCTTATATCCCGCCCTCATATTCTCTCCCCCACACTTCGATGATACCCCCCGTGCCTACTAGTGTTTTATTTTTAGAGCTACCCTCGAATTCGTTATAATTGCATTGAGGGCTTGCAGTCTTTTTTAAGCCCTGACACACAAAAGAGTGTGTATCTGTCTGTGGCATCGCAACGCCCAAACGGATGTACCGATTTTGATTTAGTTTTTTGTTTGATAGATGTAATCGACAATATGCGATTTACCGTACTATTACGTGCATCCTGCATCCCCAATGCATGGTTCAGTACTTCAGACAATTTCTATCCAAAAAATTATGGAAATAATGAAACACAATAATGAATGAAACGCAAACTAATTGCAGTACAAATCAAATTCCGAATGGAACTGATTGTCTGTCTATCAGCTGCATAATGCCGACGAACGAACGAATGATAATCAAAGAACATGGTAGCAATGACCTGATGCTGGGACATCTCCTGGAATCTGCAGAATACAATACTCCTTACTAACTTAAAACAGAATATGTTGTGTTTGGGCTCATTGGATTGGTCTCAATGAATAGATTATTACAATGAATACATATATCTAGTTGGGTGCACTTACTAAACTTTTCTCAAACAAATATTACTATTCAACTATTGGACCTTATTAGACAGGTCACTATCGAAGAACATTCATAAGGCAACAATTAAATAAACTGGCCAAGTGCAAGTCGGACTCGCACTCGTAGGGTTCCGTAACACAGTAAAGTATTCTATAACTATGATTTTTCGCAACTAAAAATATAAATTTGTTTTTCATAGTGTTTGTATGAAGAACAAAGTTATCTTTGTGGTCGCTATATCTAAAAAAACTGCTGACTGTATTTCGTTCAAACCAATTTTCTTTGTTAGTTTTTATTGAGATCTACAGCATATATTTTTTTTAGATTTTTCACTCTCATACTTTAAAAGTTAGAGGGACACACATTTTACCACTTTAGATGCGCCTATCTTTCAAATGATTGACTTTGAGAAAAAATGATTTTAGAAACCTCAATGTCATTTTTAAAGACCTATCTATAGACACCCCACACGTATAGGTTTGAAGAAAACATTTTTTTTTGTTACAGTTCCATGTATGGGATTAAACTTTTATATTTTTTATTTTTGTATAAAAATCGGCAAGCGATTCACAGAATACATCTATATACTAAGTTTCAATTCTGTAGTCCTAACAGTTTCGGAATAAAGTGGCTGTGACATACGGACTGACAGACAGACAGACAGACATGACGAATCTATAAAGGTTCCTTTTTTTGCCATAACCCTAAAAACACTTTACGGCCCGCTCAAAAGGTTTGAAGAGAAATGACTTATTTTGCGCACACTTATCAAGGAACTACCTAAAGTTTTTCAAATAAATGAGATTACAATACATTGAGTGAGGATGAAGCAGCGGGGCGAATCTAGTAGGTAATAGGTACTGTACATGCAAAAGTAACTCTCTCTTGACTTCTCTGTCTGGTACCAACCTTCCAGGGCTAGGTCAATATAAGTGGACATTTTCCAAAACCAATGACATTTTATATACGAGTAATAACCGGCCAAGAGCGTGTCGGGCCACGCGCAGTGTAGGGTTCCGTAGTAGCCCGTTATTCAATGCAAGTCTTTACCCTTACTAGATACTTCGTCTTTGTCACTTTAAAGGATTCTAAGGATTTTGTATTTGGTACAAAATTATCCAACACCCAAGTTCAACGACTATTACTGCTAAACTAATAAAGTTATCTTAACCGCTATAGTTTTCCTTTAAAGTTCATGAAATGCACTATTATCACGAATTTTTCAAGCCAGCAGTTTAGCTTTTAGAGGGAGGGGGGGGGGGGGGAGGGGACGCCCTACTGGAACTAAAATTTGCACTTTAAAGTTCAATATTTCGTAAATGGACCATTCAATGGAAAAATGGTATTAGCAACTCTTAAATCATTTTAAAAGACCTATTCAACGATACGCCACACGATGGGGTATACGACGAAAACAAAATTCATCCCCACTTCTCATGTAGGGGGCTACCCTAAAAATTTTATATATTTCACAATTTTATTTCACCACTTTGTCCGCGTAATTTATATACATACCCCTACAAAATTACAGCTTTATAGTATTAACGGTCTCTTAGCAAAACCTCGGACAGACAGACAGACAGACGGACATTACGAAACTATAAGGGTTCCTTGTCAGGACTACGGAACCCTAAAAATGGTGCACTACCGACCCAAAAGACACCGACCTTGAACGGAGTTTGTCCCTTTCTTTTGTATGGACCACATATAAATATACTATACATATAGTACTGTACATATAAAGCACTAGCATGTTGTTAAACAAGGACACACTCCCATCTAGGTTCCTTTCGTTTGGGCCGTTTTGATTTACATAGTAATTAAAACCTTAAGTTTAGAGCATGCGGGTTAAATTGTATTTTTAAAAACATCTGCTGTGTACATTGTAAATACATCGCCAAAACAGTAGCAGTGGTTGAATTCAATCACTCTATTCAACCTGAACAAGGGATACATTTTTAAGTAAACTAGCCACAGAGAGCAACACGCTGAATATAAAACGCTAGGCAAATAAATTGCAGTAGTTTTTTTTAAACGAATGTAACATCTTGATTTTTCCATAGAGCGGTGCGAGCCATTTTATCGTAGTATCGGCAAACAAGTTGGTTAAGCCCTTAAGCTGTAGATTCCTGGAGCCGGAAGCCGACAGCTCGACATTCTTACATTCCTTACCTCGTGTAGACCTTTACGTCGATACGAAATTCTTTATACGAGTTACATGCATTCTAGATCCTTTGAACTTAGGTTTTATGTCATAGGAACTGAAAATTTATATTCAAAGGCTGCAATATATCTATCATATCTGCAACCGATTTCCAAAAAGGAGGAGGATCTCAATTCATCTGTGTTTCTTAGGTTGTTTGTTACGCGGTCTTGACGCAAACTGTGGTATGATACTAATTATTATTTTTCCAATTTATTTTTTTGTCGTGGATGGCAGTACATCTCAATGCTGGTCCTTTTTCTAATTATCGTTGTTAAATGGATTCATCCACTCGGAGCAATATAACATAAATATAATTATAGTTTGGGCATCGTTTTTCAAACTACCCACTGAAGAAATAATCAAAGAATCAAAGAATTTATTCAGTATGTAGGCAGTATAAATATACGCTCATATAGACGTCAAAATCATAAATTAAATCACAACCAATTATCAAGTAAACATAGCAAAAGAAGAATTTTAACGCTTTGATTTAAAAAAGAAAAACAATCATACATGTAACTGTGGTACTTCAGACAATTTTTATATAAAAAAATAAAAAAAGTGAAATAGTAAAACACAGCTTAAAGAAACGCATACCGATCACAGTATGCATATATTCGGATCATGATATACATCATGATCCGAATGGAACTGATTGTCCGTCTGTCAGCTGCATAATATTGTTTAAATAAAAATAAAAATGGCAAGCCTAGAAAGAAAATATGCGGACACAAGGGGAAAACTGAATGGCTGTTGAATCTACCGGTGTTTCGGAAATACTCCCATCAGAGAAGAAACACCAAGAAACTCTATGGGGCTTGTCTTGTCATTCTCTCTTTTTTTTATTCATTCATTCATACATGTCAGCTTTAAAATGTTAACAAGATACATATTAATAATTATTATACAATTTATATTTGTTCTTGGAGCTTGGGGCATTCAGGCCATGCATTTTTGTCATATATGTCATTGTGATTTTTTCATCAACTTGGATTTAACATAGATTTTAAATTTGCTCATAGGCAATTGATCAATATCTTTGGGTAGCTTATTGTAAAAGCGTATTCAGTTCCCCATGAATGAAACACTAACTTTCTGCAGTCTGAAATTAGGTCCTGAAATTAATTGTCCTTATGTCGTTGAGTTTCGGCGTGATCTTCCAAGTTCCAACAGCTTCGTAAGATGAATTTGCGGATGCCTGCCTAAAAGTGTGTTAAGCTAGAATTAGTTATCCAGTGTTCGTCAGCTGTCATTAATAAGTCAGTTCTGTTCTATCCGCATTGACTCAATTTAAGGTGAGATAAGAGAAAAGTGTTGATTCTGCGAAAAAAGCTTTTTGCTGTTGTTACTTATAAATCAAATATAAAGTATAAAAATCTTAATTACTGACTTTATACCTAACAAAAATAGGTATAAAGTCTATAATAATATAATATAATAATAAAGTATATAATAAGCAAAAATGATGCTGGGAATTGTCAGAATAGGGTATATCACCCATTTTTGTAAAGTGTCTTGATTAGATTATATAGTGCTAATGAACCACTAAAAAATTCACAAAATTTTTATTCAATCGTTAAAAATGCATTTAAATTGTGCATTTTCAAATTTCGCTTATAATTTGACGAAAACGCTGGACGCAGTGGACGCCATATTGCTCTGTGGTTATGACGTCAGTTGGCTGTGTTAACAAATGCAGTGATATTATGGTTGACAGTTGACACTTCTAAGTTTACATAGCCGTATGACGTAATAACATGGCGACATGGTGACTAATATTTAATGGTGTTATGAAACAGATGAAAAAAGCTGAATTGAATTTTAAAATTTGTTTGCTATTTTATGAATTAAAACTATCGTTTTCCGACTGCGTTTTACCTAAGCTATTTCAATAATATATTTTTAGATTTTTTTCTCATATAGAAGAAAATACCCTGTTATTGAGGTAAAACGTACCAATAATAATAAGCCGGTAAACTGAGAAGTTACGGTCAACTCAGACCGCGACGCGACGCGACGCGACGCGGCGCGCACTTATTATGAGTGTGATACAAAAATAACTTTATTTACTTTACAAAAAGATACACATTTCATTGAGTTAGTTTGGCGGCTTCAGGCTGTGCCACGCGGTGCAGCGGGAAGCCGCGCGATAGATTATTGAACGTTATTAACTACACAATAAGGTAGACATTGCATTGAGATAATTTGGTGGCGTCGCGCGTTTTGCTGCGCCGCGCGGCGTCGGGCTACGCCTCGCGGGTTCTCGCTGCGCCGTGCTGCGCCGCCCGAAACCAAACGCATAGTCACGTCGCGTCGCGTCGCAGCGTGAACTGACCCTTAAGTCTGCCGCGATTATTTTCGTCGATATTTAGAAATTGATGAAGTTGTCATGAAGGACAAGCCAATCATTTTATTTTCATAACTCATATTTTAGCCAGAGAATACTATATATTTTACTACGGCAAAAGAATAGCAAGCAAGGTATTAGCAAAACGGGTTCCACAGAACGTTAGAGAACGACGCGGTAGACCCAGGCAGAGATCGCGGGATGAACTGGATATCTATTATTGCACCAAGATCCAATAAGCAATCGACTTTGATGTGTGGAAGGAAGGAAAGAAGGCCTTTGCCATGCAGTGGGACAAAATAGTCTACAAAAAAGTTGTCTAAGGGCTCTTTTTAATAAGTGATTCCTTATAAAGTTTCCGATAGTTATCGGAAAGGTATCGCCATAATATTAAAGGCCAGTTTCACCGGTTCGTGATAGCGCTAAAATGAAGAAATCTGATAGATTTTTGACAACTTTTATATGGCGTCATGTGTCAGATAACTATCTAACGCATTATCAGGAACCGGTGAAACTGGCCGTTAGTTTATAAAATATCTGGCCGATACGATATGTTACTAATTGGGACACAACCAGGAACCGCGGATGTACTACGGTTAAAAATGTAATGTATAAGTTTAATATAGAAACGCTTAAGAAAATCGTCTGAAATATTTGAAAAGGGCCAAAATTACGTGCCCTAACTCTTTTGACTGAAATCACAGATAAGAGGTCTCCTTCATTCGAGTGAGAGTAATATGTATACCTCAAATCACCCGCTGGTTTTTGAACAGGTTTGGATAATTTTTAACAGACTTCAAAAAAAGGGGGAGGTTTCTCAATTCGACCGTATATATGTTTTTTTTTTATGAACCGATTTCAATAATTTTTTTTCGTTGGAAAGGAAATATGCCAAGTGTGGTACCATGGTAATTTTATCGAGGTCTGGTAAGTATCTCCCACGGACGTACCATCCAGTGGACACCTATTGTTGTATCACCCCCGCGCGAAACACATAGGCGCAATGGGGTATTTAAAATATCATCCTTGAGCGGCCACTTCAGTTCGGATCAAATACCAGACCCGTACACACGCACAATTTTAATCGTTCAAAAAACAAAAAACCCGTTAAATATTCCGAATTGCGCTGTAAAGTGGTGTGAGAAATCCAGTAAATCATCAAATTTTACAAAGTACTTACAACGTTTATTTTCACCGCTAAGTAAAATTCTATTCATTATTAACAATTTGTAAATAAAATTCATAGTTCAACATATAATGGTCATCAGATGCCCCGTGTATCAGTCTATCCCTTTCCTACAACGGCATCTTTATATGGTTCGTTCTCGCTCCGCCCTTGTACGCTGCGATACTTGTGCACTTTTAGTGATTTTTTCTGTTGTTTTGTGAAAGTTATCGACAATGATTACTGATAGATAATGAAAATGCTCTATTCAACTATGTTATATGTATATTTATGTTGTTAATCCAAATTATCCTACTGATGTACTTAATAAACGCGAAAGCTGGAATGTTTGTTTGTTTTGCTATTCAATCACGCCAGATAAGTACATAAATAAAGGTCAAGTAGATAAATACATTTTAAGTTACTTGATGCGTGTAAATTACCAATTTAGTATAAGTAAAAAGTTAGAATTTAGTGAGTAAACAAGCAAACGAACATTTTTAGGGTTCCGTACCTCAAAAGGAAAAAAGGAACCCTTATAAGATCACTTTGTTGTCCGTCTGTCTGTCTATCTGTCCTTCCGTCTGTCAAGACCCCTATTCCTCAGGAACGCGTAAAGATATCAAGTTTAAAACTTATATCAAATACTCTTTATATTATTATATTATATATATCTTTATACAAATATCAAATACTTATATCAAATCTATGATCATATGGATGTGAAAAAATTAAATTTGTAAGTCAACGCGAACAAAATATATGACCGTTTATGTTGCATGTATTTACAAATTTTTCGATTTCACAAGGGAATCAAAACCTATACTTACTTCGCGTTGACCTAGAATCATGAAATTTGGCAAATCCAGTAACCAACTATATTTCATATGACTGATGAAATTATCGATAATGACGAGGTGGTGTCACGTTATCCCAGCACTAAGCATGATTTATTGCTATAAGTCAAATTGAAGTTGTCCAATTACAGCGCTGCATTACCTATAACCCCCCCGCAAAATGTTTCGCTCGCGAATTAGTTTATAGTTTTTCTCATGCGGAGTCCACTGGGTGGTACGTCCGTGGTATCTCCAGAGAATTTCTCCATAAACACCTCAAAATTGGTACTGAAAATTAATAGCGCGGCATTGAAGTCGGTTCTTTTTAATAGTTTTTTAAACGATCTTATTTATTGCTCAAGAATACAAGAATAGGTTTTTATTGTTTGGAGTAGTATCTTATAAATTTTGTTATATCCACGCGAATTGCATTTGCGATTCATCAGTAAAAACGAAAATCCATGGGAGAAAATGTGTCACCAAATGGCTAATGTGTTCCGTCAGCTATCCTTAAGAGCCAGTTTACATTCTAGGCCTAGCGTGCTTACCATCGACCGCATCATAATTTACCAACGATAGTGGTCAAACGGTAACAAAAAAAAGCAGAATAGAAAAGGACATACTTATAAAAGTAAAATCGTAGGACGGAATAAAAATAGTAAAATCGTGTTATAATATATGTCACCAAAAAGATATATGTAAGAATATTATGTTTCTTTGAAGTACACACTTTATATTTTTGTAAATTGTTAAACACAATCCAAAATTTTATCGTACCGACGGGACTTGAACCCGCAACCTCCGGAATAACATGTTCCGGTGCTTTGTCAATTTAGCCACAGTAGTATTATTATCTTTTCTATGGCCATAGTGCGAAGTATCGTTACGACGAAATTAGTGGATTGCATTTGTTAACCCAATTATGCATTGGTGGCGCCATCTATGACTACTTATTACGCAAGTTAATCATTCGGAAGAAATCATTACAGTTTTCAAATCCGACGAGAGATGTTGCACTGCGTAAATCAAATATTATTTTTCTTTGAAGTGTTACACACTTTATATTTTTGTAAATTGTTAAACACAATCCAAAATTTCATCGTACCGACGGGACTTGAACCCGCAATCTCCGGAATTACATGTTCCCGTGCTTTGCCAAATAAGCCACAGTGCGAAGTATCGTTACGACGAAATTAGTGGATTGCATTTGTTAACCCAATTATGCATTGGTGGCGCCATTTATGACTACTTATTACGTAAGTTAATTTATTTATTTATTCCACACAGAACAAAAAGCAATTAAAAAGAAATAACATAACAATGTAATGTATCAGACCTGAATTGCAGTTCAGATACCTGCGTGTTACAGCAAATGTTAATAGTAAACGTGTTTGAGTAATAATGAATGTTAATACAATTTAAAATATTAGGCTATGGAAGATACAAATATGATCATAACGAAGATGATGAAGACAATAGATTTAAGAATTAAGACGCAAGATGCACCCACCTACGTAATAAATTTCGCAGTTGAATGCATTCTGCGTCACCTGCACTTACTGGGACGTGTTTGGGACGGTCAGAGTCAACACGGAGGTTGAGTTTGACCGGTTAGGGTTGGGATAAAGGATATCTTTTAGAGTTTTTATGAATAATGACAATTTAGGGCAGAAAATATCTAGTTCTTTTTTATTTTTAATTAAATCGTTATATTGACGAGCCATTCTGACTAAAGGATTGTAATAGGATATGTTATTTTTATAAGTTCGCAAAATAAAAAGATTAGAATGATTAGACCTACGTGCGCTATATTTAATGTTGAAATTTAACTGAGAAAGTAACTGAGGTGTGTCCAATATAGAATGAGTTAGTTTGTAGAGATAGGTGAAGTCGAAAAACCTTCCACAAGTTTCAAGCTTTTGTACGTTATATCTAATCAATCTTCCTTCGTAAGTTAGGTTAGAGCGACCCAATTGTTGACGGTAACATAACATTCTTAAGCATTTCCTCTAAACCCTTTCTATGCTATCAATGTGTACTTTATAGTGGGGGGACCAGATAGAGCTACCATATTCTAAAATGCTTCTGACAAGAGTAAAAAATAAGTAAAGTAAAGAGCGCGATCTTTTGAAGCCTTTGGTTGACCTAAAAATAAATCCTAACAATTGATTTGCTCTAGTAATGATATGTTGGTAGTGTGCACGAAATGAGAGTTTCTCATCAAACAAAATACCCAAATCGTTTGCTGTATTAAATCGTGTAAGAACATGGCCCTTTATTGTGTAGTCATTAACGATATTATGAATTTTGTTAGTGAATGTGATTACAAAGCATTTCTTGATATTGAGGTGCATATTGTTGGAGTGGCACCAATTCGAAACAACGTTCAAATCTTTTTGTAGCAGGTGTATGTCACAAGAGGAAGAAATTGTTTGAAATATTTTCAAATCGTCTGCATTAATAGACATTCACAAGACAAGTTTTCTATGAGATCATTGATGAAAATGACAAACATAAGAGGGCCCAAGTGAGAGCCTTGAGGCACCCCGGACGTTACTGAAATTGGGGATGAGAGAAATTCTTTTAGAGCAACTAATTGATTCCTATTATCAAGATAAGATAAGTTATCCAACGGTACAGACTGCCGTGGATGCCATAGGCAGCGAGCTTAGCACAAAGTATTCTGTGGTTGATCATTCGGAAGAAATCATTACAGTTTTCAAATCCGGCGAGAGATATTGCACTGCGTAAATCAACTATTATGTTTCTTTGAAGTATTACATACTTTATATATTTGTAACAAAACTGGATTTTAGCCATTTTCAACCGACTTGCCAAAAAGAAGGAGGTTCTCAGTTCGTCTGTTAGTATGTTTTTTTTGTATATGTTGCGCGATTACTCTGTCAATCTATCTGAATGATTCTTTTTTTAATCCACCTCGGAAACGAGCCCTATCTGGGCTCGTTTCCGAGGTGGTCCCATTGTAATTTCATCGAGATCTGATGAGTATCTCCAGAGATATGACGATAAACGTCTCAAACTTGCTACAGAAACTGACTCGCGCGGCATGGAAGTCGGTTGTTTTAGTTTTTAAACTATCTAAATTATGCAATAAACAGAACTCTCAAAATACAAAAAGGAGAAGCCCTCAAATAGCAGGGAATCACTAAGGCTGAGTTGCACCATCTAACTTTAACAATAACAAACGTCAAAAATCTGTCAAAATCCATATAAAATCACCGGTTAATACTTATAGTTACGGTTAAAGTAAGATCTTGCAACTCAACCTAAGAAAGTACATATATTACCAAACTACTTTCTTACAACATGAGAATTGTCATAAGTTGACGTGTGGTATCTTTGATTCTGTCTGAAGCATCCCGTGGTAGCATCGTAGATCTTAAGGTGTGTTATAAGTTTGACGTGTAAAACCTTGTATCTGTCTGTGGCATCGCAGCGCCCAAACGGATGAACCGATTTCGATTTAGTTTCTGTTTGTTTGATAGGTGTCTCAATCGAGAGTTTTTTTAGCTTTGATGAATGAAAATGCGCGTCTCTTAGCTCGTCTTGGCGGGGGCACTACTGTGCTCCTAGCTCTGTTCAGCTGTTTTGGGACTATGAGCTTTTCTAGTTGATGACGCTGTGAAGCTTTCATAGGTCTGATTAATACCAAATTCTGTATCCTCTCACTTCAACGGTATTGTAAGAACATGGTAGTATTCACTTAATGCTGGGAGATCTCCTTGAATCAGAATACTCAATTCCTCACCAACTTACAGTAGGGATGTCCAGTTTGGGCTCATTGGAATGGTCTCAATGAACAGATTATACATAGATTGGTCGGGGGTGAAACATTGAATTTAATTATTTTTTTTGTTTGCCATCTGACTCTTAGGTTTCTTAGATATTATTCGAAAAAACTTGTGCAGGTTTTTAGATCACCAGCTCTTTACTAGTTGATGTGTGATGTGGATTAGGGATCAGCTTCCATTTTTAGGGTTCCGTAGCCGAATGGCAAAAAACGGAACCCTTATAGATTCGTCATGTCTGTCAGTCCGTCCGTATGTCACAGCCATTTTATTCCGAAACTATTAGTACTACAGAATTGAAACTTTGTAGGTAGATGTATTTTGTGAATCGCTTACCGATTTTTATACAAAAATAAAAAATATAAAAGTTTAAGGGGAGCATCCCATACATGGAACTGAAACAAAAAAAAAATTCTTCAAACCTATACGTGTGGGGTGTCTATGGATAGGTCTTTAAAATGACATAAAAGTTCCTAAAATCATTTTTTCTCGAAGTTACGAGTAATCATTTAAAAGATAGGCGCGTCTAAAGTGGTAAAATGTGTGTCACCCCCCCTTCCCACCTCTAACATCTAAAGTAAGGGAGTGAAAAATCTAGAAAAATATATATATATATATTCTATAGATCTCAATAAAAACTTTCAACGAAAATTGGTTTGAACGAGAGTAGGTTGAAAACGAAAAACGATTTACCTTTTTACAAATTTTACTAACGTGAGCTCTTCACGAGCATTGAGTCAGCAGTTTTTGAGATATAGCGACCGCAAATATAACTTTGTTTTTCATACAAACACTATGAAAAACAAAGTTAATTTTTTGGTTGCGAAAAATCATTGTTATAGAATACTCTACTGTGATTCAGATTCAGATTCTGATTCAGATTCAGATTCAGATATTTATTTGCATAAAATACAGGTTTATAATAACATCGAAAAATACAATATAAGACCTTATCCGTATTATGCCATTGGTGGCGTGCAAATCTTTAAAAAAGAAATTATAAGATCAGAAATACTATAACATTTATCCTATATAAATATATATATATATAAAAATTCCGTTATACAGTTCGGTCAATGTTTCATAAATTTGTCAAATCTAATAATTATTACTTATTTTAAATTTATATTATATTAACAGTCGCCATGGAATAAGTGCCAATTGATGTTGAGTGTTTCCTTACTTTTGGGTGCACAAGTTTATCAAGAAAACGACTGTTGAAATCGGAAACCTCTCTAAATTTTGTGAATAACTGTGGATACTTTT
The DNA here is from genome assembly GCA_954871355.1 of Cabera pusaria. Classification (NCBI taxonomy): domain Eukaryota; kingdom Metazoa; phylum Arthropoda; class Insecta; order Lepidoptera; family Geometridae; genus Cabera; species Cabera pusaria. Next base: position 1,655,711 of record OX940885.1, on the reverse strand, counting down.
TAACAAAAATACTAAGCTCGTAAACGTACATACTAGGTAGGGTGAGTATACCAATCTTAGGAAATAGTTCGCGACATGAGTGCAGAGGCCCCACACCACATAGGGCACGCACACATTTTTTTTGAGCTATAAATGCTTTATTTACCCAAACACTGTTTCCCCAGATTATTAAGCCATATCTTAGGGCTGATGCTACGTAGCCGTGATATGCTATCATCGCAGTATTTTGTGTAGATATTCTTGTTAACATTTTTAAAGGGTAAATGAAACGATTTACCTTTTTACAAATTTTACTAACGTGAGCTTTTCACGAGCATTGATTATCAATGTCGATATCCAAGAAATGTATTTCTTTTTCTACGCTTAACATAAGACCGTCGCAGATGACTGGTGGATATTCCTGTCTATTCTTTAAGTAAAAATGCAGGACTTTTGTTTTATTAATATTGACTGAAAGGTGATTTTCATTAATCCACGCAATTATCTCATAAACTGCTTCCTGTAGTTTTTGTATGTGTATGTTTCTATCGCTACTCTTAACTATTAGTGATATGTCGTCCGCAAAGAGTACGCAGTTAGATTTTGTGACTGCTGGGAGATCGTTAATAAACAATAAAAACAACAAAGGCCCTAGGACACTGCCCTGAAGCACTCCCCGGTTCTTCTCTCTGAATGATGACCTATACGCTTGTAAGTGTTTTTGTGTTTGTGTTACGGAACCCTACGAGTGCGAGTCTGACTTGCACTTGGCCAGTTATTTCTGCTTGATATAATTCAATTCGGAAACATCAACTCTACTCCAAGAACATGGTAACCTCAATTCGTCGGAGATGATTATAATTTTTTTTATGTATGTAGCTGTGCTCTAGGTCTCCGCTCACGTCAATAATCACCCTATGGCCTAACCCATAATACTGGTAATACCTGTGCAAACTAAACCCAAACTAACGAATATACAAACTAACTGACTTTTGCATTTATAATATTGGCATTGTTGTTATAGTTTGATACTATAATATATCTTTAATGCCACCACAATGGGGAATATGCATGTAGTATACATTCACTTGAAATCATTTATTTTCGAATCATTGTTGTTCTGGTGTAGTTTGTTAAATTTTTTTATAAATAAAATACTCCTATGTCTTAAAATATTTTATGAAAAATGCAAGAAAAGCGTGGGTGGGAAATTTTAATTTGGAAAATACATTACCATTTTGTCAATTATAAAGTGACGTCACAGCGCACTACACGGTCTCCACAGATTAAATCTTTTTCATAGAAATAGTATATGCACTGTTGAACGAATACGTACTATTTCTATGAAAAAGATTTAATCTGTGGAGACCGTGTAGTGCGCTGTGACGTCACCAAGGCGCGCGAAAATTTGGCGGCGTTTTAGATACCTCATATTTTTTCAATACTATAACTATTTCTTGTATTTCAGTAGGTATATTATTTCATTTATTACTGTGTTAAATGGATCATCATCATCATCAGCCTATTTCCGTCCACTGCTGGACATAGGCCTCACCTATGGCACGCCACTAAGCTCGATCTTCAGCTCTTTGTTTCCAACCGCTGCCAGCCAGCTTGCGTATATCATCGCTCCACCTAGCTGGAGGCGCCCTAAACTCCGTTTACCGAGTCGTGGTCTCCACTCTTGAACCCGTCTACCCCAACGGTTATCGGTTCTACGACAGATGTGACCAGCCCACTGCCACTTCAGCTTGCTAATCCTTTGAGCTACGTCGATAACTTTGGTTCTCTGACGGATGACCTCGTTTCGAATTCGATCCCTCAGAGATACTCCGAGCATAGTCCTTTCTATAGCTCACTGAGTGACTTTAAATTAGTGAACCAGTCGCACTGTCAGTGTCCACGTCTTGGCTCCGTAAGTAATAACAGGTAGGACGCACTCGTTAAAGATTTTCGTCTTTAGGGTTTGTGGTATGGGCGATGCAAAGTCTCGACGAAGTTTTCCAAAAGCAGCCCATCCCAGCTGTATCCTTCTGCGAGCTTCCTTCTCGAAGTTGTTTCTACCCAATTGCAAGATTTGCCCAAGGTATACGTATTCGTGAATAACTTCGAGAGGAACTCCGTTTAGGGCAATCGGTTCCGGGACAACTTGTCAACATGACAACATGTTAAATGGATGTAATCAGTGAAATAAAAATATTTAAAATATCATGCATATTCCCTATTAAAATAGTTTGTAAGCGTGAGATTAATTATGTTCACTGTATCTTAGCATACTTAAGTTAGTAAAATTGAACTGCTAGTCTCGGAATGTGGTGCTACGGGAATGGCTACGTAAGTGCTACACCGTAGCAATTATGTTCGATATAATACGTAAATACCTGTGTTACGGAACACTTCGTGTGCGAGCCGACTCGCATCTGGCCAGTTTATTTAGTTGTTATTGACAACATCGAAACGGACATATATTTCGATCGGCACTCTGAATTAAATAAGCCCCTTGCGTATTTGAGTAAATAAAGCCTTGCTCAAAGAAAGATAATACACAGACGTACTTAACCATACAGCAACAAATTCTTTTAAGATATTGTTTATTTTGGCGTGTCATAGACATTGATCACGTGGGCATCGATCGTAGATGATGCCAAATGAATAGTTAAAGAACATTTTGACAGTGCGCGGTAGGCGGCGGAAAACGTAGGGCGGGCGGGTATACATGTACTCGTACATAAAACAGAGTCGAGGGTGGTCGATACGCAGTGAGGCTCCGCACCTCGAGTCGAACGGACGCCGCTCACCTTGCCTCCCGCGGTCGCGATCGTCCACTTTGCAGCTCGCCTTACCTCGCTGATCAACCCGCAGTCATGTAAGTATAACTATAGAATAAAATTAAGAGCCGCTGGTCTTTTCTCTTTCAGAGCTAAGCCGATGTTTGCGGATTAAGCTGCACTTCATAACGGGATTTCTTGCACCGCGACGTATTTACATAATGCGAAAGATAACATATTTTAATTTCGTTGTATATATTATATATCTTTTTCTGGCGTTATTGTACGAGTTTTTAAATTTCGACATTTCGTGTTTTATGCAGATCAGAAGTGGGATTGTGAAATGAATATTTCCAATTGGGTTTAGTTAATAAATTTTCAAGGATAATCTGGGAGTGATTTAGGCCTTAGTACGAATTGTAATTGTTTTTATAATAGAAATTATGAAATAGATATGTGCCTGTATGTAATGAGTATACATTTTCATAAAGCGCCTATTAAAAGTTATTTTTCACAAAATTTTCAAGATTGTAATTAACGTGTAGGTTAAAGTATCGATTGCTGAGAATAAGTTTCTTAGAACGAAAGAAAGATATACCACGAGGCAAATTTGCAGAACCATAGGTGGTGGAAGTAAGTAAGAATCTAAATGAACATTTTTGTCATCGCTTCGCGGATTTTATATGCCAAGAAATATGACTTTCTAGCATCAAGGGAAGCTATCATTTGGTAAGTAAAACGTTTTCTTCGTCGATTTTTACTATTAATGATTGTCACTAAGCGCAGATTTCTCCATTTTCCTCTTAGATAGGTATTTCGCTTTTAGGTATTTTACTGGTTGCATATTTAATACTATCGAAGCGTCGAGGTGGTTTTCAGATGGCACGATGTCTTCTTTGCAATTCAAGGGTTGAAATTGAGCCGGTTTTCAAAATACAATTGTATTTGAATGCCTTATTTATTCAAGGAATGTTTCACAAATTCAAACACTTTTCTTCTAGTCTTAATTTCTTTTCGTTGTTGATTTATGGAGAATTCCACTGACTAAAAAATCCAGGAGATTTGAATGGTAATTATTTAGAAGGCTGTCACTATCAGTTTTGCCGGCGCGGAGTTCTGATAGAAAGGAATCGTTTGTCTTCATTTAGATCGATGGTATCACTTTGTAATCTATTATCACAGATACGAGTACAATCAAGGTTGTAGTAATTCAGAATCGCGGTAAAGGTCTTATAAGAACGTCGGCTTTTTTCGGGATTTTCCGAGCCAGTGTGGTTCCAACACACATTGGTTGTAAAAAAAACAAATATGTATCATCATATATAATCTGATTTTCCAAAATTGCTATAAGAAAAAAAATTGAAGCAGTTTGAACAGATTTTTTTTAAATATATCTTATAGGCTAGCGTTTTGACCACTATCTCAGCTATTGGTATGTAATGATACGGTCGAAGATGGTAAGCACGCTAGGCCTACAATGAGAACTGGCTCTCAAGGATAACTGCCGGAACACATTAGATGTTTTGGCGACAGATTTTCTAACTCGAGGGTGGTAACTGGCCAGGCGGACACTAGATAGTGTCCTACCACCATGCGAGAGTTGTTGGTTTCTTAACAATGTTTTTCCTTCACCGGAGGGCTACTGTGGGAAGCGTACATACATTTTTCGATCGAAAAATCCATTGGTGCACGACGGGTTCTGAACTCGGTACCTCTGGCATCAAAGCCAACCGTTCTTCCGATTACGCCACCGGGCCCTCATATATTTAGATATTTTAAATTAATGGAAGATTTTTCATTCAAAGTCAAAGTCAAAGTCAAAGCATTTATTCAGTATATGGGCAAATTAAAAATTTGCACTTACACTCGTCAAATTACATTAAATAGATCATATTCAATAAAAAATATTATAGATATAACAGAAACATAACTTATTGCTTTGAATTTACAAAAAAAAAAACAAAGGTATTGAGCCATTCAGCTTTCATCTAGACGTCGAACGTCACACTTAAAACACATGTTTAATTCCCCTGATTAATGTAGGGTTGCCAATCGTACTATTACGAGCACCCGCAACCCAGTGGATGTTTCAGTACTTCAGACAATTTTTATTCAAAAAATTGTGAAATAATGAAACATAATAAATAAATAAAACGCAGATTAATTGCAGTACAAATCATATTCCGAATGGAATTGATTGTCCGTCTATCAGCTGCATAATACCGTCTTAACAGGTAACCCTAGATCTGCAAACAAAAGATGAAAACTGATTGACTGTTGAATCTACTGGTGTTTCGGAAGTACTCCCATCTATATACATCAGAGAAGAAACACCAAGAAACTCTATGGGGCTTGTCACTTATTTTAATTCATTTTTGTTTTAATTCATATTCAATATTTTTTAAAAGTTACAATAAATAATTATGTTATCATACAATTTATATTATATCTTGGAGCTTGGGGCATTCAGGCCAAGCATTTTTGTCATTCATATAGTAATTTAATGTATAGTACGATTTCTTCATTAAATTGGATTTTACAAAGGTTTTAAATCTGCTCATAGACAGTTGATCAATATCTTTAGGAAGTTTATTATAAAATCGTATACAGTTCCCCAAAAAAGAACCACTAACTTTCCACAACCTGAATTGAGGTTAAATTAATCTATTTTTGTGTCTTGTATTGAAATTATGTACATCGGACCTCTTATCATAATCATTAAAATGTTTGCGTACATACATAATATTTTCATATATATATTGACATGCCACTGTGAGAATTTTAATTTCCTTAAATTTTTCACGAAGTGAGTCTCGCGACTTCATGGTATATATAGATCGAATAGCTCTTTTTTGTAAAACAAATATAGATTGGATTTCGGCGGCTTTCCCCCACAATAAAATGCCATAGGACATTATACTGTGGAAGTAGCTAAAGTAAACCAATCAAGCAGTGGATTCGTCAGTCAAGTTTCTAATTTTACGTACTGCGTATCCAGCGGAGCTCAATCTACCTGCTAGAGCCGATATTTGAGAACCCCATTGTAGCTTTGAATCCAGGGTGATGCCCAAGAATGTAGCGGATTCAACAAATTCTAGTGGTACATCGTTTATTAATATCCTGCTATCAATGACACCCTTTCTTACATTTGGCAGCGAGAATTTAATACATTTAGTTTTTTTTGGCGTTCAGTAATAAGTTATTGGTTGTAAACCAATTCAAAACCTGTGTGATTGATTTGTTAACATAGTCAAATTTAGGCGTAATCCTATCTATTTTGAATATTAAGGATGTATCATCCGCGAACAAAACAATGTCACATAAGTTTTGCACGAAAGACGGCAAGTCATTAATATAAACTAGAAATAAAAATGGTCCTAAGATCGATCCCTGCGGAACTCCCATTTTTATGAGGGATCCAGATGACCTGACGCCATTGACCTCAACCATCTGTATTCTATTACAGAGGTAGGATGAGACCAGATCAAGTGCTTTTCCGTTAACGCCGTAGTGTTTTAATTTGCAAATAAGCGTTTTGTGACAGACGCAATCAAACGCTTTAGATAAGTCACAAAAAACGCCGATAGCATCTTGTGCTTTCTCCCAGGCATCAAATATATGTTTAAGAAGATCTACTCCAGCATCAGTAGTGGAACGCCCCTTAGTGAAACCATATTGTTTGTTATTTAAAAGATAATTAATATTAAAATGCGCCAAAAGCTGGACTAAAATAACTTTTTCAAAAACTTTACTGAGCGCCGGTAATATAGAGATTTGTCTATAGTTTGAAGGGTCATTTTTGTTCACTGATTTGAATAGGGGAATTAATTTACTTTTTTTCATTACATCAGGAAAGACACCTTCATCGACGTATCTGTTGAAAATAAACGCTAAGTGAGGGCTAATTACATTATTAATATAACTAAGTACTTTGGTTGACATACCCCACAGATCCTCGGTTTTCTTTTGATTGAGCATTTTAAACGTTTTGATAATTGATATTGAAGTTATGTGTCTGAACTCAAACATAGAATCACATTCATTCACACACTCTGATAGTAAAGCAAAAGCATCCTTAGGGGAAGAGTTTAAAGGCTGAGTAGTAATAATAGGTACTCGTGAGAAGAACTCAACAAATGTGTTAGCGACATCATTATTATCTATGATTAATTTATTATTAACTTTTAACATAATTTTACCGTCCCTCTGCTTAATTTTTCCAGTTTCTGTATTAATTACTTTCCCTGTTGATTTTATTTTGTCATCGGCATGCTTAATTTTTCTACTTAGATGCAATGATTTTTCTGTCTGACAAACAACTTTAAAAGTTTTTGAATACAATTTTAAGTGATTTATGAATTTAGTATTATGTAAATAAATGGTTTTTTGTGAGTACAAGTTATACAAATTGTTTCTACTTTTATAAATACCAGGATTTGCCCAGTGATCGAAACGAACCTTCGAACCCTTTCTAACCATTTTAATTTTAAAAATATCATTGAACTCTGCATCTAACATTTGAAATAAAGCACTGCATAGGTCATCAGGATCCTCAGAAAATCTTAGGTTCATTAATTGCTTGTCAATGATATCCACAAACTGTTCAACCCGTTTGGTGGTAATGGGCCTGTAAAAATGGTCTTGGCCTTTGGTGGATAATTTACATGAAAAAGTGACACTTTGTCCCAGATGGTCCGAGCCAAGTTTATCAAAAATTGCAATTTTTTCGGGTTCACAGTTGCAGAACACATTGTCCAAGCAGGTAGCTGACGAGCTAGTGATTCTTGTTGGCTGATTAAAAAGATGCTTCAGATTGAAGCTTAGAAATATTTTTTTTTATTTGTCGCTGAGCGGAGACTGCTCAATTAAATTAACATTGAAATCGCCACAAACTATCAAAGATTTAGAGGTGTTGAAGACTTTGCTCATTACTTCTTCCATAATTGTCTCAAAAATTTTATAATCAGCCGATGGAGGTCTGTATACACAGATGACTATATGTTGCCCCAGCTCTATACAAGATAATTCAACACATCGTTCTACAGACAAAGCTACTATGTCTTTACGCTCTTTAAAGTTACAATGTTCAGTTACATATATTAGTGAGCCACCACGAATTGCCTTCTGTCTAATGAATGTGCTGGCAATTGTATAATTTTTTAATATTGGTAACAATGTACCTTTCACAAACCAGTGTTCAGTAATACACATTATGTCAACTTTATAAAAATCGAGAAATAATTCTAACTCTAAGGCTTTGCTGGAGAGACCTTGTATATTCTGATGAAAAATGTTGATTGAGTCAGGCCTCCCCATTGTCTTAGACATTAGTTTAAACTAACTAAGTCTACTACGCTACAATTACCCCGCATAGTAACGCCACTACATTGGGGCTCGTCTTCGTGATCTGTTACAATATATAAAATAGGGTCATATTAGTCTTATTGAGATACAAAGTATCCTTTGTCAATATTACTTTACTAATAAATTTGTTAGTTTCAAAATACAAAAAGTCGCTGAAGCGACACGTCAAATTGTACAGTGCCAAGTTCAATTTATGAGCATGCTCATTGTAAGTGCAACTACTCGTTTTTAGATACGGGAATGAACCAACTATTATTTTACTGCCTCTGCTGGCAATGTCTGATAAAAGTTTAATTAGAATATTAATATCAGTTTTTTTAAAGTTTGTGCTATTACCTAGCTGCAATACAATAGTACAATTTTTGTGATACTGAAAGCTGCTTATTTTTTTACATAAATCTGTAATTGGTAAATTAGGGCAGCAATTGTTATAAACATTTTGGTTCAATCTAGTGTCTAATAAGCTACCCATACCTACTCCCATTTCATCGCTGAACACAATGGTCTCTCTAGCAGGCTCCGGCAGTTGTAAAGGACTGCCAGAGTCCACCTCGGAGGCACCAGTGCACTGCAACGATGACACTACTTCCTGCCTAACCAAGTCAGTCTGTGCATGTAAACTTGCAGTATTAGCTGTACTTGGTGAGCTGCTATCCTCTTGGTAGCATTCACTCTGCACACCAGAGATAGGAGCCCCAATTAAAACTTTTGAGGCGCACATTTCTTGTTTTAGTAATTCAGCCTTTTCTTTAAATTCTATTAATTCTTTGTTACTGTGATCTAACATCTCTAGGCAATGCTGTAATTCTTTACTTAAGTCGATGTTTTTCTTACAAGTCTTTAAATTTATTTGTTTAATATGGTTATATTTTTTTTATTTATGTATATTTTTCCTAATGATTTTCTTATACTTAATGTACTTTTTAATCTTATTGGAACCCTTCATAGAGACATTAGTAGAACCTGAGCCGATGAACTCTGTATATAGATCCAAAGTGTTGTCTTGATTAGTATCATTTTGCAATACAGGAGAGGTCATCATTTCTTCTAGTTTATCTTTTGTAAATGAGAGCTCTTGCTCCAAATCCCGGATATAGGTCAGTGTACGTTCGAATAGTTCTTGGTTTTGTGCATTTGTACATCCACTGTTTCTAAAAGCCTGTCACGCTGGTCTCTCAGGTCTTTCAGAGCAATGTCATACTCGGCCAATTGGTGTTTGAGGTCTGCGTTCTTCTCCAACATCAATTTCAATTCTCCAACATTATTTTTTAACTAATACAATTTTAGATTGCTTTTTGTCAAAATTGATTGATATTGAGTCACTTCACAATAATACTTAAATGTAAATTAATATATTTATATTATATTATTTATACTAAAAGTGTCCCGTGGCTTCGCCCGCGTTAAAAACTTCTTTTAATACTTAAAACTTTTCTTTTGTAAAAACGATTCTATCGTTAAAGACATCAAATATGAATTAGCCAAATAGGTTCACCCGTTTTCATGTTATCGCGTGACAAAGGCAATTCGGGATTAATATTTATAAAACCCGAAAATCCCAAATTTTCAGACTTTGTTACTTACCCCATTTCGAAAAATCCTACAACACGTACTTTATCTCATCTTGTATCGCCATACAAACTTTGAATCCCCGTTCCGTATCCGAGAGGAATTTTTAGAAAATCCTTTCTGAGCACTCATTTCAGCGCAATCCGAAATAATATTGATTTTTATACTTTGTTACCCCAGTTTATCCTCTTGTGGTGGCATTTTGAAAAAGTCTGAAACTCGTATTTACTTATTTATTTACAGAAGTACTTGTGTGAAATGTCGCATAAAATGACTATCTAAACTTTGAACCCCCGCTCCCCTTGAAGAGTGAATTTTGAAAAATTCTTTCTTAGCGGATACCTAAGTCAAAATAACTATCTGCATACCAAATTTCAGCGCAATCCGAAACAATATGGACTTTTACACTTTGTTACCCCATTTCACCCTCTTAGGGGTGGAATTTCACAAAAACCTGAAACACGTATTTACTTATTTTTTTACTGGAGCACTTGTATGAAGTTTCGAATAGAAAATACTATCTAATCTTGTTTCACCATACAAACTTTGAACCCCCCCATCCATCATCCCCTTCAGGGGTGAAATTTGAAAAATCCTTTCTCAAAAGTAACTAATTTCGTAATAACTATCTGCATGCCAAATTACAGCGCAATCCGAAACAATATTGATTTTCACACTTTGTTACCCCATTTCGGTGCTCTTAGAGATGAAATTAAAAAAAAACCTGAAACACGTATTTCCTTATTCTTTTACCGAAGCACTTGTGTGAAGTTTCGTATAGAAAAGACTATCTAATCTTGTTTCTCCATACTAACTTTGAACCCCCATTTCATCCCTTCAAGGGGTGAATTTTAGAAAATCCTTACTTAGTACACCCTTACGTACTAAGACAAATATACCTTCCTAATTTCAAGTCTCTACGACCAGCGGTTTAGGCTGTGCGTTGTCTATCAGTCAGTCAGTCAGTCAGTATGTCAGGACAAAGATTCTTATAGTATTAGATTATTTATATTTATAATAATAATTAATTTTAATGCTACTTCCAACTCCAATGTGTAATAGTTAAACACTATATAACACATTTCAATCAGTTTATTGAGGCTATTCTAATCAGCCTAATCACGACATTTCTGAGGAGTTGAGTTTTCTACAGATTTCAAAAGATGCCTCAGCATCAGGTCAACGTTACCATGTTCTTGTTATGTCATTGTAGTACTTGACAGACACCAAAAATCAAATTTATCACACCAATGAATTTGTCTATCGAAAAATGTATGTGCGCTTTTCACAGTGGCCATCCGGTGAAGGAAAACATCGCTAAGAAACCCCCAACCCTCGTATGGTGGTAGAACACTATATAGTGTCCGCCTGGCCAGCTACCACCAACATCTAAAGTGTTCCGGCAGCTATCCTTGAGAGCCAGTTTCCATTCTGGGCCTAGCGTGCTACCATCCTTGATCGCATTATCACTTACCAACAGGTGAGATAGTGGTCAAACGCTAGCCTATATTATGATATAAAAAAATACTTATTGAAGTTGCTCTTATAGCCTCTATCAGCTAGAAAATAAGTCATAATCTTCAATCGACTGAACTAATTTTTTGAAACAAATTCTTCACATCTGATGTTGGGGCATCTTTGAAAATCTGCAGAATATCTACTGATAAATGACTTCATGGATTGTCTTCACACTCCATGAAGTCATTAATCAAACAAAAAAAAGAATTATGTAGATCAAAATCAGTTCATGCATTTGGGAGCTACGACGCCACAGACAGACAGACACACACGTCACAGATACACACGTCAAACTTATAACTCAAGAAGAGTCACCTAGCAAAACAATGAAAAACAACGGGTTGCACTTCGGAAGTGCCAGCAGAAGTGAAAACTTCAACACGTCATTTTTAAATATTTTGTAAGGACACCTCGAGCAAGCGCCTTGCGCTCCGTCTTACGAATTTTCGATCAGGACTGACGCGAGTTTAACATTTTTTACCCATTCCAAGAAAAATGCACAGCGCTGCTAAAGAAGTTTTCATTTCAAAAAATCCAACTCAACATTTGTCAGGGAGCTACGATGGTACAGACATCATTTTTTATATGACAGTTTTGAGGGCCCAGTGGTGTAGTAGGAGAATGGTTGGCTTTGACACCAGAGGTACCAAATTCAATCCCCACCGTGCACCAATAGATTTTTCTACCGAAAAAATTATGTGCGATTTTCACAGTGGCCCTCTCCGGTGCAGGAAAAACATCGTTAAGAAACCCTAAATCCCCGCATGGCGGTAGGACACTATCTAGCGTGCATCTTTGACCGTATCATCACTCACCAACAGGTGAGATAGTGGTCAAACGCTAGCTTATATGATATGAAAAAAAAGAATCAAAGAATCAAAGAATCAAAGCATTTATTCAGTATGTAGGCAGTATAAATATACGCACATATACACGTCAAAATCATAAATCATAAAATAAATCATAACCAATTATCAAGTAAACATAGCAAAAGCAGAATTTAACGCTTTGAATTAGAAAAAAAAAGTAATGAACCATTCAGCTGTCATCCAATCGTTTACGTCAGAATATTTTAAAAAAATTAAAGTAGGTTAAAACCAACCATACATGTAAGTGTGTGTTTCAGTACTTCAGACAATTTTTATATAAAAAAAATAAAAAAGTGAAATAGTGAAACACAACATAGAGAAACGCATACCGATCACAGTACATATCATGATCCAAATGGAACTGATAGTCCGTCTGTCAGCTGCATAATATTGTTTAAATAAAAATAAAAATGGCAAGCCTAGAAAGAAAATCTGCGGACAAAAGGGGAAAACTGAATGGCTGTTGAATCTACCGGTGTTTCGGAAATACTCCCATCAGAGAAGAAACACCAAGAAACTCTATGGGGCTTGTCTTGTCATTTTATCTTTTTTTTTTTTTAATTAATTTTACATGTCAGCTTTAAAATTTTAACAATATATTATTAATTATAATACAATTTATATTTGTTCTTAGAACTTGGGGCATTCAGGCCATGCATTTTTGTCATCCATATAGTCACCTATTGTATAGTATGATTTTTTCATCAAATTGGATTTTACATAGATTTTAAATTTGCTCATAGGCAATTGATCAATATCTTTAGGTAGCTTATTGTAAAAGCGTACACAGTTCCCCATGAATGAACCACTAACTTTCTGCAGTCTGAAAAAAAAGAAAGCACACATAAACAATCGTACACAAATACACATGCCAAACGTTAAACACCTGTCTTTTGCGTTAGGCGACCATTACACGGTAGGTTATCCGTCATTCAAACCCAAGTCATGACTGATGGTTGCTCATGCAGCAAATCAAAGTATGTAAATATCGGTCAGTCACCGTCAGTCACCAATGGACGCCTCAGGGTTGAAAATCAATCGGAATGAAATAAATGTAAAAAAAGTATTCCAGCTATATTTACCCAAGATCCTAGCTCTTATAAGAAGACTAACAAGTTTTTATGCCGTGGCCTTCTTTTGTGTTCTTTGACACCGCTACTCATCCAACGGCAAAGAAAAAAAGACGACTGCGGGCCTTGACGGAAGTACAGATTGTTCTTCAGATGGAACGAAGTCCCGTTGTTAAGGGGAAACGCGGTGTGCGAGTAATTTTGAAAATAGGTATTTTAAAGAAACTATTGGCTTCGCGCAGTACCTGAACAACCAACAAGAGTGCAATAGGGATAACTGTAACTCATATCCATTTTACCTACAAAATTTTTACTAAAACCAGGTATCGTATTCCTCTGTTTTCTCCTCGAAAACTGATCTGATCAAATTATTTTTACAAGATTTTATTTAACTTGCAATGTATGTATGTATCTATGTCTGTATGTATGTCTGTATGTCCGTATGTTTGGGTGGGATCTTAAAAGCTAAATTAGACCCTCTTCCCGATTTTCGATTTGATTTACATTTGGTGAACTTATGTATCTTCGGTGACAATACAATAATATGGTACTATGGAGCTGGTCTGAGGATGGAGACGGAATGTGGCCACGGAATCTCTGTGATACCCCACCGAGTTTGGGCTTGATTTATTTGCCTTGAAGAGCACTTTACCTATAATCACATCATAACATCATCCGTAGAATATTTTATAACATGACGCCTACTCTAAAATACTCAGGTATAAAACCTATACCTACCAAAAAGTTAAAAATAAAATAAAAGTTAAAAAAATATGTTTCAAAACAAGCTTTTATTTGGGACAATGAACTAAAATTTTAAAAATAAATTATAGTTAGTATTTTGCGGGTAGTTACTTACCTATATTCTTAAAAGCTTGAGGTACAGAAGTATAGTAAGTACTTAACCTGCAAGACGGGTTGTGTTTCAAGCTTTTAAGAATAAAGGTAAGTAACTACCCGCAAAATACTTACTAGAATTTATTTTTAAGATTTTAGTTCGTTGTCCCAGATAAAAGCTTGCTTTGAAACATAATTTTTAATTTTTCGTTTATCAACCGACTTCCCAAACAGAAGGAGGTTCTCAATTCGTCGGTGTTTTTATTTTCTTTTTTTTGTGTGTATGTTTCGCGATTACTCCGTAAATTGTGAACAAATTCGAATGGTTCTTTTTGTAATTGGTAGGACACGTTTTCGAGGTGGTCCCATTATAATTTCATCGAGATCTGGTAAGTATCTCCAAAGATATGACGATAAACGTCGCAAACTTCCTACTGAAATTGACTCGCGGGGCATTGAAGTCGGTTGTTTTAGTTTTTAAACTATCTTAATTATTTTTAACTTTTGGAAGGTAACAACCAACCTTGCCACCTTTTGACCTAGATCCTATTACATAATAAACTAGCTGATAACCGCGACTTCGTTCACGTACACCCAGAATTGTATCAATGTGAAACTCTGTCAATCAACATTTGTGTGATCTCAGTTATTTAAGTTGTATGTAAAAACATGATTTTATTTTCATAAAACATAAAATGGGACCACCTCGGAAACGTATCCTACCTATTAAAAAAAGAATCATTTGGATCCGTTCACTATTGACGGAGAAATCGCGTAACATACACACAAAAAAAAAAAAACATACAGACGAATTGAGAACCTCCTCCTTTTTTGTGAAGTCGGTTAAAAAGTAAACAATGTTCATCCTCGTGCTATGTGTCTAAGTGTCTCCTTGCTAAATTTCAGTAAGAGCGCATAGTCCCTTTAAGTAATAATTAAGATTAAAGAAGAAAGATTCAGAAAGAAAGATTAATAACTAAAACAACCGACTTCAATGCCCGCGAGTCAGTTTCAGTAGCAAGTTTGAGACGTTTATCATCATATCTCTAGAGATACTTATATGATCTCAATGAAATTGCAATGGGATTAACTCGAAAACGTACCCTACCGATTAAAAAAATAATCATTCAAATCGGTTCACAATTGACGGAGTAATCGCGTAACATACACACAAAAAATGAAAAAAAACATGCAGTCGAATTGAGAACCTCCTTCTTTTTGGGAGACTTTTCTGTGATTGACAATGTACAGCTCTCATATATATTTATTATTTACTAGAAGTCCCCCGCGGCTACGCCCGCGTTAAAAACTCCTTTTATTTACTTAAAACTTTTCTTTTGTAAAAACGATTATATCATTAAAGACATCAAATAAAAATTAGCCAAATTGGTTCACCTGTTTTCATGTTATCGCGTGACTAAGACAAATCAGGATTCATATTTTTAAAACCCGAAAAACTCAATAAAGCGCAATCCGATTGATTTTCAGACTTTTTTACCCCAGTTCACTCTTTTAGGGTGGCATTTTGAAAAAGTCTGAAACTCGTATTTACTTATTTATTTACAGAAGTACTTGTGTGAAATGTCGAATAAAATGATTATCCAAAATTTGAGCCCCCGCTTCATCCCTTGAAGAGTGAATTTTGAAAAATCCTTTCTCAGCGGAGACCTACGTCAAATTTTCTATCTGGATGCAAAATATCAGCGCAATCCGAAACAATATTGATTTCAGACATTTTTACTCCACTTCACCCTTTTAGGAATAGAATTTCAAAAAGCCTGAAACACGTATTTACTCATTTATTTACTAAACTACTTGTGTGAAGTTTCGAATATAAGAGACAATCAATTCTTGTTTCTCCATACAAACTTTGAACCCTCGTTTCATCCTCTTCAGGGATGAATTTTGGAAAACCTTTCTCAGAGGGAACTAACGTCGTAATTAATAACTATCTGCATGCCAAATTTCAGCGCAATCCGAAACAATATTAATTTTTACACTTTATTACCCCATTTCACCCTCTTAGGGGTGGAATTACAAAAAAACCTGAAACACGTGTTTACTTATTTTTTTACTGAAGCACTTGTGTGAAGTTTCGGATAGAAAAGACTATCTAATCTTGTTTCTCCATACAAACTTTCAACCCCCGTTTCATCCCCTTCGAGGGTTAATTTTGGGAAATCCTTTCAAAGAGGGATCTAACGTCGTAATAACTATCTGCATGCCAAATTTCAGCGCAATCCGAAACAATATTGATTTTTACACTTTATTACCCCATTTCACCCCCTCTTAGGGGTGGAATTACAAAAAAACCTGAAACACGTGTTTACTTATTTTTTTACTGAAGCACTTGTGTGAAGTTTCGGATAGAAAAGACTATCTAATCTTGTTTCTCCATACAAACTTTCAACCCCCGTTTCATCCCCTTCGAGGGTTAATTTTGGGAAATTCTTTCAAAGAGGGATCTAACGTCGTAATAACTATCTGCATGCCAAATTTCAGCGCAATCTGAAACAATATTGATTTTACACTTTATTACCCTATTTCACCCTCTTAGGGGTGGAATTACAAAAAAACCTGAAACACGTGTTTACTTATTTTTTTACTGAAGCACTTGTGTGAAGTTTCGGATAGAAAAGACTATCTAATCTTGTTTCTCCATATAAACTTTGAACCCCCGTTTCATCCCCTTAGAGGGTTAATTTTGGAAAATCCTTTCTAAGAGGGAACTAACGTCGTAATAACTATCTGCATGCCAAATTTCAGCGCAATCCGAAACAATATTGATTTTCACACTTTATTACCCAATTTCACCCTCTTAGGGGTGGAATTAAAAAAAACCTGAAACACGTCTTTACTTATTTTTTTACTGAAGCACTTGTGTGGAGTTTCGGATAGAAAAGACTATCTAATCTTGTTTCTCCATACAAACTTTGAACCCCCGTTTCATCCCCTTCGAGGGTTAATTTTGGAAAATCCTTTCTCAGTGGGAACTAACGTCGTAATAACTATTTGCATGCCAAATTTCAGCGCAATCCGAAACAATATTGATTTTCACACTTTATTACCCAATTTCACCCTCTTAGGGGTGGAATTAAAAAAAACCTGAAACACATGTTTACTTATTTTTTTACTGAAGCACTTGTGTGGAGTTTCGGATAGAAAAGACTATCTAATCTTGTTTCTCCATACAAACTTTGAACCCCCGTTTCATCCCCTTCGAGGGTTAATTTTGGAAAATCCTTTCTCAGTGGGAATTAACGTCGTAATAACTATTTGCATGCCAAATTTCAGCGCAATCCGAAACAATATTGATTTTACACTTTATTACCCCATTTCACCCTCTTAGGGGTGGAATTCCAAAAAAACCTGAAACACGTCTTTACTTATTTTTTTACTGAAGCACTTATGTGAAGTTTCGGATAGAAAAGACGATCTAATCTTGTTTCTCCATACAAACTTTGAACCCCCATTTCATCCCTTAAGGGGTGAATTTTGGAAAATCCTTTCTTAGTACACCCTTACGTACTAAGACAAATATACCCTCCAAATTTCAAGTCTCTACGACCAGCGGTTTAGGCTATGCGTTGTCTGTCAGTGAGTCAGTGAGTCAGTGAGTCAGTCAGTATGTCAGGACAAAGATTCTTATAGTATTAGATGTATGTATGGTCAATGATCTATTATCAACCGACTTAAAAAAAGGAGGAGATTCTCAATTCGTTTGTTAAAAACCTGAAACTCGTCTTTACTTATTTTTTTACTGAAGCACTTGTGTGGAGTTTCGGATAGAAAAGACTATCTAATCTTGTTTCTCCATACAAACTTTGAACCCCCGTTTCATCCCCTTCGAGGGTTAATTTTGGAAAATCCTTTCTCAGTGGGAACTAACGTCGTAATAACTATTTGCATGCCAAATTTCAGCGCAATCCGAAACAATATTGATTTTACACTTTATTACCCCATTTCACCCTCTTAGGGGTGGAATTCCAAAAAAACCTGAAACACGTCTTTACTTATTTTTTTACTGAAGCACTTATGTGAAGTTTCGGATAGAAAAGACGATCTAATCTTTTTTCTCCATACAAACTTTGAACCCCCATTTCATCCCCTTAAGGGGTGAATTTTGGAAAATCCTTTCTTAGTACACCCTTACGTACTAAGACAAATATACCCTCCAAATTTCAAGTCTCTACGACCAGCGGTTTAGGCTGTGCGTTGTCTGTCAGTGAGTCAGTGAGTCAGTCAGTATGTCAGGACAAAGATTCTTATAGTATTAGATTTATTATATCTATTCATATCATGTGCCTATTGGAAAATCATATTTTATTTTCACAACTAATTTACTGTCAAGTACAACTTCTAGCATGTTAAAACTACAATTTATTGGCAATTAGTTTGGAAATACATAGAAGTTAATGGGTTTATGTCGTGTGTTCATAACTTTTGAAGAGCAAATACTTCATTTACTTGATATTTATAAGCTTTTAATTGTTATGTTTTAGGATTTGAATTTGTAGTACCACTCATACAGAAAATCTTTGTAATACTATGTACTAAAATATATTATTTTATTTACTATGCTACCAATAATATAAATGTGAAATTTTGTAATGATGATTGTTTTATTTTTTCACGCGTAAAACGGCTAAACAGAGATTGATTAAAGCACACATAGTTTTTTTTTGATACCTTATTATTTTAACTATTTAAATAAAATAACAAGATAGTTTACATCAAACAAACTACAATGTAACGATAAAGTATCTAAATCACTAAAGAAATATTGTGTTAGATTTAAAATCCGTTTTTAACTGACGAATAAAATCTTTTAAAAAAAAAAAAAACCGACTTCATTGCCACAAACAGGCACTCAAAAGCGAAAAATAAATTACTTAATATAATTATTATAAGCGCTACCCACTTATCTATTTGAAGTCGGTGCCAGCCGAATCAAAAGTTTATGCAATAGCAACCTCCATTGTGTATAATCTTCTTGGGACTCTTCTTCTAAAACCAGTACATTCTCCTATGTTTGAGATATTTATCTCCATATCTCTGAAGATGCTAATCAGATCTCGATAAAATTAAAATGGGGCCACCTCGGAAACGTACCCTACCTATTAAAAAAAGAATCATTTGAATCCGTTCATAATTGACGGAGTAATCGCGTAACATACACACAAAAAAAAACATACAGACGAATTGAGAACCTCCTCCTTTTTTGTGAAGTCGGTTAAAAATAAGGAAGAAGTTCGATATACGACTTGTTTTGTTTTTAACAAACATTACTCGTACTAATAAAGTCACTAACGAGATAAATTTTTTTTCTGCGAAATTCTAGCGTTGATCACTATCTCGCCGCCTGGTGGTAAGCGATGATGTGGTCGATGATGGTGAAAACTCTAGGCCTAGAATGGTCTGACTTTGAAGGGGGGGGGGGGGTCTGCCAGAATACCGTTAGGTTTTGGCGATAGATTTTCTTCTTAAAGACGTTTAGCAAATCAGGCGGAACATTAAAATAATGCTTCTACCACCCGTGGACGAGCATCCAATAATACATACAGAATAAACTGGCCAAGTGCAAGTCGGACTCGCACTCGTAGGGTTCCGTAACACAGTTAAGTATTCCATAACTATGATTTGTCGCAACTACAAAATTAACTTTGTTTTTCATAGTGTTTGTATGAAAAACAAAGTTATCTTTGCGGTCGCCATATCTCTAAAACTGCTGACTGTATCTCGTTCAAACCAATTTTCTTTGTTAGTTTTTATTGAGGTCTACAGCATATATTTTTTTTATATTTTTCACTCCCATACTTTCAAAGTTAGAGGGGGGGGGGGGGGACACATTTTACCACTTTAGACGCGCCTATCTTTCAAATGATTGAGTTACGGTGTTACGGAACCCTACGAGTGCGAGTCCGACTTGCACTTGACCAGTTTATTTTGTAAAGTCGTTTAAAAATAACAAAGTATGTATTACAATCATGGTCGTGTCGTGTATGGAATTTTGTTACTAATTAAACGGTGCTGCTTAATCATCATCATCATCACAATCTTCGGCTCTTTGTTTCATTTTGGTTTTGGGGATTTTTACCCTAATCGCCACGCTAGGCAGGCGGGTTGGCGATCGCAGGACGTAGCTTCTCGTACCGGTACTGCTGCTGCCCGTCACCGGCCTGTAGTATTTAGCTACATAGTAGTAAATATTAAATGGTTATCCCGCTATTTGTCGGTCGTCAGAGTCTCGTTCGTTGGTCAGCAGGATGCACCACGGGCAGGTGAGGTTGTCTGGGAGCACTTAGATGGTATTGTGCTCCCTTACATCTCTTATATCCCACATAGCTGCTTAATGCCTCAATGAATAGCTTCTGGCTCTGAAATTAATCAGGACGAGGTATAATCTCATCAGGCAGTTTTATTTTCAACCCCCACGCAAAAAGACGGGTGTGTAGCGTACGTTTGATATGTATGTGTATGTTTCTATCGGTAACACAGATCTCCTAAATGGATGATCCGATTTTGATTGAGTTTTGTGTTGAAGTGAACAAGCGCTTCTTTACGGGCGTTGAGCACTCTTTGGGTAAACAAAAATCATGGAACTCGGCCATCGTCATCGCACGATTTCCATGAGCTATGTATATATATATATTTATACTGTGCATATAGATATATATATATTCGTGCGTTATTAGTATACATTCTATAAATATACAAATATATATATACATATATTTCTACATTCTGTGTATTTGTTATATAATATACTTAAAAATAATTAACTTAGTGACAATATCAAAATATATTTCTATTATATTTATTTACAGAAGTACATACAATTTAATATAAAACAATATTTACAAATAGTACATATATACAACTTAAAACTAAATTAAGATAAAAACTATTTAAACTGATATAAATAAGTAAAATGTTATAAATAATAACCGGCCAAGTGCGTGTTGGGCCACGCGCAGTGTAGGGTTCCGTAGTCTGTTATTCAATGCAAGTCTTTACCCGTTATAAACAAGCTACTTGGTACTCCGTCTTTGTCACTTTAAAGGATTTATTCTAAGGATTTTGTATTTGGTACAAAATTAGGCAACACCCAAGTTCAACGACTATTACTGCTAAACTAATAAGGTTATCTTTAACCGCTATAGTTTTCCTTTAAAGTTCATGAAATGCGCTATTATCACGTTTTTTTCCAGATTTTTCAAGCCAGCAGTTTAGCTTTTAGAGGGAGGTGGGGGACTGCCCCTAATGTTTTTCTTATTTTGTTTGAAAGATGATGTTTATTGAGAGTGTTTTAGCTAGTATTTAAAAATATATAAGCCGTTTGAAGATAATCTGCTCTTTACTAGTTGTTAAGAGTAAATCGTTTAAAGGTACGGACACACCGCAGCGTCCTCCGTGCGCGATTTACGCGGCGATCAGATAGCGCAGTAGTATTTGTACCAACTGGTTCACACCAAACGCGATCAGAAAACAATTGAAAAGTACTGAGATCGCGCCCGCAGATCGCAGGACGCCGCGGTGTGGCCGTACCTTAAAACGATCAAAATGTCGGAAAAACTAATCCTTTATATGCTATTAATTATTGACTTACTGATACTGTTTTTACTAACTAACTTCACAAAAAAGGAGGAGGTTCTCAATTCTTCGGAACCTGAGCCGGACGGACGGATAGTGGAATGTCAGTTATACTGACCCTATTGGGTCTCGTTGGCACCTTTTCGTATGGAACCCACAAAAAGTTTCTTATAAAATTACTCTGAATATGTGCTACGGCAGTCTCAGGTTTTTTGTTACATTGATATTAAAACATGAATTTTCAACATTTCCCATAAAGTCACGGAGAAAGGCAATAAAATATCAGATTTGTACGACTTCCTATCTGCGATTGCTATTAGGTATAAAGCCTTTGCCAGGATTCAGACATTTTATCCGAACATCAAAAATATTCTGTAATGTCTCGATCTTTTTATCTGACTATGACAAGGGTTATGTTTTAGCAATCTGTCTGTATTTATGAATGTTCTATTTTCAACTTCCAAAAAGAAGGAGGTTCTCAATTCGTCTGTATGTTTTTATTTCTTTTTTTTGTGTGTATGTCGATTACTCCGTCAATTCTGAACCGATTCGAATGATTCATTTTGTGATCGGTAGGATACGTTTCCGAGGTGGTCCCATTGTAATTTAATTAAGATCTGATAAGTATCTGCAGAGATATGACGATAAACGTCTCAAACTTGCTACTGAAATTGACTCGCGGGGCATTGAAGTCGGTTGTTTTAGTTTTTAAACTATTTTAATTATTATAGGCTTGTTACTTATACTCTAGATCTTCATCTACATCAAATGGAATATGTTTTTACAGGACTTTACTACTTGACTTATACTTAATTTGACTTACAACAACAGTGCAAAATTATCATCATGAGATGACAGAATGAAGAAGATCATTGCAAGAGTTGAAGAAAGAAGATATGTCGAAGAGTTTTTCAGTCGAAAAGAAGAAAGATAAGAGGAAGATGGCGTGACTGGTCCCTGCAGAACTGCGTAAGCACGCCGTGCTAATCCGTGACTACGCAGTTCTGGAAGATTCCGTGACGCCATATCAACTTTGAGGATCTGGTCATCTTTTGAGTAGACGGCTTTAAAACTGGCGACTACATTTACACAAGTTAAAGGGATTTTGGTTTTTGATATAAGGTAATAGGACTAATACGACGTTGTGGATTGGCAAGTTAGAGATTTCTTTGTACGAGTTTCCATAATTAGTTTTTTAAGATTCCTCTGGCAAGTTGAATAAATTATTAGGCATCTTAAGAGGCCGCATCGAACGGTTTATTTGTACTAACGTTATACCATAATTAAGATAGTTTAAAAATTAAATTCCATACCCCGTAAGTCAGTCTCAGTGGCAAGTTTGGGACGTTTATTATCTTATCACTGGAGATACTTATCAAATTTCAATGAAATTACAATGGGATCACCTCGAAAATGTAGCATACCGATTAAAAAATAATCATTCGAATCGGTTCACAATTGACTAGGAGGAGTAATCGCGTTACGGAAAAACATTAAAAAACATACAGACGAATTGAGAACCTCCTCCTTTTTGGAAGTCAGTTGAAAAAAAAAAGTGGAGCGAGTGGATACATTTTCCTTAAACTGTGTTACTTCGTAATGTTTCACGCAAAATTCCCACCTAAAACAAAAATAATAACGTATTTAAACATAGGGGAAACCAGAATTTTGCAAATAATACCAGAGCCCACTAAAAGAATTAAACGATGTCTAGTCAAACGCCAAAAAACGATACGATATTTTAATTCCACATCTGTACAACACCGATAAAAGATAAATTCTATAAAAGACTTAATGTTAAGAAATTAATAATAGTGAAATTAATGCCGTACCTCATCCCATAGACCAGCAATCCGACATTAATCAGCTCACCCAATAGTCTCATAAAATAATGTACCATCTTTTTATAATATAGTTTCCCATATCTCCTCCTCAAGTAATAATACCTAAGTAAACATTGTAAAGGGCCTCTTGATGTTGGCTTCGGCTCCATCAATGCCCTCCAAAAGACCGGGCGTGTACGACCCGTGAGTTAAATGGAATAAATGAAATTAATAAATATTAAAAAAAAATTAAACCGCCGATAATACTGAAAGGCAAAAAATAATAAACCTTTTTATTTAACCTTAATAACGAAGTTCTTAAACTACTGTTAATATACCTAAGTATATATTTTTTTGGGAGTTTAATTTTTCGTTAAAAAGTTTTATAATATATATTTTTTGTGGCCATAATCTACTATGTTATAAACAGGCGACATTGCTTACCCCTGGCCTACACAAAATTTTTACAGAAAATTTATCATTTATCATCATCAATATATATATAAATCAATGCCACTTTTCGTTGTAATTTTATAACTCAATAACGGGCTCCCCTATTCAAACAAAATGTTTAGGCTTTGTTCGGACTATTTAGTAGATGGTGTATGTGAAGTTTGCACAAAATCGGTCGAGCGGTTCTTCATTTATCACATTTCACGAGGACTCAACGCGGGCAAAGCCGCGGGGCGCAGCTAGTGCTCTATAATGATAATAAAAATAATTTAAGATCACTTAAAAATCTAAAAGAACCGATTTCCAACGTCACGCTAATCAATTTCAATACTAAGTTTGAGGTGTTTATCTACATATCCCTGAAGATACTGAACATATCTCGATGAAATTTAAGTGGTACCACCTGTAAAATATCATCATCATCATCATAATTAGCCGATATCAGTCCACTGCTGGACATAGGCCTCTCCCAAGACACGCAACTGGGCCCTATTTTCGGCTCTTTTTGTTTTTTTAGTAAGTTTATTGACATACATTGATGATATGATAAAATCGTCAAAAAATGTTACTTTTATCCATTATTTTTGTTGATTTATTCAAAACCGCTCGACCGATTTCGTTAAAATTTAAATGGGACGGACCACTTTGGGTTGGTATACCCTTTCCAACAAAAAAAATAATTATCGAAATCATACTTCTCTGTAAAAAGTTATGCGTGGTCATACATAAAAAATAAATTATAAATAAAAAATATTTTTAAAAACAAGCTTTTATCTGGGACAATGAACTAAAATGTTAAAAATAAATTCTAGTAAGTATTTGGCGTGTAGTTACTTACCTATATTCTTAAAAGCTTGAAGCACTACCCGTTTTTCAGGCTAGGTAATTACTATACTTCAGTGCCTTAAGCTTTTAAAAATATAGGTAAGTACCTACACGCCAAATACTTACTAGAATTTATTTTTAACATTTTAGTTGATTGTCCCAGATATAAGCTTGTTTTTAAAAATATTTTTTACTTATAATTTATTTTTAACTTTTTAGTAGGTAGGTATAGATACCGACTACCTACCTAATACCTAAGTATTTACGAGAAGGCATGATGTTTTAAAATATTCCACGGATATTTGATGTGATTGGGTAAAGTGCTCTTCAAGGAAAATCGATCGACTCGGTGGGGCAATGTTGCTTTATATGAGAAATGCCATGGCCACCTTACAGCTTCATCATCATATCCTGGCTATCATTTAAGTGTAAAGTGCTCCTCAAGACGAATCATTTGAGCCCAAATTCACTGGAGTTATGTTATTTTATCACAGAGATGCCGTGGCCACCTTCCAGCTTCATCACCAGTCGCTTAATATCATGTAGGTGTAAAGTTCTCTTCAAGACAAATCAATAGAGCCCAAACTCGGTAGAGTTACATTGATTTATCTTTTCACCCGAACATACATAGTGACATACATACATACATACATACATACATTGCAAGTTAAATAAAAGCTTGTAAAAAGAGCGCATTACACACATTTATTATTTCAACCTCCTTGTCATAAAGACACGAAAAATGTATATTTTTGCACTTTCTTGTTTTATGTGTTTGTGCATGTGTGCACGTGTTTGTGCATCACAGTTTATAATAAACTGCCAGATGACATAAAGACACTCCTTGCACCATCTAACTTTAACTATAACAAACGTCAAAAATCAGTCAAACTCCATATAAAAACACCGGTTATAGTTATGGTTACGGTTAAAGTAAGATGGTGCAACCCAGCCTTAGTGGTAAGGTTTTTATGACAAAGGTAAAGGAATGGCGGATGTACAAATATTTTTATAGCATCAAAAAATATGTAGACAATTAATCAAAATAAAAATTATAATGTTAATGTATACCTAAGCATAGAGAATAAATATAAATATTTGTACTGCGTGCAGGCCGTACATATTGACAAAATATTTCAAAAGATCCGGAAGTAATTATTAAGAGTACGTTCAGATGACAAGCGCTCAACGCGCGTTTTGATAACGCGCGTTTACAACTACATATATTTTATTAACCGACTTCAAAAAAAGGAGGAGGTTTCTCAATTCGACCGTATATATATATTTTTTTTATTTTTTATTATGTTTGTTCGCGGATAACTTCGTCGTTTATGAACCGATTTCGATTATTCTTTTTTTGTTCAAAAGGAGATATCCCAAGTGTGGTACCATGGTAATTTTATCGAGGTATGATAAGTATCTCCAGAGATATTGAGATAAACATCTCAAAATTGGTACTGAAAATGAATAGCGCGGCATTGAAGTCGGTTGTTTTTCAGTTTTTAAACGATATTATTCAGGCCGTACACATGCTAACGCGCGTTTTAATAAAGCGGGCGTTGAGCGCTGCGCTAGCGCTCGACTGTTGTCAGCGCGCGTCAACGCGCGCTTTGAGATAATTGGTTTTCTATGTTTCCGTTCAGTTGAGCGCGCGCTTTCGACGCGGATAACAGGCCGGTGATGGGCAGCAGCATCACCGGTGCGAGGAGCTATGTCCTACGATCGCCAACCCGCCTGCCAAACGTATTTTAGGGTTCATAAGTATCAGAATTAAGTTTAAGTTTTAGTACTACTGAACCTTGGCGGCCGCGGCAACGCGCGTTCGACGCCTGACAAGCGCGTGTCATGTAAACACTATACAAAAATTTAACGCGCGTTCAACGCTTGTCATCTAAACGTACTCTAATGTAATATGTGTTTGACAAATAAATTATTGATTATTATTATGAATAAGAAACATAATACATACATACAAAACTGACTGAAAAGTTCCATCCCGTTCAGTTAGACTTTGGCAGTAAGGGCGGATGCGAGGCAGCTGTTCATGCTCTCCGTACATTTGTACATCACGATTGCGGTGAGGTGATATTGAATGTGGATGTCAATAATATCGTTTAAAAACTAAAAAACAACCGACTTCAATGCCGCGCTATTCATTTTCAGTACCAATTTTGAGCTGTTTATCTCAATATCTCTGGAGATACTTATCATACCTCGATAAAATTACCATGGTACCACACTTGGGATATCTCCTTTCGAACAAAAAAAGAATAATCGAAATCGGTTCATAAACGACGAAGTTATCCGCGAACAAACATAAAAAAAATATTCATTTTCAGTACCAATTTTGAGATGTTTATCTCAATATCTCTGGAGATACTTATCATACCTCGATAAAATTACCATGGTACCACACTTGGGATATCTCCTTTCGAACAAAAAAAGAATAATCGAAATCGGTTCATAAACGACGAAGTTATCCGCGAACAAACATAAAAAAAAAAAAAAAAAAAAAAAAAAATATACGGTCGAATTGAGAAACCTCCTCCTTTTTTGAAGTCGGTTAAAAATGCCTTTAATTCTGTTGATCGTACTGTTCTTTTGAATTAAATCCAAAACTTTATTCCGGAAACTTTTGATTACCATTGGCAATGTTATGGATTAGATTCTAAATTACTTCACCGAGACCATTTAATAAATTCTTGCTCAGGTTGTCAACAGGGTGACCATCTTAGACCCGTCATTTTCGTACTAGCAATACACCCTGTAATTTCGAGCCTAAATTCTAAATTCAACATGTGGTATCTGGACGACGGAACCCTTGGAGGCAAAGCCACAACTGTATTACAAGATTTACAGTTTTTAATTGACAAATTTAAATTGATTAGCCTGGAACAACATTTTTCTAAGTGTGAACATTATATCACAGATATTGTACCATCGCACCAAAGAGACGATTTTTATAATAAATGTAACAGTTGGGCTCCAAATTTAAAATTACTAAACAAAGAAAGACGCCTCCTAGGAGCTCCGATCCTTCAAGAGTCATTCCCGGTCTTTGTTGATGAACATTGTCAAAAATTTGACGATACGACTAAGCGTCTCAACGAAATTCATAACCACATGGCTTACCATCTAATTCGATTTTGTCTTTTTGTGCCAAAATTTACATACATACTACGCTGTAGTCCTCTTTGGAATCATCAACCTTTACTACTAAGTTTAGATGACGCGATCAAAAATATTTTAACACAAATTCTAAATTGTTCACTTTCAAATAATTCATGGTGTCAGGCCTCTCCTCTTATTCGGTTTGGAGGCATTGGCATCCGCAAAATTTCAAGTGTACGGTACTACCGGCCTTTTTATCTTCTACTAATAGTGTTTCATCTCTTTTAAAAAAAAAATTTCAAATTCATTATCCAACATTTATATAGCATACATGGAAGAAGCTATAACCGCCTGGTCTTTGGCTTGTCCAGGTGAGGTCTTACCTATAAAACTTAGTTCACAAAAGCTATGGGACGAGCCCCTTTGTAAAATTATTCAGGATGAACTATTTCGAAATAGTGTTGATATTAGGGACCGGGCTCGTCTCCTTGCCACACGTGAAAAAGAATCTGGATACTGGCTACACGCATTACCTTCTTCCAACATAGGTACCCTTATGGACGATGACAGCGTCTCCATTGCTGTGGGATTACGTTTGGGCATCTCCCGGAGAGAACCTCACAATTGTCACTGCGGCAGTGAAGTAGACAGATTAGGCCACCATGGCCTGTCATGCCGCCGCAGTGCAGGGCGTCTCTCACGTCACGCCTCCTTGAATGACGTCATTCGTCGGGCCCTTGCCACCGTGAACGTGCCGGCTATATTAGAGCCGAACGGTATATATAACGGTAAGAGGCCCGACGGTATGACGTTGGTTCCGTGGTGCCGAGGGAGACCGTTGGTGTGGGACGCGACGTGTGCTGACACATTAACGGCGTCCCACATATGCGGGACCTCACGAGCAGCAGGTGCGGCAGCGGATGCGGCAGAAACCCTCAAACGGAGGAAATATGCTGCCATTGGTGATGGCTACATTTTTCTTCCATTTGGGGTCAAAACAATGGGTCCGTGGGGTCGAGATGCGCGAGGTTTTGTTAAGGAGCTATCCAGACGATTAATAGACGTCACTCGAGACCAAAGAGCTGGCGCTTACCTCGGCCAACGGATTAGCCTAGCAATTCAACGAGGTAACGTCACCAGCTTTTTGGGAACGTTGCCGGCAGACAGCTGCGACCTAGGTTCTGATTTTTATTTATAACATTTTACTTATTTATATCAGTATAAATTGTTTTTATCTTAATTTAGTTTTAAGATTGTTTATATGTAATATTTGTAAATATTGTTTTATATTAAATATGTGGTATCTAATCAATGATAATATCAATAAGAAACATAATATATGATTATACATTTTGTCTTATATATCCCCAAATTCTTAAAAATTTAAGATAGCTTACACAACTAAAAATATTACTTCAAATGCCGCGATAGTCGTTTTCAGCACTAAGTTTGAGGTTTTTATCTCCATATCTGTGGATATTCTTATCATCATCTCTATAAAATTGTAATGGGACCAAAACGGGAAGCATAATCTCTCAAGCAAAAAAAAAGTATTTTACAAATTGGTATAGTAATGACGGAGTTCTGATATGTCGATGGGATGAATTGTATCGTGTGTACAGCTTAGAATGTAAGGATAGGGATGGGATATTAGTGCTATGAAAATTTTATTAAATACTGTTTGTAAGCGACATTTATTTTTATCTGGCTTTGAATTGCAATTAACTGCTTACTATTACGCATGGTGTAAGGACGTTATGCAGTATCTGTCAGCCAGCTACCTCACCAAAGTTAAAAAATCTGTCGCCAAAACATCTAATGTGTTCCGGCAGCTATCCTTGATAACCAGTTGTCATTCAAGGCCTAGCGTGCTACCATCCTCGGCCGCATCACTTACCAACAGGTGAGTGGTCGAAACCTAGCTATGATATAAAAAAATAATTGAAATACGAATAACTATAATTGACTACTTATCTGTTAGTCAGATCATGGTTAAGTCCAAGTCTGATACGATAATAATAATTAAGATAGTTTAAAAACTAAAACAACCGACTTCCATGCCCCGCGAGTCAATTTCATATTTAGCATGTTTGAGACGTTTATCGTCATACTTCTGGAGATACTTATCAGATCTCAATGAAATTACAATGATACCAACTCGGAAATGTATACTAACGATTAAAAGAACGAAGTTCAGAATCGACGGAGTAATCGCGTAACACACATACAAAAAAATAAGAAAAAAAACATACAGACGAATTGAGCACCTCCTTCTTTTTGGAAGTCGGTTGAAAATGGGAAACAAATACGTCAAAAATTATATATTGATAGGCTGAGTAACCAAAATTGTGATACAAACAATTTAGGTATTCCAGTTCCTAATGGCGAAACTCTAGTTAACATTTTGTAGTAACGATGTTCTTGAATCGGCGGGTTCCAAATTTGCATAATAATTAAGACTCTCGAGCTGTTTGTTTATGTTCGAAACAAAAATACAAGTAGGTAACACGTGTCGTAGTGGTTTTATATTCACTATTTTTCTAGCTCTCTAGTAACAGAAAAGGGTTTTACTATTTATACTATTGCATATATTATCCCTTAACCTTTTTTTAAACGCCGACGCAAAATTAAAAAAATAACTTTTTTACTAATTAGGTCAAGCGAGTTGATTGTTTTGACTATACTGTAAACTTCTGATATTTTTATTTCTGACTTAGCCAATTTTATCATTTGACTTTTCATCCCACCTATTCTAAAAACGCTGCATGGTTTCTCGGTAAGTGCGCGCAAAATAAGTCTTTTCTCTTCAAGCCTGTCAGAAGCGGGCGGTAAAATGTTATTTTATGTCACTTGTATAATATAAATATCACAAATTTGAACCAAGCAGGTATAATTTCAATTCAAAGTCAACTACTGTCATAAAACTGAAACATTTACCCAAATTAACTATTAATATTCGTATTTTCCGTAGCGATATAATTTTGTAGTATGTAAATTACCCCGATTATACCAATAAAACTTTAATTATATTAACTGAACCATAATTAAACATCCAATAATATTTTACAGATTAAAATGTTACGTTTTATCGAAAAAATAATATCGTGCATATTCTGTCTCATCAACGAGTTTAATGATGTCGTAATTAAAACTATTCGACCCAAAAATTGGACGAAATGCACCTCCCAAATTTAAATCATATTTTACTTGATGAGTATGAGTAAGAGCTATTATTAATTTAACTTACCGGAATGTTTAAGTCAGTGGTAAACCATTATACATAAACCATAATACATTGCCTAGTTTAAATCGCGGTCTGGGTAAAATCTTTTATGTGAAGTAAATGGGCAATGGGTCTACGTATTTCATGTCGGATCAAATGCTAAATTGACGAATTTCTCGTGATGTTAAATAACGATGTGATCTTTATATGTAAAGGTCGAAACAAAACGACCATACCACGGCGTCCTGCGTGCACGATCTAGGCGGCGATCAGATAGCGCAGTTGTATTTGTAACGACTGGTTCACATCAAACGCGATGTACGACGATCAGAAAACGATTGAAAAACAGATCGCGAACGCGCATGTGGACGCAGAACGCCGCTGTGTGGTCATACCTAAACTTTACTCGTTTCTTAAAAAACTCTTAATTTTTTTTTATCTTGAAACAATTTCTGGAAAGATATTCTGTGACAAGTACGTATGATGGATGAGAGACTAAAATGCTTCGTGCGAGTAGATGGAATGATTGCCATGACCTATATCGGTAGGTTTTCCGATGTAAGCAGTTTAAGGAGATAGCATCATTAGGGTTGGCAAGACCAGTAAAATCTATTCAATACTAACAGTACTTTGGTTTATTTTTTTTTAATTCTTGATATGTTAGCGTTTGACCACTATCTCACCTTATGTTTGAGAACTAATTAAAGAATCAGCGTCGTGTCTTGAGCAAGATGTGTTCAGCTGTGGATTCATGGCTGGTTACGATGATGATGCTTTCTAGGGATCACTGCTATTGTTATTAACTGACTTCACAAAAAGGAGGAGGTTCTCAATTCCTCGGGAACTTTTTTTTAATGTATGTTCACCGATTACTCAAAGAAGCTTAAACCGATTTCAAAAATTCTTTTTTGTTTTAAGGGTGCCCCACCCTTCCCAAGTGGTCCCATTAAAATGTTAACGAAACCGGTCGAGTGATTTTGAATATAATATCAACATTTGTATTACGATGCATTTATATACCTCGATAGCATGCTACTAACTTCTAGCTACTTTGACTAGCGCGACGTTCTTTTAGTTTTTTAAACGATCTTAAATTATTAACGTCACATTATATAAAGTGTATTGCATTAGTGTATTCACGAGGTAGTAAGTAGTAATAAAGCAATTGTTGTTTTATACTAGTTTGAGTACGAGGCACGTCGCCATATCAACAAAGGATTTTGCAGTCTTTGACAACTTTGAGAGGGCATTCCTAGTTCCTGCAAATTTCTCGCAGGGACGCGAATCTACTCCTCGTTATAATTTGAATGTGACAAAAAGGCGCGCGCCTTTGTGACGTTTATATTAGCTTATTAAAACGATGCCATATAAGCTATGTAACGTAGGTAGTACAGTAGGTTTTTGCAATTCATAAAGTTTAGATGTATTTGATGTTATGTTAATTTATTTTCATTTCATTGGTTCCGTAATATCTTTTTGTATATTTTGCCTAGTTTATTTTCTACGATTTATTACAGAATTTTCTAAAAACGTCAGTCAAGACCCATACTTACTATGTACTTAATCATGTACTAAGTCTTAATTATTGATTTGTATATTATTATTTTTTTTTATTATGAAAACTTACAGTGATACTTAGAGGTAAAAACGTCTAGATAATTTCTAATCACCATTTACATGTTTTTCTATTATGTAATGATACATAGGAGTATAATGATGCAGGGTAGTCAAGCGTTTGACCATTATTGTACATAATAAGTGATAATTTGTAGTCTACACACAATAAAGCCCTGGAAGATTTCTATACATATTTACTTTCAATTTAATTTAATTTAATTTAATTGCTTAAATAGATACAAGACAATACCTTAGAATTGAGCCCCAAACTCGGCTAAGTCTGTCTTGGGTGCCCGGAGGGTTACAAATTGGAGTTATTACATGTTGGTATTCTGTACGTGATGAACTAATGTGATTAAATTACATAACACTAATAAACTTAACTGAAATATCCGAATATTCCCCGAAACCTTAAAAAAATACATATTATAATTTGTTTGTTTTTAATAGTAGATTGTATACCAAGGGTGCAATATAGTACGTTTCTGCGAAGCCACTTTTTTGAATCCAAAGCGAAGCGAAGGATTCTAAAGTAGGATCCTGAGCGTAGCGAGGGATTTAACGTACGTCGGCCGAGAGAAAATAATATTGCAGCCGAGTTTTACACTCTGCTTTTCATCCCCCTCTATGAGAAAAGGGAATAAATAAAAGGCTCTATAAAATAGCAATTTAAGAGCATAATATCGTAAAAGATGCAGACTAACAAAAAACAAACGTAATAAACCAATAAATACATACAGTTTCCGATAAAAACTTCGCACCTTTTGCAGTTTTCACCCGATAACAATTTTACCCTTAACTCATTGACATATTATACATATGGATGACATAACTACGGAAAAAGGTGCATATCTAAACCTAAAACGTATGCCATTAATTTTCCATTGGTCCATTGCTAGGATTGTGTCAATCAAGTTCATCAATGGACCAATGGACAATCAATGGCAGTCATTTTAGGTTCCATTATGACTTCTAGGCACTTTTTTTTGAAGTTATATCCATACAAGCAAATATATCGTGGCACCTCCATGTCTATATGTATTTCGTACTCCATGGTTAAATGTGTTATTATGACAGTCTGTGACCACAGACTAAAAATGCCAATATTTCTAGCTCTTTTTTTCTTCTTCGTGTGGTGGCCAAGAAGAATATATTTGTATTGTGCCACTTTGTGCGCTTATTTTTTTTTAATTTGTTTCCCCGTCTATATGACGTTGCTGCATTTTTTATTTAACTTAATTAACGCCGCGCGCTCTCTACTTAATAGGACAGTAACATTTCCCGTACAATATTATTATTGAAACTCCTTAGACATGGTACTATAAAAGAACAGTCAAAGCCAAAAAAAAGACTTTCCCGCCCTAGGGCGGAAAAGACCTATTTTGCGCGCACTTATCGAGGAACAAACCATCACTTTTCGAATAGATGGGATAAAAATAATCTTTACTATTCTACTCATTTTATCCTGTAGTATTAATCCTACTTATATCACAAATGCGAAATATGATGCAAAGAGTTCAAATTATAACACTTGAAGATGAAACAAGTGCATCTATCTGGTTGTAACATCGCGGAAAATATCGTTTGCGCGATGCAGGATCTCATACTTTACGGCAATATTTACAAGAATAACTGTGAAACCTACTCCAGCGCCATCTAAATGCTTTTATAGTTCAAACATTGCACAGATCCTAACGCAATTTTCATAATTCGATTGGTCATTCCTCAACTAGAACACTGTAGCTTGTTTGATCGCTATCGATTGAATTCAGCTGACTCTCTGGCAGTAATAATTCGATTTCTACCATCTAGGCAAGCAAGAGTTTCAACTGGTTAATTCCACTATACCTGGATTTAGTGAGGTCTGAGTCACTAATCAGATAGTAGACTAAAACTTGGTTCAGTAAAATGGTTAGGTTAGGTCGCATCTTTGCTTGTGACTGCAAACTAGCTTTCGTTTATAATGTTTCGAGTATTTGGTAGGTGCTATACACCGTGACGTCACACTTCTCAGCATAGGCTATTGGGCAGTGGTTCTAATTTGACATTATTTGTGACACAATATTTGTGTCAGGCAAACTCATAAATTGAATAACTTTACAGAAGTAACTAAACTAAGATCTATATACATAAAAGAAAGTCGTGTTAGTTACTACACTTATAACTCAAGAACGGCTGGCCCAATTTTTATGATTTTTGTAGTTTTGGAAATGTCTTTGTCAGAAATCATCATTATCAGCCGGTATCAGTCCACTGCTGGACGTAGGCCTCCCCCAAGACACGCCACTGAGCCCGGTCTTCGGCTCTTTGTTTCCAGTCACTGCCCACCGCTTTGCGAATGTCGTCGCTCCACCTAGTCACAGGGCGTCCTACTCTACGTTTGCCGATTCGCGGTCTCCACTCTAGAACCAGTCTGCCCCAACGGTTATCGGTCCTACGGTAGATATGACCAGCCCACTGCCACTTCAGTTTGCTAATCCGCTGAGCTATGTCGATCACTTTAGTTCTCTGGCGAATTACTTCGTTCCGGATTCGATCCCGCAGAGAAACACCGAGCATAGCTCTCTCCATAGCTCGCTGAGCGACTTTAAACTGGTGGACTAGTCGAACCGTGAGTGTCCACGTCTCGGCTCCGTATGTCATGACAGGTAGGACGCACTGATTAAAGACTTTTGTCTTTAGGCACTGTGGTATAGGCGGCGAGAAGACTCGACGGAGTTTCCCAAATGCTGCCCAGCCCAGCTGAATTCTTCTCTGGATTTCCATCTCGAAATTGTGTTTGCCTAGTTGGAGCGTTTGCCCTAGGTAAACATACTGCGTGACAACTTCGAGTGGGATTCCATCTACGGCAATCGGTTCCGGAACAACGTGCTCGTTGTACATGACTTTGGTTTTATCCAAATTCATCCGGAGACCGATGCGACGAGAAGAATCAGCTAGGTCATTAAACATCCTTTGTAGGTCCTGCAGCGTCTCTGCCATAATGAGATCATTATGTCAGGAATAGGATAATATGTATTAAAAACAATGAATAATTGACCTAAAATAATTATATAAGATAAAATATTTTGCCAAAATGTTCCTGGGTTAAAAACTGACAATAATTTGATGTTCAATTGTTTAATCCCGTCGATACGGTAAACCGCAAATTAATAAGTGTCATCACGCCACACGATAGTGTGGCGCGTCAAGGCACACAGTGTCAAGTGTAAACATCCTTCCCATTTGTGGATAGCATTACAATATTCTTATCACGATAGGATTATCGCAATAGGATTATGGCATTATTTTTTTTTGTATAATTATGGCTGCATATTATTAGTGTATTTAGCCAGTGCCAAGTATAAAAATTCTTTAAGTTTTTATGAATTCAAGACGTGTAGATTTTAAAAATGTCTAATACTGTCAGTAATTACAATTGTTTGAAAGATGCAGTTTTTTTTGTGCGACTGTTATTACTAACTAGCTGAGCTCCGCAGCTTCGTTGAGAATAATATCAGATTCACACACGCTTACTTTTGCATTTCTTCATACATTTCCAATTTAATTCAAATCGATTTTGTAGTCACGGAAATACGCGGAAAAAAAATATTTTCTATGATTTTTTCAAGCTTAATTAATTTTACACATCCCTTAGGTATAGTTTTAATAAATTAAATATATATGTCCATTATTTGTTTTAAAGTTTATTTTTACCGAGTTTTGAGTGAATCAGACCAAGAAATATAATATAATATGATTATTGAAAATAATCTTAATTTCATTCAAATTGGTTAAATGGATATGGAGATACGTGGTAACAAACATTGACACACAAAAACACACACATATTACTTTACTAATTCTATATATATAAAAGAGAGTCGTGTTAGTTACTTTGATCACTTTTAACTCAAGAACGGCTGGACCAATTTTTATGATTTTTATGTTTTTGGAATTGTCTTTGTCAGGAATAGGATAATAAGTATTAAAATATGATATTCATCAATAAATAATTGTCACGTCAGTTGTAGACATCAGTCTAGCCATTCATTTGATCTTCCCCGGCCGATGATTTCGGCAATGGTGACTGTATATAAACTTCTTTTCATTTGTTTGATTTTAATCTCCTTTAACAAAACGCAACTGATAAATCACCTTGAAAAACATGAAAACAAAAAAAATTATGCAACCAAAATTGGCGGGATTTTTAGTTTTATTTAATTATATAGCTTCTACAATCTATGGTATGCCACCATTTAGCCAGCGAGTAGGAACTTTCAGCAAGATTTATTTAATTAGGGTTCCGTAGCCGAATGGCAAAAAACGGAACCCTTATAGATTCGTCATGTCTGTCTGTCTGTCCGTATGTCACAGCCATTTTGTTCCGAAACTGTTAGGACTACAGAATTGAAACTTGGCAGGTAGATGTATTCTGTAAACCGCTTTCCGATTTATATACAAAAATAAAAAATATAAAAGTTTAAGGGGGGGGGGGGGGCAGTATGGGATATTTAAAGTATGGGAGTGAAAAATCTAAAAAAAATATATGATGTAGATCTCAATAAAAACTAACAACGAAAATTGGTTTGAACGAGATACAGTCAGCAGTTTTAGAGATATGGCGACCGCAAAGATAACTTTGTTTTTCATACAAACACTATGAAAAACAAAGTTAATTTTGTAGTTGCGAAAAATCATAGTTATGGAATACTTAACTGTGTTACGGAACCCTACGAGTGCGAGTCCGACTCGCACTTGGCCAGTTTATTTATTACATTATTCGTATTTCGTGAATGTTCCAAATTCAAAATGTTTTTATTGCTTTCGATGAATTAAGTGCTCTTTTTCGAGTGGCAATGTTAAAAAATATTTTTTTATATACATCGATGAGTTTCTTTGAGTATTCTTCTTCTTCTTCTATCTATATATATATAAAAATCAATTGCTGTTCGTTAGTCTCGCTAAAACTCGAGAACGGCTGGGCCGATTTAGCTGATTTTGGTTTTGAAATGTTTGTCGTAGTTCAGGGAAGGTTTAATACATACATACAATCACGCCTTTTTCCCGTTGGGGTAGGCAGAGACTACTTCTTTCCACATGCTCCGATCCTGACATACCTGTTTCGCTTCTTCCACTTTCATGAGCGCCTTCATACATGTTCACTGGAATCAGCGCGATCTCAACATCGCGATCTCACCGCGTGACCTCACTCCCGAGGAAGAGCGACTGACTCGCTCGAAACCTAGGTCGAGAAAATTCGACTAAAGGTACGAATTACAGTTGGTATATAACAATAATAACAAGTATAATAATTATATTGTAATACGGGACTTATTGCGCTAAAAATATAATTTTATTTACCTCGACGTTTCGATCAAGTTGCATTGACCGTGGTCACGAGAAGACTGAAGTTGTGGGTATCAGAATTGTTTTGATTAAGCGTAATTATTTAAGGAAAAAAAATTACTATAACAAGTATAATGTCTCAATAAAGTATACATAATAGTTTTGACGCAACATATACCTTAGTTGCAAGCCAGACCCATGTGATGTAAGACGTAACGTAACACGTAGTACAAAGACGTGGCTGGGACTTCCTTCCTTATACTATGTATGAAAGTCAATTTTAAAGACGCCACGTCCTCGCCTCGTCGTCGCTAAGGCTAACACCTAACATTTCCCTCTACGCGTTCTGAAAATGAAGGGTCTCGACAGATGGATAGATGGACGGACAGAGAGACAGACAGACAACAAAGTTATTTACAAAAAAGAAAATAATGTGTTATTTATGCATAGCAATTTAAAAGTTACGACTATGAGAATACCTTACACTACCTTACAATACCTTAAGTAGTAGCTACGTAGTGGTGCGCATCACGAAACTTGTGACCTAAGCACGAGCACGATCGAGTGAGCACAGACGTCATAGCCAGCAGAGTAGAATACGACATAGAATACTTATAACCGTGGGCGAAGCTGCTCGATGCAGTTAGTCTGTAGCATAAACAGACACGCTATTAGCTTATTGACAGGAAATAAGTCTTTGGTGCGCACCAACTAACGCGTACTATTTATTTATTTTTATATTTATACGCAGTAAGAACCTCTATGTATAAACGCAGTATATAAGAGATTAGGGATGTAAGGGAGCACAAATACGACCTCGGTGCTCCCAGCCAACCTCACCTGCCCGTGGTGCATCCTGCTGACCAACAGACGGGGCTCTGGCGACCGACAAATGGCGGTATAACCATTCATATCTATGGCGTAGCTAAATTCTACAGGCCGGTGACGGGCAGCAGCGTCACCGGTGCGAGAAGCTACGTCCTGCGATCGCCAACACGCCTGCCCAGCGTGGCGATTAGGGCATATCCCTCCCAAGGGATGCAAAAAATTATGGAAGGACACCTAAAGCCAAGGCCCCCAGTTCCCGGCCGCCCTGCTATTCCTGACCACGGCGGCGGTCACGGTAACGGCAAGGCAGGGGGTGCTAAGAATCCCCGGGCTACGGTAGGCCGCCAGAAAAAACTGACCCTCGCAACCTATAATGGACGCACGATTCGGCTGGACGATCATCTGGCGCAGCTGGAGGAGGAGCTGAAACACATAAGATGGCACATACTGGGGCTATGTGAAGTCCGAAGACAGGGAGAGGACACCATAACCTTAGAATCGGGCCATCTTATGTACTACAGAGAAGGAGATCAGCCATCCCAAGGCGGCGTCGGGTTTCTGGTCAACAAGGTTCTCAGTGACAACGTTGTAGAAATCTCCAGTGTGTCGACCAGGGTAGCGTACCTCATAATTAAGTTAACCAAGAGGTACAGCCTCAAGGTTATCCAGGTCTACGCACCGACCTCGACACACTTGGATGATGAGGTGGAGAGCATGTATGAAGATATCTCCAGAGCTTTACACACCACCTCCAAGGCTCACTACAACGTTGTCATGGGAGACTTTAACGCCAAAGTGGGAGTACAAACTTGCGGCGAATCGTCTATAGGACCACACGGATTTGGGAGTAGGAATCACAGGGGACAAATGCTCGTCAATTTCCTCGAGAGGGAGGGGCTTTTCTTGATGAACTCATTCTTCAAGAAACAGCCCCAAAGGAAATGGACGTGGCAAAGCCCCGACTTTGTGACTAAAAACGAGATTGACTTCATCATTACGGACAAACGGCGCATATTCAGAGACGTCTCAGTGATCACTAGGTTTAATACTGGAAGTGATCACCGACTGGTACGAGGCACTCTGGATATCGACTTTAAAGCCGAGAGATTCCGATTGATGAAGTCTACGCTCCGTCCGAACCTACTCCAAACCGTTGTTGGGTCCGAAACATTCCAATTAAAATTGGAAAATCGATTCGCTGCCTTGGAAACCACAGATGACGTAGACCAGAAACTCGAAGAAGTGGTGGAAATCCTCAGGGATGAAGGGACGAAGTTTTGCGAGAGCAAGCGTACGGGCAAAAAGTCCAAACTCTCGGCAGAAACACTTCGGCTAATGGAAGAGAGACGAACAGACCCTTTGTCAGCTTTGTCAACTAACCTGGTGCGCAACAAATCCATAAAGAAGCTGGTACGACGCGACCTCCGATCCTCTAACACGCTCTTGATTAAAGAATCAATTGAGCAGAATCGGGGGTCGAAAGTGTTCGTCCAGCCTCTGGGTAGAAGCCACCTCACAAAGCTGACAACGTCAACGGGGAACGTCGTCGCATCCAAGCCGGAGATTCTGTCGGAAGTCGAAGACTTCTACGGCAAGCTCTACGCATCGCATGCTTCAAGGCCCGAACCCGATACTGAGGATTCTAGAGCCACCTTAACCCGCCACTTCACAGAAGATCTGCCCGAAATTAGCCGAGACGAAATCGTGATGGCCCTTAAACAACTCAAAAATGGAAAAGCCCCAGGAGAAGACGGAATCACAACGGAGCTTTTAAAAGCCGGAGGAGCTCCAGCAGTTCAACAGCTTCAGCAGCTATTTAATTCCGTTCTTTTTACTGGGAGAACTCCACAGGCATGGAACAGAAGTATGGTGGTTTTGTTTTTCAAAAAAGGAGACAAAACCCTATTGAAAAACTATCGCCCAATTTCGCTTCTGAGCCATGTCTACAAGCTGTTTTCAAGGGTCATCACGAACCGTCTTGCGCGAAGACTCGACGAGTTTCAACCTCCGGAACAGGCCGGGTTTCGAAGCGGTTACGGCACCATAGACCACATCCACACGGTGCGGCAGATTGTACAGAAGACCGAAGAGTACAATCGGCCCCTGTGCTTAGCATTTGTGGACTATGAGAAGGCCTTTGACTCAATCGAAACCTGGTCTGTTCTCGAGTCCTTGCAGCGTTGCCAAGTCGACTGGCGATATATCGAAGTGATGAGATGTCTATATAATGCCGCAACGATGACTGTACAAGTACAGAACCAGCGAACTAAACATGTCCACCTGCGTCGAGGAGTGAGACAGGGGGACGTCATATCCCCGAAACTGTTCACTAACGCCTTGGAGGATATGTTTAAGACGCTGGACTGGAAAGATCGTGGCATTAACATCAACGGCAGGTACATCTCTCACTTACGATTCGCAGATGACATCGTCATTATGGCAGAGACGCTGCAGGACCTACAAAGGATGTTGAATGGCCTAGCTGATTCTTCTCGTAGCATCGGTCTCCGGATGAATTTGGACAAAACCAAAGTCATGTACAACGAGCACGTTGTTCCGGAACCGATTGCCGTAGATGGAATCCCACTCGAAGTTGTCACAAAGTATGTTTACCTAGGGCAAACGCTCCAACTAGGCAAACATAACTTCGAGAAGGAAATCCAGAGAAGAATTCAGCTGGGCTGGGCAGCATTCGGAAAACTCCGTCGAGTCTTCTCGTCGCCGATACCACAGTGTCTAAAGACAAAAGTCTTTAACCAGTGCGTCCTACCTGTGATGACATACGGAGCCGAGACGTGGACACTCACAGTCCGACTGGTCCACCAGTTTAAAGTCGCTCAGCGAGCTATGGAGAGAGCTATGCTCGGTATTTCTCTGCGGGATCGAATCCGGAACGAAGTAATTCGCCAGAGAACTAAAGTTATCGACATAGCTCAACGGATTAGCAAGCTGAAGTGGCAGTGGGCTGGTCATATCTGCCGCAGGACTGATAACCGTTGGGGCAGACTTGTCCTAGAGTGGAGACCGCGAATCGGCAAACGTAGCGTAGGACGTCCTGTGACCAGGTGGAGCGACGACATACGCAAAGCGGTGGGCAGTGACTGGAAGAGAAGAGCCGAAGATCGGGCTCAGTGGCGCATCTTGGGAGAGGCCTATGTCCAGCAGTGGACTGATACAGGCTGATGATGATGATGATGATAAGAGATTAAGCTAGGGATTTTTATTAACATTCAATTTAGTACATACCGCATTCAGCTAGTCGGGAATATTGATTTATCTGGTACTAGCTGGCCTGGCGAACTTCGTACCACCTAACAGACAATTAATGTTGTGTTACCTTTTAGATGAACTTAATTTTGGCTTTTATGAACGTAATACTGTATTCATTATACAAAAGAGATATTAAGTTTAGTAATTGTATTATGGCAATACAGAAATAGAATAATAATGATTGAATGAAACAATGTTATTATTGTTATAGATAAGTTATTAACTTTACATAAGTTCGATTGAATTTAATTTTAATTGTAAAATATAATCACCAGTATTTAATTTTAATTTTTAGTAAGTAAACTTACTTCATGGACAACTGTCTAATTATTGAACTTTTTTGCCTAATGGATATAAGACTGTATACGGCACTCATAAATTGGCTATCACATACTTGAATATGTCTGTATTTACCTCCATTCTGACAAATATACTTGATTAGACATTGATTATTATTGTCTTGATTGCTTGTAAGCATACATTTCAGAACGCACGCATTTTTGACAATCAATAAATGTCATACAATTGGCATTACTGACAGTATTTGAAAAGTTATTAACATTTTTAAAATCTACATGACTTGAATTCACAAAAAATTAAAGAATTTCTATACTTGACACTGGCTAAATACACTAATCGTGTGTAGCGATGACATTTATTAAATCGCGGTTTACCGTATCGACGGAATAAACAATTGAACATCAAATGATTGGCAGTTTTGAAACCCAGGAACATTTTGGCAAAGGCAATTCTAAACATACAAAAAAAAAAAAAAAAACATACAGACGAATTGAGAACCTCCTCCTTTTTTGTGAAGTCGGTTAAAAAATAATAAAAATTGGTCCAGTTGTTCTTGAGATATAAGTGTAGTAACTAACACGACTTTCTTTTATTTATATATATATATATATATATATATATAAATAATATATACAGATAAGCAAGCCGCCGAGACGTTGTTGTTTATGTTGCAAACAGAGTAGCACTTGAGATTTATTTATGTGTAAGTGTATTTATTTATACGCGATAAGCCAGCGTTTGACAACTATCTCAATATCTCAGTTATTAATATTTGTTCTATCTTATCTTATAGCTTTTTTCTTATGTGATAAGAGTGTATTGTGACTGTACTGTACGTCTTATAAATCTATTTCATCAATCTACCTTCATCCATTCACTCTAGATGTCCAAACCATCTTAGTATCCCTTACTCTATCTTTGTCACTACATCTTCTATCATACCACAACGTCTTCTTAGGTAGAAATAAACCAAAATAAATGCTTAAGCACTAATGTTAAGCCAAAATCCTTAAAACAAATTAGCGGAATTTCCAATAAATTGAATCCATTGGACAATTGGTATTTTATAGGCCGTCTATTCTCGTCACAGTAGGTACAAAATGCTTCAGCACGTCTTCACAATTCGCGTTGAATTCGTACAATCAATTCGCTTTAAGATCCTCGCCACGGCTAATCCAATTTTGTAGAGCACCACCGCAACCGTCTATTTCCTTCCTTTTAACCAACTTCGTTATAAACGAAACGTTCGTAGTGACTGAGTAATAAGGCATGTTTGCATGTATACTAAATGTATGTTTGTATATAA
This sequence comes from Cabera pusaria, assembly GCA_954871355.1. NCBI lineage: Eukaryota > Metazoa > Arthropoda > Insecta > Lepidoptera > Geometridae > Cabera > Cabera pusaria. The sequence goes on along the minus strand of OX940885.1, from coordinate 1,612,060 downwards.
ATAGTGTGAAGAAAAAGCCTTTGCTAAGTTGTCCGACATGTATCTTTCCTGCATCAACAAGAAATCTTTGGTGTATAGAAAAATAAAAGCGAAAGGTAAAGTTTCCTAAATTCTGTTTTCTATTTGTAGTTTGTATTTTAATTATTAGTCATAGTTAATATTTTAGTTTTATTTTTATGTTAATCTGTTCTTATAAATATTATTAACCAAGAAATTTTGTGTATAGTGAATTACAACTATATCTTGGTATGCATACTAAAATCTGTTGTTGTAATGAAATACGTATGACAATGTTGCTGACTTTATACTAACAATCTATAACTCGTAGAAGGTTACGCCGTAGCCTGTACTACGCGAAGCCTGTGATGAGTTTCAGGTCATTTCGTAGTTTCGGCTTGTTTATATAAAATATATTTAATTAAAACATGATTCAAACGAAATAATCATCATTTATGTAATTTTATTACGAAAAATTAGTATTTTTTGTTCACAATTATATCAGATAGAGCGTAAGTCTAAAAATTAAATAACTGTTAATAGTGAAAGTGCAAGGAAAAAACAAAATGTCTGAGCTAAAATAACTAACAATATATTATGTCAAATTCTAGTTGAACACACTATGCAGAAATAATATCGTTTAAAAACTAAAAAAGAACCGACTTCAATGCCGCGCTATTCATTTTCAATACCAATTTTGAGATGTTTATCTCAATATCTCTGGAGATACTTATCAGACCTCGATAAAATTCCCATGGTACTACACTTGGGATATTTTCTTTCCAACAAAAAAAGAATAATCAAAATCGGTTCATTAGCGACGAAGTTATCCGCGAACAAACATTTAAAAAAAAATATACGGTCGAATTGAGAAACCTCCTCCTTGTTTTGAAGTCGGTTAAAAACTACTTAGATATTATTCACAGTCGAAGTATTATTATGTGTTCTGTGTCACAGTTATGCTACAATTTGATATTTATTATAAGTGTATAGGTACAGTCTTATTGGTAATTCGACGTATTCTCGGCAGGAGTAAAATGCAGACATATTTAGACCCCCCAATGTAAAACAAAATAATCCCCCCACCCTCGCCTCGACGCAATAACAAGGGGGTTTTTATAAGTTGGTCGTGTGTATGTGTCTTTCTGTGGCATCGTATTGTGATTTAGTTGTTTTTGTTTGATATGTCTTTAAGAGAGTGTTTTAGTGTTGATTCATGGGAATTCGTTCAGCTGTTTTAAAATTAAGCTTTTTAGAGTGTCGTACCTCAAAAGAATAAAAGGAACCTCTTATTAGAGCTGAAAGGGCACAGAGAAGTATTTTAAAAATAGCTTATAACAAACCATTAACATACGCAACTAGCACACTTTATCACGACTGTAAAGTGCTTACAGTAATACAACTTTTCATATTATCATCAGCTTTAAGATTTCACAAACAAGCCCCCAATGAAATAGTTAAGTCTGAAAGAACACAGCGCCACATCAAGTGGAAAACCCCCTCTTTTCGTACATGCTTTGCACGGAGATCTCACTCCTTCGTCGCACCTTACACATATGCGAAATTAAATAAAATTCTTGATATCTACAAGTGCACCAGATTTATAAGTAAAAAGAAAATTTCTAAGTGGTTGTTTACTTTGGACTATAAACAAACAGAAAATTTTCTACGATTTCATAAACAATAATGTGTCATAAAGTTTTACTCTGTTTTAGTTTTAGCCCACATTTTCATATACACATACAAACACGCACGCACGCACGCACACACACACGCACACACACACACACACACACACACACACACACACACACACACACACACACACACACACACACACACACACACACACACACACACACACACACACACACATATGCATACAACACACACACGGAGAAGCATAATAGTTCCGACTATAACGCTAAAATAGTAATTGCGTGTAATTGTAATAATATTATTATTTCTGTTAGCCAATCTATAATACGTTTATTTTTGTCTCAAACGCTTGCTTTCACATGGGAGTAACTAGTCCTTATGACACAGGGAATCCTAGTATAAGGACTAGTGCAACAATTATTCCACATTGATTCAGTTCACATTACTAATAGCTCAGTTACGTTTTTTTTTGTCAAAACGTAAACTAATTAATTTATCATAAATCGTATCATTAGATCATATTGAACGGAATATTGTTAATAACAATATTTCCTAATTAACATCATATTGTAATACTCACTTCAAGAATATTCAAATGAAATTAATTGTATCTGAATTAATCAATTTCTTTCATGAATAAATATTATGATTATGATTATGAAAAACCCTTTTGGGATCACTTTGTTGTCCGTCTGTTACTTACAAATTTTCTTATACTAGTTAGTTACTAATTTCCAAATATCTCGTAAACTATCAATATACTGCCATACACTGGGGGGTCTAAATATGCCGCATTTTAGCCCCCCAATCTTCTTTTGCCGGGAATACGTCTAAATTATTATTATTTATTTATTTAATTTAAATGTATAATACATATGTATAAACTATAGATTTTATTTCTTACAAACGTAATGACGTTTGTTAACAATTAATGAATGTTTTAACTTTAACGAAATCAAATTGATTAATCTAGAGCACCTCTTGTATGTATAAGCGTTTTTTTCAGTCCTTACAAAGGTTTTCTAGAAGAGATTGCTGTAAGCGATAAGACTGCCGATTGTTTTACCATGTTTATAAAAAATATTTTGTATTTTTTTTATTTGGTAATCAATATAGAGGATTTGTATTGTGTTGTATTGTCATTATGTATGTGTACTCGTAAGTATATTTAACATTTATAAATCATAATCATTATTATCAGCCGGTGTCCGTCCACTGCTGGACGTAGGCCTCTCCCGAGGTGCGCAACTAAGCACTAATTTATAAATAACTTGAGCAATTCATATTTATTTAAATTTATATTATAGCCAATTTATACATTGTTACACACAATCCAAAATATCATCGTACCGACGGGATTAGAACCCATACCGCCACCTCCTGGAAAACATGTCCAGGTGCTTTGACAACTAAGCCACGGTGTGATCCCATTGATACGACGAAATTAATGGATTGCATTTTTTACTAATTATGCATTGGTGAAAGAAGAGCCGAAGATCGGGCTCAGTGGCGCATCTTGGGAGAGGCACTCATCCAGCAGTGGACTGACACCGGTTTATGTTTAAGTTAATCATTCGGAAGCAATTATTACAGTTTTCAAATCCGACGAGAGATGTTGGACTGCTTAAATCAAATACTTATTATGTTTCTTGAAGTCCTACACACTTTTATATAGCTATTATTTTATAGATAAAATGACAAGACAAGCCCCATAGAGTTTCTTGGTGTTTCTTCTCTGATGGGAGTATTTCCGAAACACCGGTAGATTCAACAGCCATTCAGTTTTCCCCTTTTGTCCGCAGATTTTCTTTCTAGGCTTGCCATTTTTATTTTTATTTAAACAATATTATGCAGCTGACAGACGGACTATCAGTTCCATTTGGATCATGATATGTACTGTGATCGGTATGCGTTTCTCTATGTTGTGTTTCACTATTTCACTTTTTTATTTTTTTTATATAAAAATTGTCTGAAGTACTGAAACACACACTTACATGTATGGTTGGTTTTAACCTACTTTAATTTTTTTAAAATATTCTGACGTAAACGATTGGATGACAGCTGAATGGTTCATTACTTTTTTTTTCTAATTCAAAGCGTTAAATTCTGCTTTTGCTATGTTTACTTGATAATTGGTTATGATTTATTTTATGATTTATGATTTTGACGTGTATATGTGCGTATATTTATACTGCCTACATACTGAATAAATGCTTTGATTCTTTGATTCTTTGATTCTTTGATATTTATATCTGGTGTGTACCACTCTAGGCGTTCAAGCAGAACATGTACTAAGCAGTTCCAGTAAGTATGTAACGTTAAATTAGCGTGTTTTCTGTTGTTCCAGGGACAGACTGCGGGATGTCGATTGGACGTCAATGCGTCGTGACTGCCACCATGTGTTCGCAAAGCTCATCCGAACTAAGGACCCGAAGAGTTCCGAAGGGGACCAAGAGATACCCGTTCCACCTTCAGGCAGGAACCGACTCTCGGTAAATATCTCTCAGATATCGATGCTCTTATATATTATATTTTATGTATTTGTAATTAGTATATATTATTTTATTATAATATGTAGGGAAGTGTACAAAGAGCATAATTAATATAATATAGATTTGTAAAACATCAATTTGTTACATATATTTACAGGCAAGCTTTTGACCATTATTTTACTCCGTGGTAAGTGATGATGTGGTCGAGAAAGCCGCTTATGCCTTGAATGACCTGAATCTCAAGGGCTATATCATTTACATTTCGTTCCAACGACGATATCAGACCGTTTATAAACCGCTCTTATCAAAGCCAGCTTCAACTCATATCAGTTTAAATTCAGTACAAAGCGGCCACAAGTATTTTGGGGATGCAAAAGGTCCGTCCACTTTAAAGTGTCGTTGACCTGTCTACATCATACACCTATGCCCGTCACTAAAGTGCCTGGATATTGAAAATATGAAAGCGGCACAAAGTGACGCTACTTTTTCCAATAAGAGCTTTTTGTATAAGATTATAATTATCTATCTATACATCTATACACACAGAATCTTTTCATAGTATATACAACAAATTTTCTCCCGCTGTCAGTACGCTGTGGTATTTCTATCTTGAATCGCCTCATTCATTTTGTCATCATCCATACATTTTTATATTAAAAACGATCTTTTTATTGTTCGAATGACGAACGATTTCAAAATTTAGAACCAATGACGGAAAAATATCGGGAAGTCAGTCTAGACTTACCAAGCAAAGAAAATATGAACTTTTTATTAAGCCCTCAGTACACAATGGCCCATGCGGGCCCACTACAGGCCATCGCCATTGTGTACAGGGGGTAATGGTATATGATGGCGGACAATTGTCAATCGTGGCGCGCAATCGGGGAGTTGTCGGTTTTTTGGGCACACTTCAAAGGAATCGTGGCGTAGCGTGGCCTGTGGTGTTTACACAATCGGCCATTTCGGCCATTGTTTAGTTCGCCGTTCGCAGCCGTAATTACTTCGACGTCCATCGCCAGTGGTTTGCCAGGCAGCAATGAGCCATGCGCCATTGTGTGAACACCAAGTGATCGTGGCCTACAATTGTGCATTGCAAAGCGTGGCCCATCACAGGCCACTGTGTACTGGGGGTTTTAGATATTATGACATTGTTGTTCCTTTTATTTGAGTAGGTAATAAAATGATCGAAACCCAGCGATGAAGGCACTGATGAAGAATACGAGACCCAGCATTTTGATTTCGTGCCTAAGCGGCGCAAAATACCGGTGCGTCAAATGGCGGAAATGAATATTACCAAGGGATAAAGGAAATAGAATTATCAATCGACGGCGAACAAATCAAAACACATTCACGACAATATATTAATTTTACTCTCATTATGGTATCTAGTGGCTTTAACAACAAAAGACGTAAGTGGACAGGCCTAGGACACTTTTTCTACAAAAGCACTTGGACTATTTAGCGTATATGGATCGAATAAAGATGACTACGAATGTTGTATGACGGAATATCTGAAGATGTCCGGTATTTGCTGGAGCCTCACTGCGAGACCATTATGAAGATTAGTGACGGACATTTAGATAGATAGATATAAAGATTAAGACTTTATTGCACATTAGAATATAGAGGTATTTTATTATTGTAAGTATTTACAAATACTTAAAAAAAAACTAAATGTACAATCGGCGGCCTTATCGGTAAACAGCGATCTCTTCCACGCAACCAGAAAACGAGTGGAGTTACATCATTGTTAATATCGATGGTAGTGTGCATATAAGAAATCACAAAGAATTTACTACTATTTTATGTGTATTTGATAAATGGGTTTTGGACTCAATATAACTAATTTCTATAAATGTAATTTCGTGTTTTCCCTTAGTTACTTGTACTATTCATTATTCCGTGCCTTAGTCTAGGTTCCCTCTATACAGTTAGCGTGAGGTAGGCGCTCCGTAACTCAATATTGCGTTACGTTACAACGCTGAGATCTTTTAAGCTACGCTACTAATTTTAATGTAGTTTTCAACAATAAATAGAGTTATTAAAGAGGAAGGTTTATAACTAGGATTAAACGTGGGCAAATCCGCGGGATGCTGTTAGTATTTGGGACACAACTGAACTTAAATTACGATTCCATTCTTTAATATTTAATAGCTAATCATAGATTAAGGGTCCGTTTCACCTGTTCCTGATAGAGTCTGCCTTATCTGCTAGATAAACTATTAGGTACTTCTAAATGGCGTTATAATTATATGTCAAATATAATTATTATGAGAAAATTGTAATTTTTTTTAAAAATTAGTTTGGAGTACTGAAACATAGGGGTGCTCGTAAGAGTGCAGTTAGCATATTAATCAAAATGACATATTTATGATATTTTTAATAGTTTTTTTTAAATTATAATATTAAAGCCTTACTTTGGACCACTATCTCACTTGTTGGTAAGTGATGATGCGGTCGGGAATTCCCATTCTAGGACTAGGTTGCTATCCCTATGCCTAGAATGGGAACTGGCTCTCAAGGATTGCTGCCGAAACACATTAGGATGTTTAGCGAAAGATTTAGATATTTATGCTTTATTTCGAGAGCTGAACGGCATTAGATTTATTTTTTCATTCAAAGAATTAAATTATGCTTTCTTAACATCTATTTTTAATTGTCATCATTATTAACAGCCCGTATTTGTCTACTGGTGGAAATAGTCCTCTCCTATGGCACGCCACTGAGCTTGATCTTTAGCTCTTTGTTAACCGACTTCAAAAAAAGGAGGAGGTTTCTCAATTCGACCGTTTTTTTTTTTTTTTTTTTTTTTATGTTTGTTCGCGGATAACTTCGTCGCTTATGAACCGATTTCGATTATTCTTTTTTTGTTCGAAAGGAGATATCTCAAGTGTGGTACCATGGTAATTTTATCGAGGTATGATAAGTATCTCCAGAGATATTGAGATAAACATCTCAAAATTGGTACTGAAAATGAATAGCGCGGCATTGAAGTCAGTTGTTTTTTAATCGACTTCAAAAAAAGGAGGTTTCTCAATTCGACCGTTTTTTTTTTTTTTTTTTTTATGTTTGTTCTGGGATAACTTCGTCATTTATGCACCGATTTTGATTATTCTTTTTTTGTTCGAAAGGAGATATCCCAAGTGTGGTACCATGGTAATTTTATCGAGGTCTGATAAGTATCTCCAGAGATATTGAGATAAACATCTCAAAATTGGTACTGAAAATGAACATTGAAGTCGGTTCTTTTTTATTTTTTAACGATATTATTTTAGTTTTTAAACGATATTATTTCCAACTACGTCGTATTAGCGCCGAGTATATGTATGCACGGTAGATACTGCTAAAATGTAGGTACCAGTGTATTTATAAAGTTAAGCCCAATGTAGGTATTGGTATACTATAGAGTGCATTTGACAAAGGGTGGATATCAAAAAATGTTACCGTTGACATCCTTTGTTTCGTTACTTTGTTTCGTTACTAGCCTGTGCGCTCTGTGAAACTACAGTTTGCAATTCGAATTTTTAAAAAAGATTTGCTTTTCTACCGTGAAATAGCAGTTTGAAAATGATTCCATATTTTACTATATACTGCTCGAAGTTTATTTTTCAGAAATGCTATTTGGTCCGGGGGTCTAGTAGTATCTACGTGCATAGCGATGAATTTCGGCCGATCATAGTTTTTAGGGTTCCGAACCCAAAGGGTACCAGTGGAACCCTATTACTGAGACTCCGCTGTCCGTCTATCTGTCTGTCTGTCTGTCTGTCTGTCCGTCTGTCCGTCTGTCTCAAGGCTGTATCTCATGAACCGTGATGGTTAAACGGTTGAAATTTTCACAGATGATCTATTTCTGTTGCTGCTATAACAAATAATACTAAAAACAGAACAAAGTTAAAAATTAAGGGGGTCCACATACACAAAACGTGGTTTTTACTAAAGCGCTATCTATTAACGATTGTTTACCTTATTAATAATATTAGTTACCTACCCTAACACCTTTGTGTTAACGTTAACTTAGTTGGTGTTAGAAGTTCGTTAGATATTCGTTAGATGGCGTTGTAGTTAATAAGCATGTTTAGTATTGACACGGTAATATAATATAAATATTATACTTATATATTATTATACTGCGGTTCGGAACCCTCCGTGTGCGAGATAAAGATCTGGCTGCAATTGGCCAGTTTTATTAAGAAAAGAGATGTAAATGATTGACAGAACGAGCGTAGCAAGCGAAGCGTCTCAGTTTCGACTAGACCACAAGTTCCTTTATTCATTTAAGAAGTTTTGATTGGGAGAATAGGGGGGGGGGGAGGGAGAGTTTGCTGTAGCGTTAATTATCATCGGATTTCAGTCAAATTGGTAAGGCACTGTAAGGACTACACAAGAAATTACGAAAAAAAAATCAAAAAGCCCCCTTTTTATTTTTTTTTTGTGTGTGTGGAGTGTGTAGTGGAGGGGAGGGGGGGAAATGGGTAAGTTTGCTGTAGCGTCATTTATTGACGGATTTCATTCAGATTTGAGAGGCACACTACTGACTTTATTCTACATAAGATGTGGCGAAAACATTTCCAAGAAGGGGGAGTGCAGGGGAGAAAGGGGGTGAAATTTGCTGATCACGTGAACATTTACATACACCCTACAAGATAATTGCGATGATAGGACGCACAATGTAGAGACTTCAACGACATATTATAAAGGCCTTCTATAGAGAGTGACTGGGTTAGCAGTGAAGCTCAGCACGCGGCATTCATTTTCTTAAAAAGGCGAAGTAATTCGTAATATTATCGCTTACCACCAAGCGAGTTAGTGGTCAAACGCTAGCATATGATGTATAAAAAATATAAAAATATATTAAAGGGCGTATGAAACTCAACACAGTGCATTGACGTGCAAAACTATGGCAATGCAAAGTTTTGCGTGTCGTTATATAGGTACACACAGACCAACAAATACCTACAATCTGTCACTACTTTCTCTATAAATTATCAAAAAATACTTGAACTTCAGGACGTTTATTCTGTCACGTCATTTATTGCTGGCTAATCATAGACGAATTTAGAATATTTTTCGTGATATTGAGAAGTTACTATTCATATAAGTTTCGATATGTTAAGCAATATCGAATAAAACAGTCGCAGAAACAAACGAACTTAACAAACATAGAAAGATTACTTACACTAGTAATACGGAATCCTAAAAAAGTTTTACGTAATTTTTTTTAACCCCATAATGTTTGCACATACCCGGACCGATGGCTTTCATGCTGTCATTCGCAAGAAAGTTGCGTCACTTTTGGGGAGGGTGCGGGGAAGTTACAACAGCATCCTGAAGACTGTGGCAGAGGATCCGCATGCACCTGTATTGATGCACTTCGTACGAACGATGACTGAGGTGGCAGATGGGGAGATATCTGATTCGCGTCCGTACGGGTGCATCACAGGTACATGATATATTAGTTATTGATTATAGTAGATATATAGTTTACTAACCCTCTAATTTTAAGTATTGCATTTACTAACCCATGGATCATGTTGTCTGAAAATTAAATAAATTGAATTGAATTGAATTGAATGTCTTAATTTCGCGAGCAAATATGTAAATTGAAAACCTCTATCAAATAAAAAAATAATTAAATCAAAATCGGTTCATCCTTTTAGGTGCTACGATGCCACAGACAGACACACACATACACTGATACATACGTCAAACTTATAACTTCTTCTTTTTGCGTCGGGGTTTACAAATGGTTTAAGCCGAGGATGTAGCTAGGTAAATACTTCAAAATCCTTAGAAGCACTGTTCTATTCCCAAGTCAGAAGTTTCACTCTAGGAAAATAAGTCGATCAGGGCGGCTCTCTCAACTTAGAAACTTAAACATTATAAGCAAGTTTTAAGTTATGTTCTTAAGTTCACAGCTTAGGCAAACATTAAGTACGCTAAGTTCTGTAGTGGGCTATTTGTCGTTTGAATACTTTGTATTACGTAGTTAAGACACTTGGAATTTAAGGGTGACACGAGTTAACTGGTGGTAATAGTGGGTTTCGTCCATTGATCGCACCACTACATTCACAGGATTATTTTATTAGTAACCACAGACCTAGGATTTGATGCGAGGTCTGTGGCGACGATATACGTAAAGCGGTGGGAAGTGACTGAAAAAGACGAGCCTAAGATCGGGCTCAGTGGCGCATCTTGGAAGAGACCTACATCTAGCAATGGTCTGACATCGGCTGATTATTACGATGATAAACGCACTAGTGCTTACTACGTTGCTTAGTGCTGCCAATACCACTAGCCCTAAGCTCGCCCTCAAAATTCGCTTTGCTAACATGATGTTCTGAGGAGACAGAACAAGACCACTTTTAAACCAGGAAATCGAGTATATGGCTAGTTTCACTGCCTCTCAAATTAAGCAAGCACATCACATACTGTCCTGATAACGGTAATATGATAACGAAGGTTGAATTCACGTAATGTTTGGTGACGATAAGACCTTTTGTGAACCTTCATATCAGAGTCACTTGACAATAGACTTTATTCCCAACTATATAATATTGAGGGCCCGGGTGGTGTAGTGGGAGAGTGGTCGGCTTTGATGCCAGAAGTACCGAGATCAACCCCCGCCATGCACAAATGGATTTTTCTATCGAAAAGATTATGTGTGCTTTTCACAGTAGCCCTCCGGTGAAGGAAAAATATCGTTAAGAAACCAACAACCCCGTATGGTGGTAGGACGCTATCTAGTGTCCGCGTGGCCAGCTACCTGCACCCTCAAGTTAGAAAATCTGTCGCCAAACATTTATCTAATGTGTTCAAGGATAGCTTCCTTGAAAGCCAGTTGCCATCTACGCCTAGCGTGCTTACCATCTTCGACCGCATCATCACTTACCAGCAGGTGATATAATGGCAAAACGCCAGCCATATAAAATATAAAAAATAAAAATAAACTCTCATAGAAACTTGTTTTGGTTCTCACAAAATCCTAAAAGCAAAGTCTTCTACTGCAAAAAGACCTAACGCCATTGGCGTGAGTTTAAATTGATCTTGCGAGGTTTTATAGACATTTTCAGTGCTCGCATCAAGTGTTCGAGAACCCCTCTCAGTATAATGGAGGTGAAATGCCTATACAATAAAAATGTAAATTGTCCCGGTTGTTTATCAAGAGCTACCCTCTCAAGTGTGTGTATTATAATGGAGTGAAACAAGAATATAAAATGACATTTTAAACTGGGATTGACATACCTTGTTATTTTAAACTGGGATTGACAAACCTTGTTATTTTAAACTGGGATTGACATACCTTTAGGCGTCCATTACACAATAGGATACACGTCCAAAGACTGCCCTTTACCAGAAGCAATGTCATGCCATGTGCATTAAAGTATTCAATGCTCTCCCGAAACATATTAAGACCCTAAATAAGAGACAATTCAAAAAGGAATTATTATGTTGGCTAAGGATAAAAACATTTTATAGTGTTACCGAATTATTTAAATGCTAACAATAATTTTAAATTGATAATTTGATGTAATTATATTTAGTAATTTAATTTAATGTTTTATGAATAGGGAGTTAGGGACATAAAAACAATTTTAGGTATTAAATAACGCCAATGAATATTTATAATATGTAATATTTCATACGTCATTACATTATGACAAGATAGACAGACCTACCATCATTGTAACACCTCAATTATTGTACACTATCTTCAATGAAATAAATGATTTGTATTTGTATTGTATTGTATTGTAGGTTTTGCTGTCATATTGCTGGCAGTCACGGCTGTGACTGATGGATAACTGATCGTGTAATGGGGAGACTGACGGTGACTGACCGATATTTACAAACTTTGATTTGCTGCATGAGAAACCATCAGTCATGACTTTTGGTTTTGAATGACGGATTACCTACCGTGTTATGGACGCCTTATAATGACAGAAATAGCAGTCAATACTACAGGTTGTAACTACTTAAACACAGTGTTTTGTACACTTTGAGACGCGACGTGACGTGACGTGGCGCGCACCATTTATGATAGTGATATAAAATAATACTTTATTTTATATACAATAATATCGTTTAAAAACTAAAAAACAACCGACTTCAATGCCGCGCTATTGATTTTCAGTACCAATTTTGAGATGTTTATCTCAATATCTCTGGAGATACTTATCATACCTCAATAAAATTACCATGGTACCACATTTGGGATATCTCCTTTCGAACAAAAAAAGAATAATCGAAATCGGTTCACAAACGACGAAGTTATCCGCGAACAAACATAAAAAAAAAAAAAAAATAATAATATATATATATATATATATATATATACGGTCGAATTGAGAAACGTCCTCCTTTTTTTGAAGTCGGTTAAAAAGATACAAATTTCATTGAGATAATTCGGCGGTATCACCGCTGTGAAACTGTGGTGTTGCCACATGAATAAAGAAAAGATATAGCGCTGCACCACGCGACTTCGCCGGGCGCCGCGATATCATCAAGCATCGTCGCGTCGCGTCGCGCCTCTGTGTAAACTGATCCTAATGATATTATGTATTCTATCAGAAACTGAATTGAATTTACTTTGTAGGAAGTATTTTTCCATCGTATGATTTTAACCGTAGATAAATAGCGTAGTGTAATACGAGGTCTGCAATTCAAACCAAGCAAACAGATAGTCGACTTTTTTTTTACTGGCTTTACAAACAGGAGGAAGTTCTCAGTGAGTCTGTATTTTATGTTTGTTACCTCAGAACTCCGTAATTTTTTAACCGATTTGGAAAGTTCTTTTTTGCTTGAGAGATTGTGTTACCCGTTTAGTCTCATTCAAATTTAACGAGATCTGATAAGTATCTCTAGAGATATGGAGATAAACTTCTGATAGTTAAAAGTAGTAAAGTACTAAACATTACTAGCGCGGCATTCGAAGTCGGTTTTCACACATGTCAGCCGAAGAACCGACAACCGTTGGGGTAAACGAGTTCTTGAGTGGAGACCGCGTGTCGGCAAGCGTAGCGTAGGACGTACTAAGACTAGGTGGAGCGATGATCTTCACAAGGTGGCTGGCAAGAGCTGGATGAGAGTTGCCGAGGATCGTGCTCAGTGGCGTGCAGTTGGAGAGGCCTATGTCCAGCAGTGGACTAACATAGGCTGATGAGGAAACTAATAGTCTTTCAAAGTTTATGTAACAGGTTTTCCTTTCTTAGGGCCAGTTTCACCGGTTAGTCCAGTCCTGATAGCGCTAATAGCGTAGTAATTGGCTTTGTCAATTCTAAATCACTGGGATATTTATGTGAAAAGTCAACCTGTGGCTAACCGAAGATCTCAAGGCTCGCGGCAATGCGCAGCGCAGCTCTTGACGCAACGCCATTGTTCAGCCACTTTTAGGGGTAGTTTCCAATACGCAGCCTCGAAGTGTTGGAACAATATACCACCTGGCGGTAAGGAACTTGCGAAGTATTTATAGCTTTAGGACTAAACTAAAAATAATGCTGAATGTCCACCAGAAACAAGAGGAAACTCAACTGCACTATACGAGTGCAATGTAATATATTGAAATCACTAATGCATTTTATATTTTCATTCATTAATTAATTGTAAAACATAAATTTTTGTATGTTCTATAGTTAAATTTGTAAATTTTCAGTATTGTATTATTTAAGTAATAATTATTTATACTTGTTTTCTTTAATGTGTAACTAGGAACATAATAATAATTGTAGAGCGTAGTTCTAGTGAGATTTCGTGACATCACTCAGGGTCCTAACGGAAGACCAGCGTTGATCATGCCCAGCATGAGCAACATAATGCTGAATTGGGTCCTGTTTTGCAACAATTTTGTGTAATTTTTAGGGTTCCGTACCTCAAAAGGTAAAAAAAAGGAACCCTTATAAGATCACTTTCTTGTCCGTCTGTCTGTCCGTGTGTCACCACTGATTTTATCAGGAACAGGTGGACCTAGCATGTTGAAATTTATATCTGATACTGAAATCTATAGTCCCTATTGAGTGTATAAAAATCAAGGTCTTGAGTCATCACAATAAAAAGATATGGGCAAATTTAGATTTTCGCGAAAACTTCTCAGTACCAAAATGTACCTTAATTTCCAATTTTTTTTATTTTTCGGTATTTTTCCTTTAGTTGTGCTGTATGCCTTGCTTTTTGACAATTCTAGTTCAACCGGAAGTACCCTATAGGTTTTGGGTCGAAAACCTATAGGGTACTTCCCGTTGACCTAGAATCATGAAATTTGGCAAGAAGCAAGGTTTTACAGCACAAATTAAGATAAAACCCAAAAACTAAAAAAAATTGAAAATTAAAGGTTGCACAAAAAAAAAATACATACATAGTATACGCCAATTAAGGTAGACCTCTGAGTTATATGAGCGCTGATACAATTTAGAGGTCTAGCTTAATTGGTACTTACCAACGTTGGTACGGAAGCCTCGGTGGGCGAGTTCAACTCGACTTGGCCGGTTTTTTATTTTACTATGTTACATTATGTTTAAATAAGTGTAGCAGTTAAGCACTGCTGCTTGTTTTGTTGCAAAATAATTGATTTTTCTTTCTTTCTTTCTTTTTAATATGAAGATATCTGACAGATTTTTGACAGCTTTTATATGGCGTCATGTGTCAGATAGCTATTTAGAACAATAATTAGGGTCCGGTGAAACCCTTAAAGTACTGTTAATCGACTTCCGAATAATGTAATATAGTTTACAAAACAAAATAAACACCGGCCAAGTCGAGTTGAACTCGCCCACCGAGGCTTCCGTACCAACGTTGGTATATACCAATTAAGCTAGACCTCTAAATTGTATCAGCGCTCATATAACTCAGAGGTCTACCTTAATTGGCGTAAACTATATATGTATAGGGGAACCCTTTAATTTTCAATTTTTTTTATTTTTTGGATTTTTCCCTTAATTTGTGCTTTAAGACCTTGCTTCTTGCCAAATTTCATGATTCTAGGTCAACGGGAAGTACCCTATAGGTTTTCGACCCAAAACCTATAGGACGCACTTCCGCTTGACCTAGAATTGTTAATTTTGGTTAAAAGCAAGGTCTTACAGCACAAGTAAAGGAAATATTCCGAAAAATAAAAAAAGTTGAAAATTAAGGTACATTTTGGTACTAAGAAGTTTTCGCGAAAATCTAAATTTGCCCATATATTTTTATTGTGTTGACTCAAGACCTTGATTTTTATACACTTAATAGGGATTATAGACTTCAGTATCAGGTATAATTTTCAACTTGCTAGGTTCACCCGTTCCTGAGAAAATCAGTGGTGACACACGGACAGACAGACGGACATACAGACGGACAGACAGACAGACAGACGGACAAGAAAGTGATCTTATAAGAGTTCATTTTTTTTACCTTTTGAGGTACGGAACCCTAAAAATGACTGATAAACCTTCCTGGTATTTTCAGAATAACTCCGAGCATAAGCGACATCAATTCTTATAAAAACAAGGTATTTTCCCTAAATTGCGGAAATGAAGAGAAGTTTATTGTTCATCTTATCCTGAGGGATTGGGGAAAATTCCACCATAACAAATTACAGAACCGTGATACTTACTCACGACAATAATAATTGTGAGTGTCACTCGTTTTCTCTTCTTCTGCGACAATCGCTCTTAAGAGCGAACGTGGTGTGCACTTTTCCATACAAATGTATTCCCCCGTTTTCTCCCTGGAAAATGCTCCTAGAACAACATTTGTTTCTACAAGCTATCAAGGTCTGCTGTAGCTACGCCCCTATCTTTTGATTTTTTTGACCAACCAATTGCTAAAAGAAATATAAGCCTTCTTATCTCCCCTTTAAGTTTTTTTTTTTTTTTTTTTTTTTATAAAAGTAGAAGATTACTCGCAATGTGGGTTGCACATTACTAGTATTCTTGTTAACCCTCCAACTAAGCTAAATATGCTTGTGTCTGGAGTGGGTTCACGTCAATAGTGCAATGGGTGGGGTGGGGATCGAACTCACGACCTCTCGATCGCCAGTCCGACACCCTATCCATTGGGCTATTGCCGCCTTTTGAAAAGTCGTATTTGGTTGGGCATAGCTACAGCAGACCTTGATTTTTAGTGGAAACAAATTTTGCTCTAGAGGCATTTTCCATGGAGAAAACGGCCCTCCCTCTTCACTGCAATGTAAGGTAGATGTAATACCAAATAATATTCAAAATTAAATCCATCTATTATTTATATATACCGTATAAAATGTATGTAAAAAGTAATAATGCCTACTCAATACCCATAGTCAATTTTACGGGAACAGTGAACTTGGAAGTTATTACTGAACCTACAGCAAAGGCACTATTGCCTTTACCACCATCTACTTCATTATTGGAAGCGTTATGGAAGCGAAGCGAAGTATGGCTTTAGGTTTCTGGCAACCTAAAGCCATACTTCGCTTCGTTAAGGAGCCAGTATGGATGACTTAGGTAGACGCTGGCAGGGGGAAATGCACAATACACTCTGAGCGGGACGTCAGTGCAGGTCTTATCGCCACTATTACCAATTAGAATTAGGCTGCCTAAGGTAGGTTTTGTGAGCAAGAAGAGACAACATTAAACAAGCCACAACAAATTGTAAACTGTGACATACTATGAAACTTAACTGTGTCTATTAACATTATAAATAATATTTAAAACAAAATAGTAACAAGCTTTTAATACATAATCTAATCACAATAAAACAAGTCTAGTCCATCAAGCCAAATCATGTGTAGTTTATATGTATAATTTGTATTTGTATAATATGCATTTGTATAATATGTATATGTATAATATGTATATGTATAATATGTATAAGTATAATATGTATATGTATAATATATAATATGTATATATAATATATATAATATAGTATACTAGCTGACCCGGCAAACGTTGTTTTGCCATATAAATAATTTCGTAGTAATTTCTAGTGTAGACAAAAAATAGCTTACTTATTACTTTATTAAGTATGTATGGAGGAAAAATGATTAAATTACTAAAATGGCTATTAAAAACTAATGGGTTGATCGTAGAAGAGTGAAAATTGAGGATTGTATGTATTTTTGTATGTTGTATCATAAAAAAATAGAAATTAAAAATTTTGTCTAAAAAATAAAATAAAAAATTTAGGGGTGGACTACCCCTAACATTTAGGGGGATGAAAAATAGATGTTGGCCGATTCTCATAGATACCGGATAAGCACAAAAAATTTCATCAAAATCGGTCAAGCCGTTTCGGAGGAGTATGGCAACGAAAACTGTGACACGAGAATTTTATATATTAGATATAATATGAAAAACATCTAATACTATAAGAATCTTTGTCCTGACATACTGACTGACTGACTCACTGACAGACAACGCACAGCCTAAACCGCTGGTCGTAGAGACTTGAAATTCGGAGGGTATATTTGTCTTAGTACGTAAGGATGTAACTAAGAAAGGATTTTCCAAAATTCACCCCTTAAGGGGATGAAATAGAGATTTAAGTTTGTATGGAGAAACAAGATTAGATAGTCTTTTTTATCCGAAACTTCACACAAATGCTTCAGTAAAAAAATAAGTAAACACGTGTTTCAGGTTTTTTTGAAATTCCACCCCTAAGAGGGTGAAATGGGGTAATAAGTGTGAAAATCAATATTGTTTCGGATTGCGCTGAAATTTGGCATGTAGATAGTTATTACGACGTTAGTTCCCTCTGAGAAAGGATTTTCCAAAATTAACCCTCGAAGGGGATGAAACGGGGGTTCAAAGTTTGTATGGAGAAACAACATTAGATAGTCTTTTCTATCCAAAACTACACACAAGTGCTTCAGTAAAAAAATAAGTGAACACGTGTTTCAGGTTTTTTTGAAATTCCACCCCTAAGAGGGTGAAATGGGGTAATAAAGTCTGTAATCAATATTATTTCGGATTGCGCTGATATTTGGCATCCAGAAAAGAAAGGATTTTTCAAAATTCACTCTTCAAGGGATGAAGCGGGGGTTCAAAGTTTGGATAGTCATTTTATTCGACATTTCACACAAGTACTTCTGCAAATAAATAAGTAAATACGAGTTTCAGACTTTTTCAAATGCCACCCTAAGAGAGAGAACTGGGGTAAAAAAGTATGACAGTCAATATTGTTTTGGATTGCGCTTTTTTGGGTTTTTTGGATTTTATAAATATGAATCCTGATTTGTCTTAGTCACGCGATAAAATGAAAACAGGTGAACCGATTTGGCTAATTCTTATTTGATGTCTTTAATGATCGAATCGTTTTTACAAAAGAAAAGTTTTAAGTAAATATAAGGAGTTTTTAACGCGGGCGATGCCGCGGGGGACTTCTAGTAATATTATAAATGCGAAAGTCAGTTTCTTTTTTGTTTGGGACTTCTTCACGTTCAAACGGCTGGACCGCTTTAACTGAATTTTTTTACAGGGATACCCAGTATTAATGATTAGGCTATATTATTAGGATCGTGTTTAAAGCAGGAAAACCCCAGGGCACATCCGCGGACATATAGTATAAAGTAATGAGCCATTCTGCGCTCATCAATTCGTTGATATTAAACACTAATATATAAGTGTTTCCCCTAATTAATGTAGGATTGTTTGTTTCCTATTGTATTAACTACCTGTTAATTTGCTCATTTAAATGTAACTGTAATGTATTGTATTCTCTTTGATGTAACCGCGAGAAGGAGTTGTGTCTGGGAATCAGATTTTCTTGTCCAGGCACAGACACACCCTCAGAATACCTGCATTCTCCACTAATGTATTGCATAGTTGTAAGTTTATTAGTGTTTACGGATGCATTTTATAACCAAAAAAAATTATTGATTGATTGATTGATTGATTGCCAACCGTATCGTGTAACACGGACCTAAGCTTTAGTACTTTAGACAAATATAAATTAATATTAAACAAAAATACACAGACTACTTTATTTTGATTTTAAAATTATCGTGAATTTGTAACATTATTATTGTTATATACCGGCTGTAATTCACGTACCTTTAGTCGAATTTTCTCGACCTAGGTTTCGAGCGAGTCCGTCGCTCTTCCTCGGGAGTGAGGTCACGCGGTGAGATCGCGATGTTCACTGGAATCAGCGCGATTTCAATATCGCGATCTCACCGCGTGACCTCACTCCCGACTACTACTTTATTACTACTTTATTATTATTACTAAATACAACAATTATTACCGATCATTAATTTATTTTAGTTTTAAAACTATCTTATAGGCTAGTATAGGCTGATGATGATGATGCTAAAATTAGTAGACACGTATAAAAATATCTTTGTGTCGGTCTGGTTTGTAAATAAATATCCGAAAGAAAAGTTTTTCGGGCAATCCTTTACGACTGAAACGAAAGTCAAATACTCGCCGGGTTTAAAGGACTATTTATGTTGTGAGTATTTATTTTTGTACTTGTAGGATTTCTTTTAACTCGAGAATCGATGTCATGATTAAACAAAATAAGCCTTAGGCATCTAATGTTAGAGTCAAAGATACGAGTATATCGTCATGCAGAATTGCGTGCAAGGTTTCCGATTTTTTTTGAAGTACGACCATAGCAAATGCTAAAAACAAGTTATTGGAAAAAAATCCCATCAGAAGTATGCCGAAGCAAATCGCAAGTTATTTAAAGTTAGCCAACCCGGAATTTGGTTCTCATTTCACTATAAATTTTAACTAATACAATGTTTTATTCTTGTAATGCCGGTTTTTTTCTACTTACCCCACAATCGAGATGTAAAGCAGAGTAGTTAGCTCGGGTGTAAGCATCAATTGCACCCTCGAACTATAGGCGCCCTCGCTGCGCTAGTGCGCCTAAATATCTAAATATCTCGGGCTGCAATTGATGCCTTACAGCCCTTGGCTACTAATCTACTATTACCGGCCCGTATCTTGTTCCCGAACGAATGAACAAATAGGCTTTTTGGGTACCGACACTTCTCTAAGGAATTCAAAATACTGCCGATTTGCGAGGATCAATGTAAAAATATCGGCAAATGTAAAAATATCATAAAAATGTAAATAACAAAAATTCTGGCCAGAATTTTGATCGTTACTTTTACTAGTGGATTTTATGAAAACGCGAAAGTATTATGTTTTTTAACGGATGGACGTACAGGGTATTTGCAGGTATTTTTTTGAGGGTATGTCTTTTGAAAACGCACTTTTAAATTGTTTTTGATAGATTTAAAAAAAATATTTCAAATAGTGTATATATAATTACTTTTCTGTGATTCATAATAATTAACATTAACTTGTAGAATTTCGCAAAAAAAAACTAAGCTAGTACGTTTGCTTATAACAAGTACTCTTGTACGCAACATGCTATGAATGTGTTAAAGTGAAAACTTCTTTAAGCGCGCTGAGCACTTTTTAGGTGAACAAAAATCATTGATCTCGCATCATTGTCACCGAACGTCACCGAACGCTTTCCATGAGCTATAGGTATATGTACATGTGTACTTTTTGGGTGAACAAAAAGCGTGAAACTTGCACGCTTCACAAGTGACTTCGTTTTCACTTCTATCGGCTGTCCCCAAAGACCGCATGTTTTTTTTTGTACTTTGTTACACAAAATCCAAAATGTCATCATATCGACGGTATTAGAACTCGAAAAAAAAAACATATATAGCTTACCATTTGAGGCTACGAATTTGTTCTCAAATCGCCATATTTATATTAAAAGTAAGTAAACCAATCTAAAGATCTGTTGCTTAACATCAGTGATTTGTTACAAACACTTTGTATAACTACACTACGAGCGCTATATCATACATTCACATTATCTTGTACCAAGATCAATATAAAAGCAAGCATACTACCAAACACTAAACCTTTCTAGTAAAAAAAACGCACTTGTTATGAATAAGACAGAAAACCATCACAAACAGAATTTTCATGAAAAGTTAACATTGTAAATTATTTTCCAAAATGTTTGCAAAATGAGTTATCATGTTATTATAATAAAGGTACGGACACACCGCGGCGTCCTGCGATCTGCAGGCGCGTTCTCAGTACATTTCAATTGTTTTCTGATCGCGTTTGGTGTGAACCAGTCGGTACAAATACTACTACGATATCTGATCGCCGCTAGATCACGCACGTAGGACGCCGCGGTGTGTCCGTACCTTAAGTGTTTCGCTGCTTACTACTCCTTTGGGGTGTTTGAGCAATAAGAAAGAAGATTCATTGTTGCCATCTCGGCTGTTTTTCTCGCCACCGCAGCACCGATCTGCAGTGGCGTGAAAAACATATTGGCAAATATTTTAACATGTCAACTTTTCTTTTGTGATGGTTTTCTGTCAATATTAGTCTCCATATTTTTCTTGTTTACAAAACGAAACAAAACCGATTTCAAATGCCACGCTAGTAGTTTTCAGTACCAAGTTTGAGGTATTTATTTCCATATCTCAGGAGATACTGAACATATCTCAATGAAATATAAATGGGATTACCTGTGAATTATACCCATTCAAACTAAAATAGATGTTTTCAAAATCGGTAAGATTATTTACTCACTATGGTAAACGTTTTACTTTGTCTTTACAAAAACAAAGGTTTTCTTTGAGTAGTCATGTTTAATAAAATAGATCTTAGTGATACATAAAGTTTATTCTTATGTTTCTGAATTCCTATATTTTATTCATGCTACCCTACGAATAAATAGAAGATGCTACCTACTTGGAATCTAGAAATGGCTGTTAAATTAAAGTAAAGATGTACATTTTATTATCATAAAATAAAGAGCTACATTATTTAGTCTAAATACCTATTAAATGTTATACTAATAAAAAAAGTTACGGCCACACCGCGGCGTCCTGCGTCCGCGATCTGAATTTCAATCGTTTTCTGATCACCGTAGATCGCGTTTGGTGTGAACCAGTCGGTACAAATGCTACTGCGCTATCTAATCACCGCCTAGATCGCGCATGCAGGACGCCGCGGTGTGGTCGTACCGTAAGTACTTAGCTTGTTTGTTATGAGCTTTTTATGTATCAAAATAAAAGTTAACAAGAAACTGCTGCAATTAACACTTAGATAAAAATATAATAATGTAATAGGGGACTAGATTACCATCTGGTATAAAACTAAAAATTGAATAGTCTTAAGTCAGTTTCTTAATAAGAAATTCTTATGTTTAGTTCAAATTGAAATAATTGCAAGGTTTTCTGTATAAACTTCAAAGTTTCGAACGAAAGATATATAACTTAGATAGTTTAAAAACTAAAACAACCGACTTCCATGCCGCGCGAGTCAGTTTCAGTAGCAAGTTTGATACGTTTTTCCTCTTTCTCTGGACATATTCATCAGATCAGATCTTAATGAAATTACAATGGGACCACCTTGGAAATATACCCTACCAATTAAAAAAAAACATTCCAATCGGTTCACAATTGACGGAGTAACCGCGATCGCGTAACATAAATAAGATCGCTTAAAAAACTAAAACAACCGAATTCAAACGCCGCGTTATTAATTTTCAGTACCAAGTTGGAAGTGTTTATCTCCATAACTCTGGAGATACTTATCAGAGCTCAATGAAATTACTATGGTACCATTCTAGGGATATCTCCTTTCCAACAAAAAAGAATAATGAAAATCGGTTCATAAACAACGAAGTTTTGCGCGAACAAACAAATATAAATATATATATAAATGTATATATTATGTAATACGGTCGAATTGAGACACCTCCTTTTTTGAAGTGGGTTATAATAAGAAACATACAGACGAATTGAGATCCTCCTCTTTTTTTAAGCGACTTCACAAAAAGGAGGAGGTTCTCAATTCGTCGGAACCTTTTTTTTTGTTATGTATGTTCACCGATTACTCAAAGATGACTGATCCGATTTGAAAAAAAATTTTTTTTTCTCAAAGGATACCCTACCCAGGTGGTCCCATTTAAATTTTAACGAAATCAGTCCAGCCGTTTTTAATATATCAACATTTGTATTAAGATACACTTACATACTAACGACATACCAACTACTGGCACAGATTATATAATAGTTACTGCGTCTACTGGCTAGCTTGACTAGCGCGACGTTTGAAGTCGGTTGTTTTAGTTTTTTAAACGATCTTAAATTATTGTGAAGTGTTAAAGGTTGAAAAGAACATTATTGTTTCAGCGTTGTCTCACCACATTGGACCTGACGTCACTCGGCGTAGGTTCCTGCGTTGGTACCGGCATGTACCTGGTGGCTGGCATGGTGGCGCAAAAGTACGCGGGACCTGGAGTCATCATCAGCTTCATGATCGCAGCTCTAGCTAGCGTCTTCTCTGGTAAGTACATCATTTTTTGAAGTGAAAACTTCTTTAGCGGCGTTGTGAACTTCTTGAGATGGGTCATCATCATCAGCCTGTATCAGTCCACAGCTGGACGTAGGCCTCTCCCAAGAGATCTTGAGATGGGTAAAAATGTTAAACTCGTGTTAGAACCTCGCGGCAGGACACGTGACCTGATTGAATATTCGTAAGACGGAGGGAGAGTAGACCAAATGCACAACGTTAATGTTCAAGTTTTCATTTCTGCCAGCACTCCCGGAGTGCAATCCGTTGTTTTTAATTATTATATGGAGTGGCAAATAGGCAAGCGGCCCACCTGATGGAAAGTGGTTACCGCCGCCTATTGACATCTGCAAAACTAGAGGTATTGCCGGTGTATTGCCTACCCTTATTAGAGAGCACTCTCATTACTCTTCGTTTAAAGTGTAGTGTGGTCTACTACTGGGGGACCAGGGTAAGAGAAACAACGTATACTCTTTACATAATTCTATCTATCATAATTCTATATAATGATATCTGTTGAGAAACATCTATAATTCAAAATTCTTTGTTTGCCAAAATAAGATAGTTACATAAGGTCGTAAATATTGCGTTCCGACTGCTGTAATTGAAAGCTTATATTCAAGCTACAATAGAACGCACGCTAGAATAGAATTTATCTAAGTCCTAGCTTTTATTTCACCGGTTACTGATAAAGTTCAGATAGTTATCTGACATATGACGTCATTTAAAAGCTGTCAAAAAACTGTCAGATAAGTTCGTAATGGCGGTAATAAGAAGAAATCTCACATGTTTTTAACACCTTTTATATGGCTTTACGTGTCAGATAACTATCTGTAACGTTATCAGGAACCGGTGAAAATGGTCTTAAACGTCTATTACTTTTTAACCGATTTCAAAAAAGGAGGACGTTCGCAATTCGTTGGAATCTTTTAAAATGAATTACTCGAAGACTGTTGTCTTTGAGTAATCAGTGAACATACATAAAAAAAAGATTCCAACGAATCCGTTGGAATCTTTTTTTAGATCTCGATCTTGATCTTGATCTAGGAGGATGTTCTCAATTGAGAACATCCTCCTTTTTTGAAGACCGATTATGAGAATTACTTATTTGTTTGAAAGGACTATCCAGATGGTTCCATTTAAATTTCTTCGAAATATATTCAGTATCTCTAGAGATATCGAGATGAAAGACACACCTCAAACTTTATACTAAAAATTAGTAGCGCGGCATTTGAAGTCGGATCTCTTAGTTTTCAAAGCGAGCTTAAATTATTTACCACCTGAAACTTTACCAGGAACAGGAGATACTCGCCTTTTGTGGTAAAATGCTCTTTCGCAATTCAACATAAAATAATTAAGAAAGTTTAAAAACTAAAACAACTGACTTCCATTCAGTCAGCCCCGCGAGTCAGTTTCAGTAGCAAGTTTGAGACGTTTATCCTCCTATCTCTGGAAATACTTATCAGATCTCGATGAAATTACTATTGGACCACTTCAGAAAGAAATGTACCCTACCGATTAAAAAAAGGATTATTTAAATCGGTTAACAATTGACGAACTTAATCACGTAACATACATAAAAAAAAATACATACAGACGATTTGAGAACCTCCTCCTTTTTGGAAATCGGTTGAAAACTCTGCTTCATAGTGTAATTTTTTAAGGTGCCTGCTACGCTGAGTTTGGAGTACGAGTCCCGAACACTACTGGCTCGGCGTATACCTACTCGTACGTGACTGTCGGGGAATTCATCGCATTTATCATCGGCTGGAACATGGTGCTCGAATATCTGGTAAGAATCCTTTATTACAGCTCTTTCTTTGGTGTGTAATGAGGTGTGTAATAAATGGCGTAGTCATATCATGCGGCAATAGCCCGATGGCTAAGGCATCAGTCTGACGATCGAGAGGTCGTGTCGTGAGGTCGATCCCCACGCAATGCACTATTGACAAAAACCCACTTCTAACACGTTAACAAGACTACTAGTAAAGCGCAATCTATATTGCTAATAAGCTTTCAAAATAAAAAAAAATACTTGAAGTTTAAAACAGGAGGAAGTAATAGTACATTACGATACGTGTGCGATTATTGCACGACGTTTAGCAACTTCACGCCGTGCAATAATCGACTATTTAAGTCACGGAAAAGCGTGCATAAAGTACGAGTTTAGGTCACACTGTGCTTTAAAAATAATTTATATGACAATACAGTTACATTGACAGAGGCAGGCCTCCCTCACTCGCCCATAGCTACTGCGATTTATACCTAAACTTTCGTCACCTGCGCTGGTACTATCTGTCAGTCGGTTGTCACTGCTCACGCGCGCGCAACGTATATTATTTATTCTAATGACGGGATAACTGCGCATTCGTATTCTATCTTAGAAACGATTTAAGTTTTTCATAGTCATTTTGCGGGATTGACAAAAGTATGCTACCGATACTAAAATGACAAGACGGCGTAAAATTCACTTTTCCGACATAAAATTCGACTCTTAGTTCGGAACTTTGATGTAATTTTGTGAGGTAAATAAAAATAATTCGTAAACTTTTTTTTTAGTTTATTGATTCAACCCTTTACTGTATCTGAAGTAATAACAACGCTAGGTCAAGTGCCTTAGACACATGTTTGCTTGTATTGTCTGAAAAAAACGTTGATATTGTGTTTTTGTAGGGGAGTGAAGTATGTGTTACGTAGTAACTATTATATAATCTGTGACAGAGGTACCTTTGTAATAGTTATTTTTTAATTCTTTACACACAATTATATAACAGTAAGTAGTTGGATTTATGTGTTTGGAATAAGACTTAGTCTTGTAAATAATCTTATATAATACTAGAAGTGTCCCGCGGCTTCGCCCGCGTTAAAACCTTCTTTTATTTACTTAAAACTTTTCTTTTGTAAAAACGATTCTATCATTAAACACATCAAATAAGAATTTGCCAAATCGGTTCACCCGTTTTCATGTAATCGCGTGACTAAGGCAATTCGGGATTCATATTTATAAAACCCTAAAAACCTAAATTTACAGACTTTGTTACCTACCCCATTTCGAAAAATCCTACAACACGTACTTAATCCCATCTTGTTTCGCCATACAAACTTTGAATCCCCGTTCCGTATCCGAGAGGAATTTTCAGAAAATCATTGCTGAGCGGATACCTACGTCGTAATAACTATCTGCTTTCTGAATTTCAGCGCAATCCGAAACAATATTGATTTTTAGACTTTGTTACCCCAGTTTATCCTCTTAGGGTGGCATTTAAAAAAATGTTTAAACTCGTAATTACTTATTTATTTACAGAAGTACTTGTGTGAAATGTCGAATAAAACGACTATCCAAACTTTGAACCCCCGCTTCATCCCCTTAAAGAGTGTATTATGATAAATTCTTTCTTAGCGGATACCGAAGTCAAAATAACTATCGGCATGCCAAATTTCAGCGCAATCCGAAACAATATTGATTTCAGACTTTGTTACCCCATTTCACCCTTTTAGCGGTGGAATTTCGAAAAAGTCTGAAACACATATTTACTTACTTACGTACTTGTAAATTTCGAATATCAAATACTATCTAATATTGTTTTTCCATACAAACTTTGAATAGGGATTCAATATATATATATACAGGGGTTTCATCCCCTTCAGGGGTGAATTTCGGAAAATCCTTTCTCAGAGGTAACTAACGTCGTAATAACTATCTGTATGCCCACCCTCTTAGGGGTGGAATTTCAAAAAAATATGCAACACCTATTTCCTTTTTTTTTTTTATTGGAGCTCTTGTATGAAATTTCGAATAAAAAATACTATCTAATCTTGTTTTTTCATACAAACTTTGAAACCCCGTTTCATCCCTTTCAGGGGTGAATTTCGGAAAATCCTTTCTCAAAGGGAATTATCGTTGTAATAACTATCTGTATGCCAAATTTCAGCGCAATCCGAAACAATATTGATTTTCACACTTTGTTTCCCCATTGCACCCTCTTAGGGGTGGAATTTCAAAAAAACCTGAAACACGTATTTACTTATTTTTTTACTGAAGCATTTATGTGAAGTTTCGGATAGAAAAGACTACCTAATCTTGTTTCTCCATACAAACTTTGAACCCCAATTTCATCCCCTTAAGGGGTGAATTTTGAAAAATCCTTTCTTAGTACACCCTTACGTACTAAGACAAATATACCCTCCAAATTTCAAGACTCTACGACCAGCGGTTTAGGCTCTGCGTTGTCTGTCATCAGTGAGTCAGTCAGTCAGTCGGTATGTCAGGACAAAGATTCTTATAGTATTAGATAATATGACTTAGTGAAGCCTGCATTATTAAAAACAGCGAGATTTCTCCAAGTCACTTTCTCCAAATTTATTTTAATTTTACTTTAAATTACGTTTTAATAATTCAAACGGTTATATTGAATACGAGAGGCATGTATAAATTTTCGCTTGCTATAATTTAGCATTATTTCGTCCGCCATGTATGTTTAACAACTTCTTTTCTTCATAACGTTGTCTGGAGTAGACTACTTTAGCTGATAAGACTGTCTGTTGATACACACTTCAAGTGGTCACACGTAAATTAATTTTATTTTTAACCCCCGATGCAAAAAGAAGGGGTGTTATAAGCTTTGATGTGTGTATCTGTGTATCTAAATATTATCTGTGTATATGTGTGTCTGTATCTAACATCGTAGCGTCCAAACAAAATATAAAAAACGCACCGATTTTGTATTAATTTAATTTGTTTAGTAGGTGTCTTTATCGAGAGTGTTTTTAGCTTCGTTTCATGAAAATCCGTTAAGCCGTTTAAATATTATCAGCTCTTTTTGGTTGATGAGATAGCAACTTTCGTAGCCTTTTGACCGCTGACAAAAAAAAACAAAATGACGCTTCTGCGCACTATTTACCCGCCACTCTGCTGTGTTTTGTTTAGCGTAGTATACATTAGTCAAGTAGGCGACTATTATACATATACAAATCAGTCGGGCGTGGTTTTAAATTATAAAATGTTTATTTATGTATATCTTGTATAAGGCGGCCAAGAACTTGCAATCCAGAAGAAAAGAATGAAGAATTACTTACTTGACAGTACGTAGACCCTGTAGTCCTCGTGCTTTTAGTTTTTTTTATTATAAAAGCACCAGTTTTACAAGGCCCATATGCTGTCATATATAATTTTACTGAAAATACATGGCTTAGGAACGAAAAAGCTAAACAACACGCAAAAGAGAAGAAAATAAGAATTTCGTCACCCATAGAACACTGATAGAATGTGGACCCTGTAGTTTCCGAACTTCTAGTCTTTATTCTACAAGCACCGATTCTACATGGACCATATTCTGTCATACGAGTACATCATTTCATCCCAAACAAGCATCAACCAACCAACCAACCAATAACAGGTGAGATTATTGTGAAACGATAGCCTACCTTACTTCCTAATAATGTTATAAAAGCGAAAGTTTGTGTGTACGTTTGTTATTTCTTCAAGCTAATACTACTCAATCGATTGAGCTAAAATTTGGTATGTAGATAGCCTAGACTCTGAAATAACACAAAATGTAATTTTTATCCTGATGTTTCCAAGGGAACGATGTCTACGCGGGTAAAACCGCAGGGCACAGCTAGTAGGCTTAATAAGTGTTGCTTTAGATTAAGTTTTTCACTTTCCCTGTATAACATGTAATATATATTTTTAACCGGTAGTGGTTTGAGTATTTAATAGGTTTGTTTAGATTTTATTTTTACGCGAGTTATAGTTTCAAAAAAGACGTGGATTATAGTTTCAAAAAAGAAGTTTATTAAGGAGCTGTCCAGGCGCCTAATCAATGTCTCCTACGACCAAAGAGCTCGCGCTTACCTCGCATAAGTTTTGCTATTCAAATGAGGTAATGTCGCCAGATTTTTGGATACTCTACTCGTTCTAGCAGACTGCAACCTAAATTATTTTTTTTATTTGTAGTTTTTATTTTAATTATTAGTCATAGTTAATATTCAAGTTTTATTAATTTATAGATTAATATTAAGACGATAACATAACCAAAAAGCTGGCGCTTACCTCGGCCAACGGATTAGCTATATAAACTTGCTATTCAACGAAGTAACGTCGCCAGCTTTTTGGGAACGTCATCGGCAGACAGCTGCGATCTAGGTTCTGTTTTATATTTATAACATTTTATTTATTATTGGTTAAAATAATTTTTATCTTAATTTATTTTTAAGTTGTATATATATAATATTAAATAAAGTTTTTCGACGTTTTATTTTAAGACGTTTATATTTATGTCAACTTAGATGTTAATTAAATTTCGTATAAGACTCGCATTATGTTATAAAGAATGACGTCACGCAAAGCATGAAGAACATTGTTTTTATTATTGATAGAACGTGGACCCTGTATTCTGCTAGCTTCTAGTTTCTATTCTATAAGCACCGGAATTACATGGCCCATATTCTGTCATAAATCATCAAACCTTCTGGATTGGAAGACTCCTAGGCTGAACAACGAACTTAAAGCAAGAATTATAAGGAGCAGCGAGAATCGCTGTATTTTGATTGTAAAAGCAGAGCCTAGAGCAACGCCACATTCGCAAGTATATAAGTTGTCATTAGATGCATTTCAGAGAGTGTGCCTTCCTGCTGAAATTCCGCCATTTTTATTGAATACTCGAAGTTTCCTGGTAAGCAAAATCTCGGTGTTTTGAAATCGCGACTGGACTGGTATCTTTTAGGCAAGCGTGCTACATCGTTGATCACATCTTGCTTGAATATAGATGAGACACGAAGAGCAACTCTTGCCTTTAACGAAAATTATCTTCATAGAGAACACCACCCGTAGCACCTGTAGCACCCGTAGCACGCGTAGCACGCATAGCACGCGTAGTACAGGTTTTCCAGAGGATAAAGAGAAAAACGAATGAAAAACTGCAATGACTTGAGGCGATGATGGAAATACACCTAAATGAAGATTATAATTAATACTTATAATTTATATATTGTATATTTATTTTCTATACAACTATAACTTTAACGTAGGCTAGTTTGACTTCATTATGACCATCTTACTTTCACTAAAACAAACGTCAAAAATCAGTCAAGTGCCATACAAAAACACCTGTTATAGTAATAGTGACGGTTATAGTAAGATGGCGCAAGTCAGCCTAAGTTTATACCTATTGTATATTGTATTGGAATAAATCATACAAATATTAATGTAAATAATGTTATGCACAAAAATTAATGTTTCTAGTAGTTAACATTTTAATGTAATTGTTGTATTTTATATATTAGCGAACCACCTCAGCTTTGCAGCGGTAGTAAAGCATATATATGCCTATCTTTTTTGCGTCAGCTTGTTGCGTCGAGTCTTAATTAATTTCTATAAAAATCATTGTCATATTTCAACCAATGTATACAAAACCGTAATGGATTATACACTTATACCTTCCTCTGGAATCACTCTGTTGATTGATGAAAATTGCATGAAAATCCCTTCAGTAGTGTGAGATGTATGGACATTGTTTATCATACATACTAATATATTACAATATATCCCGACCAATTCTGGTAAATTTTTGTGAACTCGAACTGGAGTCCTCTGGTTTCGAGACCGCCCGATTTCCCACCGAGCTAGCTACCTTGTAGATGGTGGCGAAATTTACCTTTGTATTCTAATGATATTGTAGCAGTTTTCATTGATTGACAACACGGACAACGTTTTCTAATAAATAACGTGAATAATAATGCTATTTGAGTGTACTATTTAGCTACGGTTACAAAAAAAAATAGTGGCATAGAGTAAAGGACTGATAAGAGAAAAAAAATGTGAACCAAACCGGCGAAAGGCAAAAATAATTAAAAAAAAATCATATCTCATAAACTATCCAAAAAGATGGAACATACATGGGAGTTATATAGATGCGCAGTGAGGTTCTCCACCACCTTGCTTCGTTTGATCTGTCGGTGCTGAATCACCCTGTATATTATTTTAAATTCAATTTTACCCTTTTAGTATACCTACCTAATACTTAAATTAAAAATGTAAACCCGTCCCCGACTGATTTGTGTATGTATAATTATGTTCATTGAGACCATTTCAATGAGCCTAAACGACATCTCAGACGAGGAGTTGAGAGTATTCTGCAGACTCAATGAGATGTCTCAGCAAGGTCAAGTTTACCATATTTTTGCAATATAAATGAAGTATCAGGATACTGAATTTCAAATTAATACATTTGATTTGGCTAATGTAAACTACGATAAGCAGACGGCAGCAGAGGTATAGGTAAGTATAGTGTGCACCATTTTGATTTTTTTGACGTCCGCTGACAAAGGACTACGAGTCTACGCAAGTTGCTATCGTAGTCTCATCATTCAAAAGAGAGCTGATAATATTTAAACAGCTGAACGGATTTTTATGAAACAAAGCTATGAACACTCTCGATGAAGACACCTATCAAACAAAAAGAAACTAAATCAAAATCGATTCATCCGTTTGGGCGCTACTACGTCACAGAGAGACACACACATACACAGATTCACACGTCAAACTTATTCGTTATTACTATACCCCGTTTTTTTGCGTTGGGGGTTAAAAATGAAACCTAGCAAGATTCATTTATCTTGAATTATGTAATCGTTGAAACCGTTTCCGAGAGATATATATGTATATATATATGTAGGATTTTTCATTTCGATAGATAGCAACACTAATTTGTAGACGAAGATATATTATCTGTGTAATCTTTGGAACGTTTTTATGCTTTACATCCAAAGCCTGTTTTATTTGTACGTGGAACATCAAAAGTGTAAGCGAGTAAGAAAATCTAGTTGCTCTCTCTCTAATTTTTTCACGACGAAGAAAGAACGTGTGTGTTCGGAATTGTATCGTTAAATATTAAGAATTACTGAAATAAAGTGAAAAAGCTTCTGCAAAACAGCCTTTTACTGGACAGCAAGCTCTACCCCACCCATCCCACAACTCTCGCCCGGGATTATTCCGAGAAAAAAGTTTGGGTGTGACGACGACAAAAACGTGGTAAAGAAGGCAGCTGTAAGACGTGGCTGGCCGGCTCTTTTACCACAATAAGACGAAGAAAAACAACGATGGCGGAAGCGGCAGACGGCAAAAATACGCACAACGACGCAAAATGTTTTACGACGATGGATGCAGTTCCAACATACACCGGAGACGACTTAACCTATACGTCCGCAAAATGGACGCAAGATCTAGAAGATAATGCGGAGATCTTTGGATGGTCAGCGCAACAGAAGCTGATAATCGCTCGTAGATCGCTTAAAGGAACAGCTGAATTATGGTTGAAGACTGAAAGAACTTTTAAAACATACGATGAATTAAAGGCGGCACTGCTGCGTGAATTTCCTGAGGTCATCGATAGTAAGCGTATGCACGAGATAATGAGCAGCCGAAAAAAGCGTGCTGGAGAAACTTACTACCAATATTTATTAACTATGAAAGAACTTGGTAAACGAGCAAAATTCCCCGATTATGTTGCGGTGCAGTACATTATAGATGGCATCATGGATACTGAGATAAACAAAATTATGTTCTATGGGGTGACGACGTATACACTCCTCAAAGAGAAACTATCTCTTTATGAAACATTCAAAGAAAAGAGTAAAAAACAAGAATTAAAGAGTCAGCGGACAATTATGAAACCGACCAAAGTCAAAGAAGCAGATGGAAAAACAACACAACGCTGCTTCAAGTGTGGCGAGTTAGGGCATCTTTCTAGTACATGTTCTCATAAGATTAAATGTTTCAGATGTAACGGCTATGGTCATATAGGCAAAGATTGTACTAATGTTATCCAGAGAGATATTCCACCGTCTACGAGTCAGAAGTCAACCATGGGCCAGCGTTCGATGCTCATACAACAAGAGTCCTCGGAAAGAACGGTAAACACTGAGAAATCAATATGTGATATTGCTTCAGGTGAGCGTTCAGACTATTTAAATGTCAGTCAATGCGGTCAGTGTTCACATAGTCAAAATATAAATGTTCTTAATGTCGGAAAGTGTTCAAATTTAAATCAGAGCGTTAAGAGTATTCAGATTAAAGACATAACTGTAGATAACTGTTTAATAGATACAGGTAGCGAGTTAAATTTGTTAACGTTGGATTTATTTAGTAAATTAAATGTAACTAAGTATGATGCTGAAGAGATGTTAATGACGGGACTGGGTTCATGTAAAGTTTATTCGATTGGTAAATTCAATATTCAAATGAAGATAGATGGCCACAGCTATGATGTTATGTTTTACATTGTTCCAACTAATGTTATTCCGTATACGGTGATATTAGGTCAACCTTTTTTGATGAATACAATTACAGTAATTGATAAAGGTGAAATTGAAGTAAGGCCACAGTTTTATGATAGTTCATACCTGATGTGTGTGCTTTCTTCAGAAGAAGATATAGCTATTTCCAGCGAAAAACCTATCGTTCAGGATATAATAAAAAATTATAGGCCGATACAAACTAAAGAAGCCCCTATAAAGATGAAGATAATTTTAAAAGACGATATACCTGTCACACAGCGACCAAGACGACTCGCTCTGACTGAAGAAGAAGTTGTGAAGCATCAGATTGATGAGTGGTTAGAAAAAGGCATTATACGCCCCAGTTATTCAGAATATGCAAGTCCACTTGTATTAGTAAAGAAGAAAGATGGAACCAACCGAGTTTGTGTTGATTTCAGAAAAATTAACCAGAAGATGGTTAAGGATGAATATCCTTTACCGATTATTGATGATCAGATAGATAAGTTGAGCAAGGCTCGAGTATTTAGTACGATAGATCTCAAAAATGGATTTTTTCATTTGCCGATTGAAGAAGACTCGATAAAATACACAGCGTTTGTGACCAACAACCCTGAAGGTCAATATGAGTTCCTAAGAGCACCATTTGGACTCTCAATATGTCCAAAATATTTTACACGGTTTATAAACATTATATTCTCAGATTTTATAAGAAAAGGAATTATTTTAATTTTCATCGATGATATAATTATATTAGCAGAAGACGAAGATCAAGCAGTTCAGAGACTCCAAGATGTCTTGAAAGTTGCAGCTGAATATGGTCTTGAAATCAACTGGAAGAAGACACAAATACTACAGCAATCAGTCGAATACCTAGGACACATTGTTTCAAATGGAACGGTTAAACCATCATCAGAGAAGACTAACGCAGTTATGAGATTTCCAGAGCCAAAGAGTTTAAAAGAAGTACATAGTTTCATCGGATTGACATCCTATTTCAGAAAATTTATTCAAGATTATGCTACGATTGCTAAGCCACTGAGTGATTTACTAAAACGAGGAGAATTCTATTTTGATCAAGAACAAAGATGTGCATTTGAAAAATTAAAAGGTAAATTATGTTGTGAACCTGTTCTTAAAATTTTTGATGTGCAGCTAGAGACAGAACTTCACACGGACGCATCTAAGCATGGATATGCAGGCATTTTAATTCAAAAAGATCCGGTAGATTGTAGTATGCATCCAGTTCATTACATGAGCAGAAAGACGACAGAGTCTCAGCAAAAATATAGTAGCTATGAACTAGAAGCAATGGCTGTTATAGAAGCGGTGAAGAAATTTCGAAGAAATCTAATTGGAATTCCATTTAAGATTGTAACAGATTGTGAAGCATTTCAGAAAACACTTTACAAAAAAGATGTATCAGCTAAAGTAGCTAGATGGATATTGTTCCTACAAGATTTCAACTACGTTATTGAGCATAGAAAAGGTGATAAAATGCAACATGTCGATGCGCTTAGCAGAAATATATGTGTGGTGAATACAGAACTACATGCTAGAATAAAGAAAGCTCAAGATGAAGACAACAGCTTAAAAGCAATTAAAGAAGTTCTCAAGAAGAGTGAATATGAAGATTATTTTTTAGAAAATGATGTAATTTATAAAGGAGTACAGAAGAAGTTGGTGTTACCAGAGATTATGGACTTAGAAATGATCAGAAGAGTGCACGGAGGAGGACATTTTGGGAAGAAGAAAATCAAAGATATAATAGAACGAGATTATTATATAAACCAGTTGGATAGTAAAACTGAAAAAGTTATATCAACATGTGTACCATGTTTACTGGCAAGCCGAAAAGCAGGAAAGAAAGAAGGACTTTTAAACCCTATAGAAAAAGGAGATTTACCATTATATACTTTGCATTGTGATCATTTAGGACCATTAGATGCAACCAAGAAGTTATATAATTATATACTAACGGTGATTGACGGATATAAAAAATTTGTTTGGATTTATCCAGTAAAAACGGTGACAGCTAAAGAAACCGTAGACAAAATTAAACAACATCAAAAAGATTATGGCAACCCAAGACGAATAATAACTGATCGAGGTACAGCTTTTACAGGAAATGAATTTCAGCAGTATTGTTTAGAAGAAGAAATTGAACACCTTACCATAACAACAGGAATCACACGTGGTAACGGTCAGGTAGAAAGGATGAACCAAATTATTATATCTGTACTGGCTAAAATGTGTATAGAAGAACCAGGACATTGGTACAAGTATGTCAGCAAACTTCAGAGAGTTATCAACAGTACATACCAGCGATCTATCAAAACATCACCATTTGAACTGTTAATGGGAACCAAGTTAAGACTAAATGAAGACATCAAAATTTTAGAATACTTAGAAGAAGAAAATATCAAAGAATTTACAGAGAGAAGAGAAGAATTAAGAAAGCAAGCAAAAGCTCAAATATTAAAGATTCAAGAGGAAAATAGAAAAACCTATAATAAAAACCGGAAAGACGGAGAAAAGTACAAAATAGGCGATATAGTAGCCATACAAAGGACGCAATTTGGAAATACTTTAAAATTAAAACCAAAATTCTACGGACCATACAAAATCACAAAGGAGCTAGGAAAAGATAGATATGAGGTCGAAAAGCTAGACCGAGGTAAGGAAGGACCGACAAAGACCACATCCGGAGTAGACTACATGAAGCGGTGGCCTTAGTTCAAACTTACCTGTATAAAGTCATCTACTTTACATTAAAATTTATTTTAAAATACTTGAAAGCATATTGGGCATGGCACTCTATCTCATTATTGTTATAACTTAAATTCATGAAGAAACAACAAAATTGTTATTGAATTCTGTATAATTATACTACATATTGAAACAATGTATGTATTCAAGTAGAAAGAGTTGTGATTGTAACAACACATAAGGGCAAAGAAGCTCATAACAAATAGTATGTACTTATTTGTTCTATGTAAATGAAGAATTATGTTTCACAGATGTAATTTGTATGTAAACCTAAAATAATGTATGTTTTCTAATCTATTTAAATAAGATGCATGTTAAGATAAGATTGTATATTTACTACTTATAGTTAAAACCTAAACCTTACTACCTAGTTGCATAATTTTAAAATAACCTATGTATGTTTTAATGAGAAGTTAGTTAAAAGAATAGAAGTTATGTTTAAGTCGTTTGTTAATTAATAATTGTTAAGGATATGGTTATGGGTAAGAAATAATAAGAGATTAGTTTCAAATAGTGTATTGTGTAAAAAAGGGTTTCAAGTTAAAATAAGCTGTAAGAAAGTAGATTATTAATTTATAATAAGTACATTGGCACCAGTTATTAAGTTATTTAAGATGTAAGTTTTAATGCAGAATAGTTTATGTTAAGAGTCAATATTGTGTCGAAGTTAAGCATCAGTTAATAGTTTTGTGTATTTTATGAAGATCAGTATAAGAGTTTTGTTTAAATTGTAAAGCGAAGAGAAATTTGTAATATTGTAACGTAGAGTCATATGAGAGCTAAATTTGTTTTTGTTTAACTTAACGTAGAAGCAGTCTGAGGCCAGACTATATTGCAGGAAGGCCGAGTTGTAGGATTTTTCATTTCGATAGATAGCAACACTAATTTGTAGACGAAGATATATTATCTGTGTAATCTTTGGAACGTTTTTATGCTTTACATCCAAAGCCTGTTTTATTTGTACGTGGAACATCAAAAGTGTAAGCGAGTAAGAAAATCTAGTTGCTCTCTCTCTAATTTTTTCACGACGAAGAAAGAACGTGTGTGTTCGGAATTGTATCGTTAAATATTAAGAATTACTGAAATAAAGTGAAAAAGCTTCTGCAAAACAGCCTTTTACTGGACAGCAAGCTCTACCCCACCCATCCCACATATATATGTATATAATATATATAAATATATAAAAACTAGAAGTG
The DNA here is from genome assembly GCA_954871355.1 of Cabera pusaria. Classification (NCBI taxonomy): domain Eukaryota; kingdom Metazoa; phylum Arthropoda; class Insecta; order Lepidoptera; family Geometridae; genus Cabera; species Cabera pusaria. Next base: position 1,574,374 of record OX940885.1, on the reverse strand, counting down.
CCCCACGGCTTCGCCTTTAAAACTTTTCTTTTGCAAAAGTCTTTCTATGATAAATGACATCAAATAAGAATTAGCAAAATCGGTTGACCCGTTTTCATGTTATCGCGTGACTAAGGCAAATTGGGATTCATATTTATAAAACCCAAAAAAACCCAAATTTTCAGACTTTGTTACCTACCTCATATTGAAAAATTGCACGATTTTTATATATACGTACTAACTTATTTATTTACAGAAGTACCTTTGTAAAGTTTCGAAAAAAATAGACTATCTCATCTTGTTTCGCCATACAAACTTTGAATCCCCGTTCTGTATCCGTGGGGAAATTTAAAGAAAATCCTTTCTTAACGGATACCTACGTCATAATAACTATCTGCATGCAAAATTTCAGCGCAATCCGAAACAATATTGATTTCAGACTTTGTTAACCCACTTGACCCTCTCAGGGGTTGAATTTCATAAAAGCCTGAGACACGTATTTACTTATTTATTTACTGAAGTACTTGTGTGAAGTTTCCAATAGAAAAGACTATCTAATTAATTTTGTTTCTCCATACAAACTTTGAATCCCCGTTTCATCACCTAAGTGGGTGAATTTTGGAAAATCCTTTCTTAGTACACCCATACGTACTAAGACCCTCCAAATTTCAAGTAACTAAAACCAGTGGTTTAGGCTGTGCGTTGTCTGTTAGTCAGTATGTCAGGACAAAGATTCTTATAGTATTAGATTGGTTGCTTTTCTACTCTTTGAAGCCTTAGTTTAAGTAATACCGAAGTGTCTTCCAACTTACTCGTGTTTAGCAAGACTCCGGAGAAGACTGAAGCCCACAGAAGTCAACTAGTCGAGCAAAGTCAGACCGTGTACAAACCTAGACATGTAAGCTCGATTATCGAACTCTAGGCTCGTACCTAGTCCGATTTTGCCGACTATAGTCAACAACTTGCCTCACACATCGGAAGACTAAGAAACCTGAAGAAGACAGAAGCAAAATAATTCACTAAAGAAAAATGTATCTGTCATGATTTCTTATTAAGCGACTTCCAAAAATAAGGAGGTTCTCAATTCGTCCATATTTCATTTTGTGTGTATGTTACGCGATTACTCCATCAATTGTGAACCGATTCGAATGATTACTTTTGTAATTGGTAGGGTACATTTTCGAAGTGGTCTCATTGTAATTTCATCGAGATCTGATAAGTATCTCCAGAGATATGATGATAAACGTCTCAAACTTGCTACTGAAACTGACTCGCGGGGCATTGAAGTCGGTTGTTTTAGTTATTAATCTTTCTTTCTGAATCTTTCTTCTTTAATCTTAATTATTACCTAAAGGGACTATGCGCTCTTATGATGATAAACGTCTCACACTTGCTACTGAAATTGACTCGCGGGGCATTGAAGTCGGTTGTTTTAGTTTTTAAACTATCTTAATTATTTTACAAGTTAAATTTACGTATTTTGATGTATTTGAATAATGAATTGTGCTCCAACTTTTAAAACTACCGCGAATGAGTATTGTTTGTGGCCTCTAAGCATGGATGCCAATATTAAAAGAAAACAAGAAAGGTAATGCGGTGGAGAGTTGGCAGGCGGGAATCAGTTCTCTCAGTATATACAAGAGGTTTCCCTTTGCTAACTTCGGGCTAGGCATTTAAACTAATAAGTCGTTAGTATAAAAGTACCTCTGAAGTCTCGATGTTTTTAATATAATTTATGATGTACCTAATATTACATGCAGTTTGCCATTAATACACAATGTTTCAATGGAGGATGGTATTTTATTAAATATGTATAACTCATAAGACAACTGAAATGTTTTGTCTGTACAAACGTAGTTGTCTATCTATTTTTACATAAATATAATAAAGATAGTTTAAAAACTAAAACAACCGACTTCCATGCCCCGCGGGTCAATTTCAGTAGCAAGTTTGAGACGTTTATCGTCTACTTACTTATCAGATTTCGACGAAATTACAATAGGACCACCTCAAAAACGTACCCTACTGATTTAAAAAAGAATCATTCGAATCGGTTCACAATTGACGGAGTATTCGCGTAACATACATACTAAAACAAAAAATAATTTAAAAAAACATACAGACGAATTGAGAACCTCCTTCTTTTTGGAAGTCGGTTGATAAATGAAATGCTATTTTTTGGTAAGCGTATCACGGATAAACCTATTCGGTATACATTTTCTTTTAAAATGTTTGTGTTAATCTGAATCAGGTTTATAAGTACCCAAATCCTTAGAACTCAAATCAAACGCTGTGCTCTATTCCACTTTGGAAAGACTAATTTGGCTATTTTTATTGGCTTCAATAAGGAGGAGGTTCACAGTTAGTCTGTATGTAAATCGGTTGACAATAGTGACAGAAATAGGGTAAAACAAGCACATGAATATACTCGGACGAATTGAGAACCTTTTTCTTTCTTAAGTCGGTGTAAATAATCTGGCGCCACGTTATTTTTGCGATGTAGGCTAGCCGATGTCAGATGTCAGTTATTTTTCTACTTTGCTAAGAATAAACCTACTTAGTAACCTCATATGCCTTAGGAAACCAGATAACACATTATTCTATTCGAACAATCTGGCACATCGTTATATTGATAGTGATAGAAAACTTTTTCAATCACATCTGTATGTAGGTTTTTGTGAAATAATATTATGTCTAATCATATTTATACGTCGGTATTGTAAAGGTATTGTATGAGATGTAAGGGAGAACAAATACCACCTCAGTGCTCCCAGCCAAGCTCACCTGCCCGTGGTGCATCCTGCTGACAAACCAACGAGGCTCTGGCGACCGACAAATGGCGGTATAACCATTTCAAAATTATGGCGTAGCTAAATACTACAGGCCGGTGACGGGCAGCAGCGTCACCGGTGCGAGAAGCTACGTCCTGCGATCGCCAACACGCCTGCCCAGCGTGGCGATTAAGGCATCCCCCCCCCCCCCCACCCATCATGGAAAGTCACAATAAGCCGCGATTCCTGACCACGGCGGCGGTCATGGTAACGGCAGGGCAGGGGGTGCTAAGAATCCCCGTGTTACGGTAGGCCGCCAAAAGAAACTGACCCTCGCTACGTTTAATGGACGCACGATTCGGCTGGATGAGCATCTGACGCAGCTGGAAGAGGAGCTAGGACACATAAGATGGCACATTCTGGGGTTATGTGAAGTCCGAAAGTCAAAGTCAAAGTCAAAGTCAAAGCATTTATTCAGTATATGGGCAAATTAAAAATTAGCACTTACACACGTCAAATAACATTAAATAGATCATATTCAACAAAAAATATAGATATAACAGAAACATAACGCTTTGAATTTACAAAAAAAAAACAAAGGTATTGAGCCATTCAGCTTTCATCTAGACGTCGAACGTCACACTTAAAACACATGTTTAATTCCCCTTATTAATGTAGGGTTGCCAACCGTACCATTACGTGCACCCGCAACCCAGTGCATGTTTCAGTACTTCAGACAATTTTTATCCAAAAAATTGTGAAATAATGAAACATAATAGATAAATAAAACGCAGACTAATTGCAGTACAAATCATGTTCCGAATGGAACTGATTGTCCGACTATCAGCCGCATAATACCGTCGTAACAGGCAACCCTAGATCTGCAAACAAAAGATGAAAACTGATTGACTGCTGAATCTACTGGTGTTATATGTACCGAAGACAGGGAGAGGACACCATAACTCTAGAATCAGGCCATCTTATGTATTACAGAGAAGGTGACCAGCCATCCCAAGGCGGCGTCGGGTTTCTGGTCAACAAGGCTCTCAGTGACAACGTTGTAGAAATCTCCAGTGTGTCGACCAGGGTTGCGTACCTTATAATAAGGTTAACCAAGAGGTACAGCCTCAAGGTTATCCAGGTCTACGCACCGACCTCGGCACACTTGGATGAAGAGGTGGAAAGTATGTACGAAGACATCTCCAGAGCCTTACATACCACCGCTAAGGCTCACTACAACGTTGTCATGGGAGACTTTAACGCCAAAGTGGGAGTACAGACCTGCAGTAAATCGACTCTAGGACCACACGGATTTGGGAATAGGAATCACAGGGGAAAATGCTCGTCAATTTCCTCGAGAAAGAGAGGCTTTTCTTGATGAACTCGTTCTTCAAGAAAAAGCCCCAAAGGAAGTGGACGTGGCAAAGCCCCGACACTGTGACTAAAAACGAGATTGACTTCATCATTACGGACAAACGGTGCATATTCAGAGACATCTCTGTGATCACTAGGTTCAATACTGGAAGTGATCACCGACTTGTGCGAGGCTCTCTGGATATCGACTTCAAAGCCAAGAGATTCCGATTGATGAAGTCCACGCTCCGACCAAACCTACTCCAAACCGTTGTTAGGTCTGAAACATTCCAATTAAAATTGGAAAATCGATTCGCTGCCTTGGAAACCACAGATGACGTAGACCAGAAACTTGAAGAAGTGGTGGAAATCCTCAGGGAAGATGGGACGAAGTTATGCGAGAACAAGCGTACGGGCAAAAAGTCCAAGCTTTCGGCAGAAACACTTCAACTAATGGAAGAGAGACGAACAGACCCATTGTCAGCTTTGTCAATTAACCAGGTGCGCAACAAAACTATTAAGAAGCTGGTACGACGCGACCTCCGATCCTCTAACACGCTCTTGATTACAGAATCAATTGAGCAGAATCGGGGGTCGCAAGTGTTCGTCCAGCCTCTAGGTAGAAGCCACCTCACAAAGCTGACAACATCAACGGGGAACGTCGTCGCATCCAAGCCGGAGATTCTGTCGGAAGTTGAAGACTTCTACAGCAAGCTCTACGCATCGCATGCTTCAAGGCCCGAACCCTATACTGAGGATTGCAGAGCCACCTTAACCCGCCACATCACAGAAGACCTGCCCGAAGTCAGCCGAGATGAGATCGTGATGGCCCTTAGACAGCTCAAAAATGGAAAAGCCCCAGGTGAGGACGGAATCACAACGGAGCTTCTAAAAGCTGGAGGAGCTCCAGCTGTAAGCCAGCTGCAACAGCTCTTCAATTCTGTTCTCTTCACTGGTAGAACTCCACAGGCATGGAACAGAAGCATGGTGGTTTTGTTTTTCAAAAAAGGAGATAAAACCCTATTGAAAAACTACCGCCCGATTTCGCTTCTGAGCCATGTCTACAAGCTCTTTTCAAGGGTCATCACGAACCGTCTTGCGCGAAGACTCAACGAGTTTCAACCTCCGGAACAGGCCGGGTTTCGAAGCGGTTACGGCACCATAGACCACATCCACACGGTGCGGCAGATTGTACAGAAGACCGAAGAGTACAATCGGCCCCTGTGCTTAGCATTTGTGGACTATGAGAAGGCCTTCGACTCAATCGAAACCTGGTCGGTTCTTGAGTCCCTGCAGCGTTGCCAAGTCGACTGGCGATATATCGAAGTGATGAAATGTCTATATAATGCCGCAACGATGTCAGTACAAGTACAGAACCAGCGTACTAAACATATTCACCTGCGTCGAGGAGTGAGACAGGGGGATGTCATATCCCCGAAACTGTTCACTAATGCCTTAGAGGATATGTTTAAGACGCTGGACTGGAAAGATTGTGGCATCAACATTAACGGCAAGTACATCTCTCACTTACGATTCGCAGATGACATCGTCATTATGGCAGAGACGCTGCTCGACCTACAAAGGATGTTGAATGACCTAGCTGATTCTTCTCGTCGCATCGGTCTCCGGATGAATTTGGATAAAACCAAAGTCATGTACAACGAGCACGTTGTTCCGGAACCGATTGCCGTAGATGGAATCCCACTCGAAGTTGTCACGCAGTATGTTTACCTTGGGCAAACGCTCCAACTAGGCAAACACAACTTCGAGAAGGAAATCCAGAGAAGAATTCAGCTGGGCTGGGCAGCATTTGGGAAACTCCGTCGAGTCTTCTCGTCGCCTATACCACAGTGCCTAAAGACAAAAGTCTTTAATCAGTGCGTCCTACCTGTCATGACATACGGAGCCGAGACTTGGACACTCACGGTTCGACTAGTCCACCAGTTTAAAGTCGCTCAGCGAGCTATGGAGAGAGCTATGCTCGGTGTTTCTCTGCGGGATCGAATCCGGAACGAAGTAATTCGCCAGAGAACTAAAGTTATCGACATAGCTCAGCGGATTAGCAAACTGAAGTGGCAGTGGGCTGGTCATATCTGCCGTAGGACCGATAACCGTTGGGGCAGACTGGTTCTAGAGTGGAGACCGCGAATCGGCAAACGTAGAGTAGGACGCCCTGTGACTAGGTGGAGCGACGACATTCGCAAAGCGGTGGGCAGTGACTGGAAACAAAGAGCCGAAGACCGGGCTCAGTGGCGTGTCTTAGGGGAGGCCTACGTCCAGCAGTGGACTGATACCGGCTGATAATGATGATGATTGTATGCCACCGACCGCTTATTTTCAAATCTAGCTCCTGTCCATCCAAAGGTTGTCTGGTAGAGATCGCTCTGAGCAATAAAGTATTCATCTATCTATCTGGAAACTTTTTAACCGAATTAAAAAAGGATGTTTCTCAATTAGACCGTACATATATATTTAAATATATATATATATATATATATATATAGTAAGATAGATACATGTAGGTATTATCTATCTACTACCTATTAGACTTGGCTGGCACCGACTTCAAATAGATAAGTGGGTAGCGCTTATAATAATTATATTAAGTAATTTATTTTCGCTTTTGAGTGCCTGTATGTGGTTTTGAAGTCGGTTTTATTTTTTTAAACATAATGTATTTCTATAAAGTTAATGACGTAGATACATTTTGGTATCTACGTATGAAAGAGATCTAAAAGAAAACTTCAACTAAAAGCAATGAAAAGATAATTATAAATTATCTACTTTGACCCCATGCTTGCATACTAATTTGGAGTTCACGCTATGTACATTATAGCTCGCTCTCTCCAATAAGTTACCACTTTAGCCTGGTTTAAACCAGGAGAACTTCTCGGGGGATATTCGTTTTGAATCGGATTTTCATGCCTTGGCTAAATAATGAGTTTTTATCGTTTTAGTACAGAGAAATATGAAGTTCAAGGCTGATTCGCCTATGTTTCTTGAGAAATGCTCCATGTAATTATATGCTTATTATATGCTTAACCACAATGTTTCAACCAAGTCTTGTTCCAATTAAACTTTATTTTTAGTGAACATTAACATTTTAATTAGAACAAAATTCAGTTTCATAACCGACTTCAAAAAAGGATGTTTCTCAATTCTATCGTATATATATACAAATACATATATATTTATGTTAGTTCGCGGATAGCTTTGTCGTTTATGAACCGATATTGATTATTATTTTTTTGTTGGAAAGGAAATATCCCTGAAATGGTACCATAGTAATTTCATCGAGATCTGAGAAGTATCTCTAGAGATAAACCTCCAACTTGGTACTGAAAATTAATAGCGCGGCATTTGAAGTCGGTTCTTTTAGTTTTTTAAACGATCTTATAAAAGATATTTTAGACAAGCAAAACTTGTAGCTAAGTACGATGTTCTTTCTTTTGGAGCGGCTATGATAGCTGTCATTCGCGGCCGATCGGTTGGATCTTTCTACTGCAACGAAAACAACGTCACACTTCGGGAAACAGATTCTCCTGCTTGTACCAATTTGTTCTGTGGGCTCAGCCTGTAAACACAATAACGATCTAAAATACTAAAGGATTTTTTTCTCACCACAGAATTCGATTTTGTCTCTGTTTAATGCCCACGATTCTCAATCGGGATTTTTTGCGTCATGCGTTTCATTATAGCGACAAATACATCAGATGCAAAGCTAAAACATGAAACCTCACTTTAATGAGAATAAAACTAGAGCGTAAATAAAAAAGTTCATATAAATCCTGTCGCAAAAATAATTACCCGCATATTTTTTCGTCGAGCTAAGTACATTCGTAATAGGTACGGATATACCTCGAAGTTTATCTTTTACTCTGCCCAACATTCTCTATACTTAATACCAGGCTTATATAGAAACAAATCATATAATATTACTATTTAGATTACGAACAATTGTAACTGATACAGTGTTCTTGGAAACGAATTAAATTGTAGACATGTTTTTGTTTTGTCGTTAGATGTGGAGCAGAATAAACAAAATAGAATGTGTAAATAATAAGCGATGGTTGTTGATTTTTAGGAAAAGCGTTCATTGAACATTGATTCATGCGCCATTACCCCGATAGTATTGTAGATAAGGGTCGAATACATTTCAAGTGTTTTGATGTGTCGAAAGAAATGTTCCGTTCAATAAAAGTTCTTTGGGTGAAATGCGAAGAATATTTTCGCGTATATTTTGTGAGCGCATTTCACAGTAACCCTCTGGTGTTGGGCTAGTTTGTATCAATCTGTACAATGTTATATAATGAGGTAATAGTGTTTTAAATGGATTATAGTCATTGCGGTTTATATTGAACACATATTTTTTTTATTTGTTATTGTTGAAACTCTGTGGTAGACATATACCTTGGGTCTTAACGTGAATTAAAGCCCATATTAGTGTGATGAGTTTCAGAGAAATTATTTTTTAATTATATTATACGAGCTGCGTCCCGCAGTTTTATCCATGTAGAAATCGTTATCGTGTGAATATCGGGATAAAAAGTCATCATCATCATCATCATCAGCCTATACTTGTCCACTGCTGGACATAGGCATCTCCAATTTCTCGCCACTGAGCACCATCCTCGGCTACTCTCATCCAGTTCTTGCCAGCCACCTTGCGGATATCATCGCTCCACCTAGTCTGAGGGCGTCCTACGCTACGTTTGCCGATTCGCGGTCTCCACTCAAGAACTCGTATACCCCAACAGTCGTTGGTTCTTCGGCTTATGTGGCCGGCCCCAGGCCACTTCAGCTTGCTGATTAGGTTAGCTATATCAGTGACTTTGGTTCTCTGTCGGATCACCTCGTTACGAAATCGATCCTACAGAGAAACGCCGAGCATATGTCTTTCCATAGCACGCTAAGCGACTTTAAGTTTGTGGACCAGACCAAGCGTGAGTGTCCACGTTTCGGATTCGTATGTCATGACGGGTAGGACGCACTGATTGAAGACTTTTGTCTTTAGACTCTGTGGGATTGGCGATGTGAAGACTCGACGTAATGTCCCATATGCTGCCCAGCCCAGCTGTATTTTTCTATTTGCCTCTTTCTCGAAGTTGTTTTTACCCAGCTGCAAAGTTTATCCGAATTAAACATACTCCTGTTAGCGTTTTGCTGTAATAAAACCTGGGGCCTTATTCAGTATGACCATTTTAAAGTCTTACCGTGCCGTGTTACGTTATCTCCGCGTTATGGTATTCTCTATGCCAATTTTAGTTCAATTTAAGTTCAGTTCGGTAACGCGGTAGGGTAAGGTTATGAGCGCGTTTTGAGATATCGTGACATATGAGGACGTGTAACGCGCGCGTTTTGTATAATTTACCTATAGTGTGGCATACAGAATACAATTTTTGAATACGTAACGTGGCGCGTTAAGGAACGCGTTATCTCATTGGTCATACTGAATAAGGCCCCGGCATGGTGCGTCTAACCGAGTGGGTGGCGCCTCTAGCGGTAAAAATAGAAGATACAGCTACGAACTTTGTGGTTACAGAGTAAAAGAGCGGGAGATTAGTATCGTATTATGAGCGAAAATAAATGCTTGCTTATATTGTAATACAGATTTTTATTACTTCTTAACAATCTCGAGAATACTGCTTGGATAAAAAGTACTCTATGTGCTATTCCAGGGTCTAGGCTATCTGCATACTACATTTCAGCTCAATCGGTTGAGAAGTTTTAGCGTGAAGAAGTAACGATCAAACTTTCGCCTTTAAACATTATATTAGTAGGAAGTCTGATAGAATTTTAGACACATGTAGTGTCATTGTAACAAACAGGTCGAATGGTGAAATTTAGACGCGAGTTTGCTCTTGACAAATCGCGGCTGATGACCCACATTGTCAAGTTTTATTTCAGCTTAAGTTTGGAGCACAATCGGTCGATATTTTTTGCCTGGAGTCACTTCATTTGCGCACCGTTATTCGTCTCCTTCGGGGGTTAAGTTTTCAATCTTACAGAGGAGTCTGGAGCTATAATATGTGCTATATAGATTAACACTAAAGTGCGTTGAACTTTCAGTGGTCTAGCAGCGGTGACAAACCTTTTATGAGTGTGATGATAACCAGGTTTTCTTTTTATTTAGCGGTGTGTTCTAATTTTTATGTCCCAAATTATCCAAAGTGTTTTTTTCTGAAACATGTATACATATTTATTTGAGTTGGAGTCTGCATTAATATATTGGATCTAATGTAAGATTAATGTGTGTTGGAAAATAAATAAATAAAATATATTTCACATAATTTATTTTATATTGCTAGCATTTATATATAACTAGCTGTTACCCGCGGCTTCACCCGCGTTATTTGTGTCTTTATGACCATTGAGGTCTAGATCGATGATCTCTTAGGCCAAGTCACCATAGATGACTCTCAAAGTCGAACTCAATATTCTCTATTGTTAAAGTCATTAATCATTTTGGTTAGGTATACGAAGTTGTGCTGTTTAAATTTTTCACTCACAACAACAACATTCCTGAAACATTTCTTACAAAGAAAATAAGGTGCTGCGCGAGCGTAGCGAGCGCTATTATTGGGCGAGTGAACATTTTTTATGACTTTTTATAGCTCTGATAGTTTAATGACCTAATAATCAAGTCAATACAGATGACTCTTAGGACGAACTCGAAATCGTCTATTGTTAAAATCATTAATCATTACTTGGTACTTGGTAAACCTAACCAAGGTCATTATGATTATTGAAGGTTGTACTGTTTCAATTTATAAACTCGTTTTGATGCATGTGGCTATTAAAATACAAAAATGCTGAAATATTACCTACAAAGTAGATATAACAAATGCTTGCGCGACCAGAGCGAGCGATATTACGGCGCGAGCGAAGCGAGCGCGAAAAATTTTTACGACCTTTTATGACCCTGACAGTTTTTATTACCTACTAAGTTAACACTGATGACACAAAAGTTAAACTTGATATTCACTTATTGTAAGGTTATTAATCATTATGATTATTGAAGGTTGTTTCAATTTATGGCTTCATTTTGATGCATGTGGCTGTTAAAATACAAAAAATGCTGAAATATTAACTGCAAAGTAGATAAAACAAATGTTTGCGCGAGCGTTGCGAGCAATATTACTGCGCGAGCGTAGTAAGCGCTATCACTGCGCGAGCAAAGCGAGCGCGAAAAATTTTTACGACCTTGATTATAAAATACCGACTATTACACGACCACGACTATTTTACGACCTTTCATGACCCTGGCAGTTTTTATGACCTGCTAAGTTAACACTGATGACAAAAGATTGCGCGTGCGCAGCGAGCGCGAAAAATTTTTACGTCTTTTTATGACCCTGACAGTTTTCATGACCTACCTAAGTCAAGACCGATGACCCTTAGGTTAAACTTGATATCCACTTATTTTAAGGTAACAAATCATTATGATTATTGAAGGTTGTGCTGTTTCAATTTATAAACTCGTTTTGATGCATGTGGCTATTAAAATACTAAAAATGGTGAAATTTTACCTGCAAAGTAGATAAAACAAATGTTTGCGCGAGCGTAGCGAAGCGAGCAATATTACTGCGCGAGCGTAGTAAGCGCTATCACTGCGCGAGCAAAGCGAGAACGAAAAATTTTTACGACCTTTTATGACCCTGACAGTTTTTATGACCTACTAAGTCAAGACCGATGACACAAAGGTTAAACTTGATATCCACTCATTTTAAGGTTAATAATTATTATGATTATTGAAGGTTTAAATTGAAACAGTACTGTTTCAATTTAAAAACTCGTTTTGATGCATGTGGCTATTAAAATACAAAAATGCTGAAATATGACCTACAAAGTAGATAAAACAAAAGTTTGCGCGAGCATAGCAAGCGCGAAACTTTTTACGTCTTTTTATGACCCTGACAGTTTTTATGACCTTCTAAAACAACACTGATGGCCCTAAGGTTAAACTTGATATCCACTTATTTTAAGGTAAAAAAATATTATGATTATTGAAGGTTGTACTGTTCCAAATATGACTCGTTTTGATGAATAAGGCTATTTAAATACAAAAGTTGCTGAAATATTTCCTACAAAGTAGATATAACAAATGCTTGCGCAACCAGAGCGAGCGCTATTACTGCGCGAGCGTAGCAAGCAATATTACTGAGCGAGCGAAGCGAGCGTGAAAAATTTTTACAACCTTTTATGACCCTGACAGTTTTTATGACCTACTAAGTCAACACTGATGACACAAAAGTTAAACTTGATATCCACTTATTTTAAGGTTATTAATCATTATGATTATTGAAGGTTGTACTATTTCAGTTTATGGCTTCGATTTGATGCATGTGGCTATAAAATACAAAAATGCTGAAATATTACCTGCAAAGGAGATAAAAGAAAAGTTTGCGCGAGCGAAGCGACCGCGAAAAATTTTTCCGTCTTTTTATGATCCTGACTGTTTTTATGACCTTCTAAGTCAAGATCGATGACCCTAAGGTTAAACTTGATATCCACTTATTTTAAGGTAAAAATCATTATGATTATTGAAGGTTGGACTATTTCAATTTATAAATTAGTTTTGATTCATTTGGCTATTAAAATACAAAAAATGCTGAAATATTACCTACAAAGTAGATCAAACAAATTATTGCGCGAGCGCAGCGAGCGCTATCACTGCGCGAGCGATGTGAGCGCGAACATTTTTACGTTTTATGACCCTGACAGTTTTTGTAACCTACTAAGTCAACACCGATGACCACCTGTTAAAACACGAATGTTTTTGAAACACTTTCTACAAAGCAGATAAAACACGTTGGGCAAGCAAAGGCATCGCGTAAAGTTTGATGACTTTTAATGACCCTGACAGTTTTATGGCCTAATTAAGGCACTTATTAAGTTTAGTCTTTATAGATGAACCTAAGGTCAAACTTTTATGATTATGCAAAGTCTATGTAAAGTTAACAAAAAATATAGGCACCCGCACTTAACTGCCGAAAAAAAGTATTCTTTGCCCTTTTATGCTCTATTAAATATCTTTGTACAAAATTTCATCAGAATCGGTCAAGCCTATTGGCCGAAAAAAGGCCACACATTAACAAAATTTTATAATAAAAATATAGACAACCGAAATTTCCACCCAAAACAAAAGTATTCGTTGTCCTTCTATGTCTTTTTGACTGTCTGTGCACAAAATTTCAGCTTGAATTGTTAACCCGTTTGACCGAGAGTTGGCCACACATTTACAAAGTTCAATTTAAAAATGCTGGACACCTGGACTCGACTGCCAGAAAAATAGTATCCTATGTGATTCTATGCAATATGAACTGAAATATGTATACAATTTCAGCTGAATCGGTCAAGCTGTTGAGCTGATAAGAGGCCACACATTCACAAAATTCAATAAAAAAAACCTAAACACTCAGACTCGATAGCTAAAAAAAATGATCCGATATCCTATTCAGCCCTATGAACTGTCTTCATACAACATTTCAGGCAAATCGGTCTAACAGTTTATTCTAGAAGAGGTCTCATATTTACAAAATTCAATTAAAAATATCTGGACCCCCTGACTCGATAGCCAAAAAAAAAAGTATTCTATATTTTAGTCTGCCTTATGAACTGTCTTTATAGAACATTTCAAGCAAATCGGTCAAGCCGTTTATTCGAGAAGAGGTCTTATATTTACAAAATTCAATTAAAAATATCTGGACCCCCTGACTCGACAGCCAGAAAAAAAGTATCCTATATCCTTTTCTGCCCTATTAACTGTCTTTATACAACATTTCAGGCAAATCGGTCAAGCCGTTTATTCGAGAAGAGGTCTTATATTTACTTAATTCAATTAAAAATATTTGGACCCCCTGACTCGATAGCCAGAAAAAAAGTATTCTATACTCTATTTTGCCTTATGAACTGTCTTTATACAACATTTCAAGCAAATCGTCCCAGCCGTTTATTCGAGAAGAGGTCCTTTATTTACGAAATCAATTTAAAATATCTGGACCCCCTGACTCGACAGCCAGAAAAAAAGTATCCTATATCCTTTTCTGCCCTATGACATGTATTCATACAAAATTTCAGGCAAATCGGTCAAGCCGTTTATTCGAGAAGAAGTCTTATATTTACAAAATTCAAATGAAAATATCTGGACCCCCTGACTCGATAGCCAAAAAAAAGTATCCTATATCCTATTCTGCCTTATGTACTATCTTTGTACAAAATTTCACGGTCAAGCCGTTTGACCGTGAAGAAGTCCCAAACAAACAAACAAACAAATAAACAAACTGACTTTCGCATTTATAATATTGGTGTTGATTGCCATCACTTAATTCTTGCCAAAATTACTTTATAAAATAAATTAATTTATTATTGCCGAAGGTGACGCATCTCTGTTGCCTGACGTAAAAAAATGGTCCAGGTAAAGTGACATAACTCGCGTTTTGTATAATTTCAGGAAGTAATTTCTTAAGTATTATAAAACCTGTTGCAATGGTTATTTTTTAAAATTTCAAGTAGAAAAAATAGAAAAAGAGATGTTCGTTAATAATCATTAAAATAAAGTGTAACATAGAACACTCTTAGCGCGTTAAAATCCCTTTTTACAATAATAACGGATAATAAATATCGAGATCCTGAAAATTTGCCATTAAATATATCAAATGTGTTCTAGTAATATGTAGACTTGTAATGCCAATCTATATGGCACGGACCATAGGACGAGATCTTGGGCCCGGACCAAAAAATCAATAATACTAGAATTCAAAATTTAAAACTGTCTAATTTATGTACATAAAATATGAAATTCGCCATTTTGTGGTGGCGGCCATCTTGGATTTGAAATTTATCGTAGTGCATTACATTGTATGTACTAATCAAGTCCTGTCATTTGATTCTACCCATATTGAGGGACTTGAGAAAAAATATGTGCCGCCATTTTGGGGCGGCGGAAACCTTCGACCAATTTTCATCAAAAAACACTCCTGACTAATTCACCTTTCAAACAAAAAATAATAACATCACATTCGGTTTATCCGTTAGGGACCTACGATGCCAGAGACAACACATATACACATACACACACACACACACACATACACACACACACACACACACACACACACACACACTCACACACACACACACACACACACACACACACACACACACAGGCGCGTCAAACTTATAACAGCCCGTCGTTTTTAGGTCGAGGGTTAAAACATCGAAATCAACGCTCTTGCCATAATATTTCATAAAGCTTTTATTCATAAAACTTTGGCTAGATACAGCCTGAATAACTACTTGGACTAACCCCAAATATACATATGCCTATCATCAATTGCACACTGACAAAAAATAAAAAAACATACAGACGAATTGAGAAGCTCCTCCTTTTTTGTGAAGTCGGTTAAAAATGTATCATTTCAATGGCAATTTGTATCTATTGACATTAACTCCCATTTACAAGTTGTCAACAGTCTAGCCCCAAATAACTAAAATAAACTGGCCAAGTGCAAATTGGACTCGCACTCTAGTGCGTAAGAGCTAAGTTTAGTTTCCGTAACACAGTAGAATATTTTATAACTATCATTTTTCGCCACCAAAAAATAAACTTAGCTAAATAATAAACTAGAAACCGCAAATAAAACTTTGTTTTTCATAGTGTATGTAAAACAAAGTTATATTTGCGGTTGCTATATCTCCAAAACTGCTGAATATATCTCGTTCAAACCAGTTTTATTTAATTTTATTTGAGATGTACAGCAAAGATATTTTTTTTAGATTTGTCACTTACATTAAAAGTTAGAGGCGATATTGGGCCCACGTCAAGTGCACCAGAATAAAGGTGACGCACCCCAGCTGACACCTTACTTTTTCATCTTCCTCACTTTTACTGGAATCCTGAAGAGCAAAAGAGGCTAAAGTGGCAGGTAACCATCATCATCATCATCACCACCTTCAGAGAAGTCAAACTCACTGGAGATTGAGGATTTACTATATCTATAAACCACTGCACTACTGTGCCCTCGCATAGTAGCACAGTAGGAAAATGGTAGGTTTTGATAAAAGAGGTAGGTATTCGTTTTTAATTGGCCGGGTGTTTAATTAGTTTTGTAATTGTTTTTAACTCCCGACGCAAAAGGAAGGGGTGTTGTAAGTTTGACGTGTGTATATGTGTATCTGTCTGTCTGTTTGTGGCATCGTCATCGCCCAAACGGATAAACCGATTTCGATTGTGTTTTTTTTTTGTTATATAGGTGTCTTAACATCCAGCATTAAAAATTATTTATTATTTTGAAGGAAATTAGTTCAGACAGTTTGTTAAAGTATTAATAACACCAGAAAGTATGAAACACGACGCAGCTAACTAATATCATATCAAATATATGACCTACTGCTGCCTGCCCTGCCCTAAAATATTTGAAAAATGTAGTGTTCTTAGCTTTGATTAATGTAAATCCGTTCAGCCGCTTAAAGACTATTTTTCTAGATTATGACGCTATGAAATCAACTTTTGTAGTTTCGATCAATATGAAATTCGAAACTGTTATTTCAACATAACTGTGAGAACTTAGTAGCGATGCTAGGTTACAGCAGAGATGTCAAGTTTGGGCTTATTGGAATGAGCTCAATTAACAGATTATGACTAAATCGTTCGGGTGGTTTTAAATTTTGAAGTTTGGTAATATTAAACATTTTCAACACATGCTCAAAAAATGCATTTACGAAGTCTGTTTACATTTTTACACAAGTTAAAAATTACGCACACGATATTTACGCGAAAATGTAAGAAAGGATTTGATTAGAATTTGAGACACAAACAGTTTAGAACTTATATTAAGACACAGAACATTGTTTAACGCAAGCGTAGTCATGAGGCTCGCTAGTATACTATAAGTGTAGGCAGCCCCAAAAAATCAAAGTTTATGTTGTACTAGCTGTGCCCGCGACTTCGTCCGCGTGGAATAGTGTCTTTGGGTGGCATTTTTAAATATTTAGGCTAATTATTTTATAAATAAGACACATGCGTAGTAGCCCACCTACATCGCACTGTACCACGCCGCGCAAATCCCCCTCCCCTTTCCCCCCAATTCCCATCCCCTCTCTCTTCCCCCCACTTCTCCATCCCCTCTCCCTCTCACTTCCCCCACTCCCCTTCCCCCACTCCCCTTCCCCCACTTCCCTTCCCCCACTTCCCTCTTCCCTCCCCTTTCTCCCCACTCCTCCCTCCCCTCCCCTTTCCCTCACCTCCCAACCCTCTCCCCCTTTCCCCTTCCCCTCACTTCAACCCTCTC
The DNA here is from genome assembly GCA_954871355.1 of Cabera pusaria. NCBI lineage: Eukaryota > Metazoa > Arthropoda > Insecta > Lepidoptera > Geometridae > Cabera > Cabera pusaria. The sequence continues at coordinate 1,556,979 of OX940885.1, read as the reverse complement.
TCCCCTCACTTCAACCCTCTCTCCCCTCCCTTCATTCCCCCTTCCCCTTCTCCCTTCCCCTTCCCCCTCACAAACTTTGAATGACATATTAATTTATATCGAATCAACAGCCTAAAAATAAGTTTCAAGCTTCTAGCTCTAAAAATGACGATACTTCCATACAACTTTTCATCCCCCCTTTCAACCCTTTGCAACCCTCTTTTCGCATTAAAAAGTAGCCTATGTCCTTTCTCAGGGTCTAGACTATCTGTGTACTAAATTTCATTTAAATCGGTTTAGTGGTTTTGGCGTGAAAGTGACACAGACAGACAGACAGACAGACAGACAGACAGAGTTACTTTCGCATTTATAATATTAGTTAGGATTATTTTTGCATGTCCTTAAGTTGAAGAGTCAGTTGAAGAGTGAGTGAGTTGAAGTCCTTTGCATATTGTTAAATAAAAAGGATTCCTTCAAAAACCCAACGTCTAAAAATCTGAGTCTATAACCTTCATATTACTCTGCCTTTACCGTACCTTTAGTCGTATGCTCTTGGCAGAGCGGTCGTGGTATCATGATGATTTTCTTCTGTGCTTTTCTCCTTGGGTACCGATGCCCTCACAATGAAATCCTTTGTGACAGCTTTAATAAGATCTGTCCAGCGCGTTGGTGATCGACCACGGGACCGCTTTCCCTCCACTAGAGCCTGGACTACTAGACGCTCCATGGAAATTTCATTCCGGGTAACATATCCAAAGTATTTGAGTCATATTACTAAGCCCGTATTATTTAGCACTTTAAATTTAATATCTGCATATATATCAAATTGAATGTGTGCAGAATGCATTTTCATAATACTAGTTTATGATATAGATTAAAATCTAGGGCGCGCGTGCTTTGAAGCAGACGCATAAAAGCGTAACGAATTGTGCTTCCACTGACGTAAAGAGGTTTATGACTCTCGTATCATGAATTAATATTCAACCGCCTTCCAAAAAGGAGGAGGTTATCAATTCATCTGTATTTTTTTATTTGTATGTATGTTACGCGATAACTCCGTAAATTGTGAACCGATTCGAATGATTCTTTTTTTAATCGGTAGGGTACATTCTCGAAATGGTCCCATTGTAATTTCATCGAGACCTGATAAGTATCTCTAGAGATATGATGATAAACGTCTCAATCTTGCTACTGAAACTGACTCGCGGGGCATGGAAGTCGATTGTTTTAGGTTTTAAACTTTATAATATAATTTATTATAATACCCTTATTATTATATAGTCTTAGAGTTACTTAATTTTAAAGCCGTAATATATGTACTCTTGTAAATATTTAATAGGTATTAAGATAGTTTAAAAACTAAAACAACCGACTTCCATGCCCTGTGAGTCAATTTCAGTAGCAAGTTTGAGACTCTTGAGACGTTTATCCTCTTCATATCTCTGGAGATACTTATCAGATCTCGATGAAATTACAATGGAACTATTTCGGCTATGTACCCAACCGATTACAAAAAGAATCATTCGAATCGGTTCACAGTTGACGTAGTAATCGCGTAACATACACAAAAAAAAACATACAGACGAATTGAGAACCTCCCTCTTTTTGGAAGTCAGTAGGAAAGATACAGTTTATTTTAAATTTGTGGAAATGGTATCATAATTTTATAATGTGAAAATTCCCTTGTGAAAATTTTTTGATATTCTGGTCTCTGAGGAGCCTTTATAGAGATATTATTTTTCATATCTTCGCGTGTTTGAATAGGTATCTTTTGAGTAAACGTGCTTACGTTTAAGACGTATATTATAAAGGTAGGATATTTATTACTCTTGATAGCAAACAGTTTACCTGACAGATTACTTTAAGAATATTGGGTAAACTGTAACTTATATGATATTTATAGTTATTTATGATACTAGTGCTAAGTTGGTTTTTATAACGAGTAGAGTAAGCCCGAGACGAAGTCGAGGTTACCATAGAGTACATACCACGAGTTTACCATAGCCACGAGATTGTAAAAACCAACTTACCGCACTAGTATCATAAATAACTATAAATATCAAATAAGTTACAGTTTACCCAATATTCTTAAAGTAATCTGTCAGGTAAATAAATATTAATATGAAGCGCACGTGTGTCATACAACGTTTTTCAACACATTTGCGAGAAAACACTACTATTGATATAAAAACAAACAAATCAAATAATCAAAAAGTTCAAACAATCTTTGACGTTTCCAATATGGAAATGAATGACGCCATGTGCAGTAAAAATTAGAATTTCCTCTCGTCTTATTTACTCTTTAATATTAAAGTGAGGGCCTGACATACAAACATCTCACCCAAATAATCAATTTTGTACACGCATTCAAATGTATTGCAGCAACACGCCAACAATTTATGACCTTATATTTTTATATATATAAATTATTTTTATTATATAATAAATTGTGCATTAAACACAACACAATTAAGTGCATTAAATCTTTGTAAAGCTACTAATTCCACAATCATTGCATAAAGTAATTCGTGTAGACGTAAAGGATATAATGACTTGCCAATTGCTTGGACCTTCTGCTGACAACAGATCCAGACCGCTACTCGGTGTCGGTTTTATCACCCTTGGGTAGCTCCGACCATTGTCTGGTAAAGTCTGTATCAGTCTACTCCCCACCCGATCCCAGCCCGAAAGGGTCTCGGCGGATATGGCGATACAGGTAAGCAGATTGGGATGAGATGCGAAGCTTTTTCGCGTCTTACCCTTGGCGGCAAGTTTGCTTTTCTTCGAGCGATCCCTCAACTTGCGCGGATGCTGTGACAGAAGTATTACGCCAGGGTATGGAGTATTACATACCTTTTTCTGACGTCCCTCTGTCCAGCAAAGCTCGACCTTGGTTTAATTCCGAATGTAGAGATGCTGAAGCGTCAAAGCATAAGGCTTACTTAACCTGGGCTGATGCTCGAACCCGCAAATCTAGAGATGTTCGCGAAAAGAAGAAAGCCTTTAACAAAGCCGCTAAGTCTTGCAAAAAGGCTCTCAAGAAGGCTCGCTTCGACCACATACGCCGAACTGGGAACAAACTTGCTTCTTACCCCTCGGGTAATAAAGCGTTCTGGTCCCTGGCGAAGTCGATCGAAGAGAACTTCTGCCGTCCATCACTGCCTCCACTGCTGAAACCCGACGGATCGCTAGCTCACACCGCTAAAGAGAAAGCAAATCTATTTGCTACTCTGTTTGCGGAATCTTCACGTTTAGATGCTGGCAATGCTGTACCTTCTAGTTTGCCGTCATGCGGGACGTTTATGTCGGAAATCCGCATACGGAAAACCGAAGTGCGCAAAGCGTTGCGCGATCTGGACATGAATAAAGCTAGTGGACCAGACGGTATACCAGCTATAGTCTTGAGGACGTGTGCGCCTGAGTTGACTCCTATTCTGACACGTCTCTTTCGCTTGTCTATGGCGACTGGTCAAGTGCCTAAGTCTTGGAAGCAAGCTAACGTGCAACCCGTGCCCAAAAAGGGTAGTCGTGCTGACCCTGCCAATTACAGGCCCATCTCAGTCACTTCCATACTCTGTAAGACTATGGAACGTGTACTGAACCACAGGCTCCTAACATACCTAGAAGCAAACGACAGTACGGGTTCCGCCGAAACCGGTCTACTGGGGACCTTATAGCGTATGCCAATCAAATTGGAGCGAGGCCATTGAGAATCATGGAGAGGCGCTTGCCGTCTCTCTTGATATCTCTAAGGCCTTTGACAGGGTATGGCACGACAACCTTATTAGCAAGCTTCCTTCATATGGCATCCCCACTGGTTTTTGTGTCTGGATATCAGATTTCCTGAGGGAACGGTCTATTCTAACGGTGGTCATTGATGGCTGCTCGTCTGACCAATTGGCTATAAATTCCGGTGTTCCTCAAGGGTCGGTACTCTCTGCAACGCTTTTTCTGCTGCATATTAATGACCTGCTAAAACCTGGTATTTTAGGGTATGCAGATGACAGCACCGTTGTGGAGAGTTATATGTTTAGTGCACGAGCCAGTGCAGTACAAATCCAGTCTCATAGAGAAGCGATGGTTCAGCGCTTAAACTTTTCCTTAAAGGCAGTCTCCGATTGGGGCGATGCCATTCTGGTTAAGTTTAATGCTTCTAAAACGCAGGCGTGTCTTATCTCCGCCAAACGGAGTCCATTTCAACTGGCTCCTACTTTCAGGGATGTGTCCGTGCCGATAAATGACCAACTTGAGCTTCTTGGCATCTCATTAACACCAACTCTCAATTTCGGCTCTTATATTGAGTCTAAAGCCCAGATAGCCTCCAAAAAACTTGGAATTTTGTCTAAAGTGCGACAATACTTCACACCGGGACAGTTGCTCAATCTCTACCAAGCACAAGTCCGGTCGTGTATGGAGTACTGTTCTCACCTCTGGGATGGTTCTGCCGAATACCAGCTGCAGACACTGGAAGCTATTGAGAGGAGAGCCAAGAAGCTCATCAACGGCGACCAACTAGTAAGCAAAAGACTCCAGTCTCGAGCATCGTCGCAAGGTCGCTTGTTTGTCGGTTTTTTATCGGATTCATTTCGGAGAGTGTGCATCGGAACTTCATAACTTGATTCCGCCATCCCCTTTTTATAATCGGACTAGCAGGGATACTAAGAGGCGCCACCGCTACATGGTGGATATACCATTTACGCGTACAAAGCGATTCGCTTCTTCTTTCATCATACGTACTGCCAAGGAATGGAATTCCCTGCCCGAGTCTGTGTTTCCGATTAGATACAACATAGGGGTCTTCAAGTCGCGAGTGAATAGGTATCTTTTGGGTAAGCGCGCTACATCATCGACCGCATCGTCACTTAACATCAGGTGAGATAGTGGTCAAGCGATACCCATTATCACATTAAAAAAAAAAATGACTTACCTTTTAGCGAAAGGTCATTGGTTCAAATCCTAGCACTTGTGCTCGTCCACCGGTGGTAGGAGCACATTAAATCGATATTCCGCCTGACTTGCTACCAAAAATTAGGTAACCATCATCAATGTGAAAATCTGCCGCCATGCACAACCTTACGTTGTTCCGATAGCACTCAGCCCTTGAGAGTCAGACTATTCTAGGCCTAGCTATTTCACCATTTCGACCACATCATCGCTTACTACCAGGCGAGATAGTGGTCAAATGCCAGGCTACAAGATAAAATAAGTAAGAATTACTCTAGGCAATTTTTTTATGTCTGTCAGTCAAGAAGGTGCGGTCTACAATGGAATCGTATCGTAGTCTGGTATTGAAAGACGGCACTCAGAGGATGCGCTGAACAACTGACTATTATAGTTCATAACATACACTACCAGGCTGACCCCCAGTCGTCACCCACTTGACACCGCCCAGGGATCACGTGTAGGGTAGTTATGGTCTTAGTCTACGGACGCAGAAAGGCAACAACGATCTTCACGTGAGGGGACAACGACCCGTAAGTCTTGTTACATAGCTGATCACATCGTCACTGAAATCAAGTGAGATCTGTGGGTGAGATAGTGGACAAACGCTAGCCAATCACATAAAAAATGTTTAATTTTATACATAGTATAAAACAGAGTCGCTTTCCCCGTCTGGCTCTGTACGTTTAGACCTTTAAACTGCGCGACAGATTATCATGCGGCTTTCGTCAATAGATAGAGTGATTTAAGAAGAAGGTTTATATTATAACCAAGATTAATCACGGGCAATGCCGTTGGGCGCATCTAGTTAATAATAAAATTCTACAACTGGTGTGGAAATTAATTGTAGTACACTGCAAGAATTTTCGTTTATATGTGAGGCCAGAAAATATTTTTGAACAAATTAAATGCCTATAGCAGTAGTTTCTTGATTTCTATGTATATTGCTTTTAGTTTATAACATTTATGACTTCACCTAGATTATATAATGTTGTGGTCTATCAAATTGGATTTTCATCCAAATCATAGAACCATGTTATTTTTAACTGACTTCACAAAAAAGGAGGAGCTTCTCAATTTGAATGTATTTTTGTATAATTTTTTTATGTTTGTTATCTCAGTACTCCGTCAAATCTTAACCGATATGGAAAATTATTTTTTTGTTTAAGAGAATATGCTTTCCGTTTCGGTCTTATTCAAATTGTATCGAGATCTGATAATTATCTCCGGAGATATGGAGGTAACGCGGCATGTGAAGTCGGTTTTTTCGTTTCGTTATTATAAATTATACTCTAGTGTAACCACTGTTAGCCAGTGAAAATGCTACTGTTGTAAGCCATGTTAAAGGCCAATAACCGGGCTATCCATTAAGCCAGACACGATATCTTAGATGTCTTACAAATATTTTTCCATCAGATCGGCACCAGCGCCTGTGCCAGAGCTTTAAGCGCCAGCGTCGACTCTATCCTAAACGGACGCATCAGCAACGCACTGGCCAACAACTTCGGTACCATTTATGGTGAGTTCTATACAAATACACCATTATTTTATAAGCTGTGCGTAAGCAGGTAAGAAGCATGTTTACACGTTTGTTGCGTTTGGAGATTTATTCGATCTCTTCTTTTGCAAGACTTTCGTATTGTGCAGCGACTAAAATCTTGTTGTTTCACACTGTGTGGGTGGTGGCCTTAACGTCCAAAGTTCTTTGTGTATGAATAAGATAAATATACATATTTTATCTTTGGTATCGAGGGAGATATAAATTATTTTCAAAATGGTTGTTTTAGGAGACTGATTAGGTCTCATACGCACCACAGGAGAGTTTAGTTTCGAGATCTTTTAGGTCTCCAACGCACTAGCTGAAAGTTCTTTGAAAATGATGCCGCAGTGATCGTGCTTTGCCAGCACCTGACAGCTTATTAGAAACATATCTGCCAGAAATATTCTACTTGTTCACATCTGTCGTGTGTCGGATCCAATTTTTAATCGAATGTTCCAGTGGCAGAACAATGTATATGAAGCAGCTATTAACACTTATCGGCCCGATTTTGTAGTTTGGTTTGACAACCCGATTAAAAATCGGACACGGTACAAGACAGATGTGATCAGGTGGTTAGACGGCGTTATCTGTTAGATCAAACCCATAGATAAAACTACAAAGGAAACGGTGAAACCAAGTGTGGTGACAAATATAATGAAATAACCGACGGAATTTTTGCTCGTTGAATCGTCATGCTAAGCAAGTTTCCCTACGCTAATTTTCATTGGGTTTTTTCATAACTCTAAACATGTAGAAGGATAGCAGGGCATGGGGTAGAGGTATTTTTATGTCTTATAGGCTAGCGTTTGACCACAATCTCACTTGTTGGTAAGTGATGTGCAGCTTTAGCATTTGGACATAACTTTCACGAAGCTTATGTCAAATTACATCTCTATTTGCTTGAAATTCACATAAATCGAACTAAGAAACTGACCGCTTCGACTGAGCTCTTCTGATGAAGCTTATGTCAGATTTCAATCGAAGTAAATTCGAGTATCACAAGCGGCCGTAAACGACGTCCGTCCGGTTTCGAGGTGTTCAGAACCTCAGTTTCTGGGGTGTAATTGTGTCCGTTTGTTCCTTGTTTCTTTTGTTTCTGAACAAACCTAGAACACGTGTATAGATAACATGTGAAGCATTATTCCACTTACCATTGATAAGCAGCCACATCAAATACTATTATTATCTGTTTTTAGTTTACTCATTTTATGTACAAAAGAAAACGGTTAAGAAAATTCGACACAAAAATGTATAACTATTTAATAAACTCTTTTCATAATGTATAAATTCACGACCTCATTTCAGTCCGAAGATACTTCAACCTATTGTAATAGTCATGCGGCGAATCGCCTGAGAATTCTCAACGTATTTTAAATTTCAATGAAAAATACTGAGTGGAATATTTTATAGAATACATTCACAATAAAGATTATGAGAGGTAGTAGAGAATTTTGGAGCGCAAATACATTCCAGTGCTTTTATGGATTAAAAAGAATATGATAAAAAATATCATGGTATTGACTTCTAAGAGCTGTCCTATGGCCTTAGCTCGCGCGATGGTGCGATGCGATGCGATGCGGCTACATCGTGGGATGAAATTCATCATAATTTCATCGCACAATAGCGCCTAACTGTTATCGGGCAGGATTTTCTGAAGCACTTAGAGCAACAGGTACATCAGTCGAGGTCCGATCTTACAAGTGCAAGGCTAGTTCTAATTACTAAAATAGTCACATTTTGATAGACCTACGACGGGCCACTAAATTTAGTTGCGTACGCTTTTCTGCGCTTATTGCATTACATTTGTATAGAGTGATAGATACCTCGTATTTACCTATAAAGTCGCGTCAGTGTACGTTTTTTAATTAAAAACGTGCATATTAAAATTAATACATGTGAATGATTTTGATGGACCCATACGTTAAGTTTTAGTACACAGTATGTGAAAATTATTTTTTATTTTTTTATATCTTATAGGTTAGCGTTTGACCACTATCTCACCTGTTGTTAAGTGATGATGCGGTCGAAGATGGTAAGCAATGCTAGGCCTAGAATGGGAACTGGCTCTCAAGGATAGCTGCCGGAACACATTAGATGTTTTTGGCGACAGATTTTCTAACCCGAGGGGGGTAGCTGGCCAGGCGGACACTAGATTGTCCTCCCATGCGGGGTTTGTTGGATTCTTAACGATATTTTGCCTTCACCTGAGGGCCACTGTGAAAAGCGCACATACATTTTTCGATGGAAAAATCTGGTATAAACGCCAACCGTTCTCCCGATTACGCCACCGGGCCCTCAAAATATGGAAAGATCAATTTGATAACAGTGCTCGATAATAAAAGATTGTTTTGGCTTTACCGGAAGTGATATAAAGGATCTCGTGTGAGAGTTCCGGATGGATTCAAGTACGCACCTGGAGAAGCTTCTGACTCAAGCCAAGTATATTTTACATTTCTACGACATTTACAATTTATTTTTCAAGATAAATATGTCTTCTTCTTTTTCTTCAGTTTGATATTTGAATTTAAAATGTGAATGCATTAATCGAGAAATTGTGGTATTAACTTATATTGAACTGGCCTTTCGCGGTATTTCCAAGGTTTGATTTATTTCTAGAAGGCTGCGGCCATTTTGATTGTTTCGACCACGACTATTCCACACAATGTGTACACAATACTTGTTTGTAGACTTGTTTATATTGTATTTCAAAAGGCACTCGGTAAAACTAAACACATATTAATTGGTTTTTTTTTATGTGATAGTCTAGCATTTGAACACTATCTCGCCTGGTGGTAAGCGATGATGTGGACGAGGATGGTGAACACACTATGCCGAAAATGATCTGACTCTCATGGGCTGTGCTGCCGGATCCCTGTAAGGTTTTGTCGGCAGTTTTTCTCCTTGATGGTCGATGGTGGTAAGATACTTTTTAGTAGCAAGTCAAGCAGAACATCGATACAATGCTCTAACCACCTGTAGTACAATGTGGTTGTTCAATGTTTTTTTTATGGTATACTACATTCAGCGATTGTAAAAAAATTGCATTTGCTTGCATTGCGAGATAAAATGTTTTTATGAATAATTTTAGGAGTCATTGTAACCTATGGGGTGGTCATTGTTGCCTTCCTGCGTCCATAAGATTAGACCTTGATCTACCCTACACGTGATCCCTGGTCACTGTTAAAAGGTAAACACTGGTACAACTACCAGCTTCAGCCGCGGCTTAAACCATCTAACCATCCAGCTATCCACCGGACTAAACATGTCACCAATTCGTTAGCCGACTTCTGGCATGATGTTCGGTTCCAGCCAGTATGGTAGACGGGATAGGTTACCTACGTTCTGTGGATTGGACTAAAATCAGTTGTCCAGCGCATGGTCTCAGTGGCTTCTCATCCCATTCCAGACAAGCAAGATTCCTTCATTCTTAAACCGTATCTCCACTAACATCAGGTGAAATAGGGGTTAAGAACCAACCGTAACATACAAAATAAAATAATAAAAATAAAATCACATTTATCATTTAACAGATATCCATTAAAAAAACTTGCAGAAACAATCGTCTAATTTATAATAACCGTTATGGAACAGTTTGATAACTGAATCACTACGAATCAATTTTCTAAAGAATTTTCAGTAATATAAAAGGATAGACTTTGTAAAGTAACTTAACGAAATAAAATAAATATGTTCTTTCTGTATCACCAAGTTTTTTTATATCATATAGACCAGCGTTTAACCACTATCTAGCTTGGTAGTAAGCGATGATGTGGTCGAAGGTGGTGAACACACTAGGCCTAGAATACTTTAAATAAAGTGATAATGCTTTGCAATATCAAAATCTTTGAAACTACCGATATGTGCAAACATCGGTCTATGAGACTGCCTTATCATACTGTCCTAAGAAATCATTAAAGTTTGGGGAACATAGCCACCCAATACGGTAGCGCTCGATAATTGACGCGCATGGTCACCAGTGCCACGGATTATCTCATTTTATATTCTTTACACCTACCAAGCGGATCTTCCAGAGATTCTTTGTCGAGCTAAGATCCCAACAAGTTTGAGTAACGACTTTAAATTAAAGGTGGTAAAAGTAATTGCTATTTTGACTTTACAGTTTGAGTTAAAATGTTATTCACACATATCTATGCAAGCAAATAAGGCCAGGTCATGTCTGGCAAGGAACCAAAAAACAATTCTTACAACCATCTTCTCGATTAGTATACTATAGATTCCATATTATACACATTTAGAGCCAATTTCACCGGTTCCTGATAGCCGCCCTATTGGGAACAGTTTGACAGCTTTTTTGTTACGTCATTTGTCAGATAAGTATCTGACACTTTATCAGGCCCCTAATTCTTAATCATTTGAATGCAAATTCAGATTCAAAAACTGCCTCTCCTTCAACTCAAAGTTTTGCAACTCACAATGCTCTAATCCGTAAAGTTTGATATTTTAATTCAAAAAAGTCTGTAATTCTAATCGGAAAGTTTTCCGCGACTAAATAGCTCACGAAATAATAAATATTCGAAATTCAAAATGACGCTTCCGAATTTGAATGTATCCGATTGAAATGAGAATCATCCCCTGGTAAAACTGGCCTTTAGTGTATTTTTACTAATTTATTGAGTCCTTACTCTCATCGTATTTATCTTGACAGTAAAAACTAAGCAGAACTGCATAGACAAGGTGTAGCTTGTCAAAACGATAGAAAACCCAATGATATCTCGAAAAGTGCTTTGCTTTTACACGATCATCTTCAGAAGATGTTAACTCTCCGCAATAAAAATCTTTATGGCTCATAGATCGCCGCAAAGTCTCAATCGATTTTATATTAGTGTCTTTCTCTGTTCTATTTTCTCCCCGTAATCTATAAGGCTAATATTAACTGACATTTAATGTCTGGGAAGCTTTAGGGCGCCTTTAACTATGTTTCTATACAATGAGATATAAAAGCCAGGAGACTACAGGTCGTTCACCGGTAAACTCTAAGGATCAGTTCACACCAAGCCGCGATGCTACGATGCTTGTGGTTTCGGGCCGCGCAGGGAGAAACCGCGCGACACAGCGGAACGCGCTACACCGCCATATTATCTCAAAAAAATGTGTATCTTTTTGTGTAGTAAATAAAGTTCTATTGACGTGGAACTTGTTTAGGCGTACTGGGGTAAAATTTGACGGAAGTGACGTAGCGTCACGGTCTGAATCAAAGTGACGTAAGCGTCATGTTATATTTTATATTCATAAACGCCCTTTATTGTAGAACGGCGTTACTGCGAAGACGTATTCGCTAAAATTCAATAGATTGATTTGTACAAAAATAATAGTAGTGATTTTGAGAAATAAATTAAATATTATGAACTTGAAAGTTTCACTTCTAACGCATATTGTAGCTTTCTACGTACCCTGTTTTTTTTGTGCTGCGTGGTGTAGCGCAATGAATGTATTTCAATGAAGTGTGTATTGTTTTATGTAATAAAAAGTTCCATTTCGTATAGGGTGGAGCAAAAGTAATGACCCTATTTGATTCAGATTGGTGTATCTATAGTGCCAGTACTTTTGCGCCTACCAGTACAAATCTCTTAAAAAGTGCGCGTCGCGTCGCGTCTTGGTGTGAGTTGACCCTAAGCTAGCTCTGAGCTACAGGTGATTACATCCCAGACAAATAACTGAAACTTATTAGTGCGTGGGTGAACAATGAAATGCTTCTTTGTTGTCTTTCAGAGCTCCGCCAATATGCGAATTAATTTTCTGTTTTGCTTGTGCATTCATTTATGTTTGAGAACTACTGCACTGATTGTATTGTGGTTATTACGCAAACTAATAGCTTGGCTGAGCTTGCACTTTGCTATAGGTACTTTATATATGAAATGGGTGGTGGCCCCTATTTAGTTTTTACCCACGACGGAACGGATACTTTTGTAAACTTTACGGATACTGTATATGCGTTTGGGTGAGAGGATGTTTGTATGTTTGTTTGTGCAAATTCATGTTGCCATTGCACATGCAGTTTTCAGTTATGGGTTTGGGTGTAATCGGTGCATGTTTTTAGCACCAGGGGGCGCTGCAGTAATCATTTGTTGGTGCAAATAGATGTTGCCATTTTTCTCCAAAACGACTAGTCCGATTTTGATGCAGTTTTCAGTTATGGGTTCGTGTTTGATGGGTTTGTTCTTAAATATGTGTTACGGTATCAACTCACCAGGGGGCGCTGCAGTAAACATTTGTTTGTGCAAATCCATGTTGCCATTTATATCCAAAACTAGTTCGATTTTGTCTTTAAACGGTTCGTAATTAATCAGTGGTGGTTCTTACATAGATGTTATGACGTTAATTTTCTTAGGGATATTTTCGTGGGTGTTCATTCAAATTTTAAATGTTGTTACTTGTCATTATTTGTAATAGCGGCCACACTTTGTAAAAATTTCAAATGTCTACCGTTGGGTTTAAAAAATACAACTTTGTGACAGACGAACGGACAGGCAGTGGAGTGACAGTGGGGTCCCGTTGGCAGCCTTTGGGTACAAAATCTAAAAAAAATATGCTGCGGTACACAATAACATGAAAAAAGTAATAAAGTTATTATTACTTTGTATCCGTTAATAGTTTATGTCTTATTTACTACACAATACACCGCCGTATCTATTAACATATTTCTTCATCTAAAGGTTGTCCGGAAGAGAACGATTTTAGCGAAAAGACCGCCTATTGTTACACTATTATAATGAGTAGTTAAGTAATACTCTGTACGTTTAATAAGGGGTTCGATAAAGTGTTCCTATCTTTCCTAGTCCCGTCGGTACGATGAAATTTTGGAGTGTGTTTAACAATTTACAAAAATATAAAGTGTGTGACACTTCAAAGAAACATAATATGTAATATTTGTTGTTTGAAAGGGCAGAGCTGCATGGTTTCATATACAATGGTATCGTATCTAAGGGATATGAAGATAACAACTTAAACTTGAAACTAATAAACTGGCCAAGTGAAAGTTGGACTCGCACTCGTAGGGTTCCGTAACACAGTAGAGTATTTTAAAACTATAATTTTTCGACACCAATAAATTAACTTTGTTTTTCATAGTGTTCGTATGAAAAACAAAGTTATATTTGCGGTCGCTATATCTCAATAACTGCTGACTGTATCTTGTTGTAACCATTTTTTGTTGAAAGTTTTGATTGAGATCTACAGTATATATTTTTTTTAGATTTTTTACTCGCTTACTTTAAAAGTTAGACGGGGGGACAAACATTTTACCAATTTAGACGAGCTTATCTTTCAAATGCTTGTCTTTGAGAAAAAATGGTTTAAGAAATCTCAATGTCATTTTTAAAGACCTGCAGAGACCAGAACACGCTGCACGTGTACGGGTTTGATGAAAACATTTTTTTTTAAGTTTCAGTTCCATGTAGATATGGAGAGCCCACCCTTAATATTTCTTTAATTTTTATTTTTGTATAAAAATCGTAAAGCGGTTCACAGAGTACACCTACCTACCAAGTTTCAACTGTGTAGTCTTTATAGTTTGGGAATAAAGTAGCTGTGACATACGGACGGGCAGACAGACAGACAGACTGACAGACAGACATAACGAATCTATAAGGGTTCCGTTTTTTGCCATTCGGCTACGGAACCCTAAAAATGACTCACGTGGTATGATGTCGGTCCCTTGTACAGTTTTTATTACAACACTTTATGTCTTCGATATTACGTTCCGTTGCAAGATGCATAATGCAACTGACCCACAGATAGCAGGTGATGGAATGCAGGTGATGGTAGTTTGGAAGACGAGGTGGGACACTAGGTAATAGGCATGATTTTTTTAAATATTTTTAATTCACTGATAACATCCATTTAACACAGTAAAAAATTTTTATAATACTGAAAGTGTTCAAATTAAGCTGAAAAAAATAGTTTTAGCATTGAAAAAATATGAGGTATGTAAAACGCTGCCAAATTTTCGCGCGCCTTTGTGACGTCATAGTGCACTTCACGGTCTCCACAGATTAAATCTTTTTATTAGAAATAGTACGTATTCGTACAACAGTGCATAGCATTTCTATGAAAAAGATTTAATCTGTGGTGACATGTGATGCCCTGTGACGTCACTTTCTAATTGAGAAGTGGTTATATGTTTTGCAAATTAAAATTTCCCACGCTTTTTTTGCATTTTTCATATAATATTTTAACACATTTAAGAGTATTTTATTTATAAAAAAATGTTTGACAAACAACACCAGAACAATAATGATTCGAAAATAAATGGTTTCAAGTAAATGTATGTGCTACATGCATATTCCCTATTGTGTTATGTGGATCGGACTGGAACACAGAATAATTAATAGAACTACGTAACTAGAGTCAGTTATCCAGCGCCTAGCTTATTTAACCCCCGACGCAAAAACAAGTCGTGTTATAAGTTTGACGTGTGTGTCTTTGTATCTGTGTATGTGTGAGTCCATATGTGGCATTATAGTGCCTAAACAGATAAACCAATTTTATTTAGTTAATTTTTGTTTGACAGGTTTTTTGATCAAGAGTGTTCTCAGCTTTGATTCATGAAAATCTGTTCAGTCGTTTTAAGACTATGAGCTGTTTTCTTGATGATGACGCTATGAGATCAACTTTTATAGGTCTGATCTATTCTAAATCTGTTATCCTCTAACTTCAATGATATTTGAACACGGTAGCATTGATATGATGCTGGGAAATCTCCTGGAATCTACAGAATACTCTACTCATCACTTACAGCAGAGATGCTGTGTTTGGGCTCATTGGAATAGTCTCAATGAACAGATTATAAATACATCAGTCGGGTGTAGTCTTAAGTTTTTTTCTATATTATATCCAGACAAACCATATTTCACCTGTGAAATATTTGTCTTTGGAAAACTAGGACGGTTTTCTGAGAAAAAGGCATACCTATAGTCGAATTTTTAATTAAACGGAGTTAACAGACAGGTCAAAATGTCACTTCTCAAAATAATGTTGTCAACATTCAAACGTAGTGATGACCATTATTATTTTTATCGTTCAAAGAACTGAACTATAGATTAAAAAGTAAAAAGTAAGTACTATCTCGCACTCGGTGCAGTCGCTGCGTCGTCGCGTCGTCCGCAGGTCCAGTCGACTTGAATTTGTTCTGTGTCTTGCTCGCACGTTAGGGCGACATTAAGCAAAGAGAATATAAATACTACGTAGGTACTTACATCAAGTTCCTAATTGCTGTGTTATAAAAATGTTTTACCGTGAAAGTTTATTTTAATGTTTTACAAACTAAATGTTATTTACGCACGAGTATATATCGTTGTTTCATTTATGAAAATAAATTCTAAAATACGAATATATAGGTAGGTATACAAGTATTTATAATATACCTAAATAATAAGAACCTACGTAAATTTGAACCTACTGGTCTCTACTGGTGTCTACTGGTCTTAACATAAATGTATGAATTTGATGTTCTTCTCCTCGATAGTAGTACCTATTGTTCTGTAGCCGTACGCGTGTAGCGTCCTTGCTCAGACTGACGCCTCGACAAATCAAAATCGGTGGCGGGGTGAGGAAGCCCGGAATTGGTGGGGGGAACAGAGTGTCCATTCTATACGTAGTATTATTATATTTTCTATGGTGATACGTTCGCCTAGGTCGGCCTCTACCGACTGGCCATTCATACTCGTCTCATAAACCTGTTTCGTCAATCTTCCTTCATCGATCCTCTCTTGAATAATTAAACTGACAATAGTTGTTAAAAAGTAAACCTAGATTTTATTATAAATCTCCCGCCATACAGCATAAGGCTTATCCCGACTGGTTCAAATTAACTGGGGTATAGATATACAGACCCACCCTCGGAATGGTTGCTACGTGATGCCCAAAATAAGTCTATAGGGGTTTGAGGGGTAAACATTGCAGAGTAGAGGGTGCAGTTTCCACCCCTTATAACAGGGGTTGTATGTACACGACACTCCCGAATCAGATATGATGGAAATATATAGGTGTGCTAATTTTAAATTATCTTTGCTATGACATCGTTAAAAAACTTTAATATTATTTGCATTTAAAATTTAAAACCAACTCTCACTGATCTATGCATTATATGTTAATCGAGACCTTTCAAATGAGCCCAAACGTACGGCATCTCTGCTGTAAGATTGTAAAAAAAAATATGTGCGCTTTTCACAGTAGCCCTTCTTTGGAGGAAGAACATCGTGAAGCAATCCCCAACTCCCGCATGATGGACACTATCTATTGTCCACCTGGCTAGCTACCAACTTCAAGTTAGAAAATCTGACACCAAACATCTAATGTGTTCCGGCAGGTGTCCTTGAGCCAGTTCCCATTCTAGGCACAGTATACTTAATACTACTACGTATTCTAGGCGTGGCGTGCTACCATTGTCGACCGTATCATCACTTACCAACAAGTCAGATAGTAGTCAAAGGCTAGCCTACATTTAAAATATTTAAAAAAAACTAATAATTAAGATAGTTTAAAAACGAAAACAACCGACTTCAATGCCCCGCGAGTCAATTTCAGTAGCAAGTTTGAGACGTTTATCGTCATATCTCTAGAGATACTTATCAAATTTCGATTAAATTACAATGGGACTACCTCGGAAACGTACCCTACCGATTACAAAAAGTATCATTTGAATCGGTTCACAATTGACGGAGTAATAGTGTAACATACACACAAAAAAGAGAAAAAAAGACATACAGACGAATTGAGACCCTCCTTCTTTGTGGACGTCGGTTGAAAGTTAAAATTCTTTAAATGCTAGTTATAAAAGATAAGTTGGTGAAGAGAATGGTATTGTGCACATTCCAGGAGATGCCCCAGCATTAGGCCAATATTCTAAAATAAACTGGCCAAGTGCAAGTCGGACTCGCACTCGTAGGGTTCCATACCACACTACAGTATTTTATGAGATCGAGCAAAAAATACCACTATCATTTTTCGACAGACAGACAGACAGACAGACAGACAGACAGACAGACGGACAGCGGAGTCTTAGTAATAGGGTCCCGTTTTACCCTTTTGGTACGGAACCCTAAAAATCATTGTAGTAGACTAGGATACCGAATTTCGAATTGATAAGACCTGTGAAAATTGCTCTCATAGCGCCAAAAACTAGAAAAGGGCTCGTCTACAAATAAATGAACGAATTTTCTTAAAACAAAGCTAAGAACCAATGCTAAGAACACTCTTAATTACGTCGCCTTTTGTCGTACCTTTAGTCAAAATCGTTTAACCGTTCGGGCGCTACGATGTCACCAACAGACACACACATATCACAGATACATACGCGTCAAACTTATAACACCCCTTTTTTGTGTCGTGAGTAATAATAATATAAATAAATGAGGGCTAAATGAGACCCTCTGACCACCGGCTTGCCTTGACCGGCCGACCGGTGGTGGGAATCGCAAGAGCTAAGACCTAAGCTCCAGGGTGGAAGTGTTAAAGGCATAAAGCCGCTAGTAGCGTTTAGTGAAAGTGCAGCACACCTCTCAACACCCTTAGCTATCTACGCCAATGTTGCCCCTCGGCGCCGACATAACGGTCCGCCTTTATGGAGGGCCCTTTCAATGTATAGCGAGTCACCAGCCGCCTTAATATTTTGAAATGAGGCATCATTGGCGGGTGCCGTACCTCATCCCATAGACCAGAAAACAGACATCAAGCAGCACACATTCATAGCCATAATAAATTAATGTACCATCTTTTTATAGTTTTTCATCTCTCCATCCACAAATCATATTTTTATTTAATTTAATATTGTAAAGGGCCTCTTGACGTTGGTTTCGGCTCCGTCAATGCCTTCCAAAGGACCGGGCGATTTGCAGCCCGTGATGTGGATTGAATAAAGAAAATTAATAAGTTATATTAAGAATTGACTTCTGATGCCGCAGTAGTAATTTTTTTTAAAAGCTTACTTCCTATGTGTATTACATATTTCTAGTAGTCTTGTTAACCCGTCCAATTAAGCTAAATATGCTTGTGTCTGAAGTGGGTTCACGTAAATAGTGCTATGGGTGGGGATCGACCTCACGGCTTCTCGATCGCCAGGCCACCTTAGCCATTGGGCTATTGCCGCTAATTTGTATTCTAAGTAGCTCCGTATTTCTGTAGATTGCAAAAAGCTCTTGAAACAAAATCGAACTTTTGATATGGTTTGATATTGCTTTTTAACTTTATCCAAATTTGGCAACGGTTAATTGTCGGCAATTTCTGTTTAAATTATGAACCTTAAATACTAGCCTGATGTAACGTAACGGAGCGCCTACCTCTCGATACATGTATAGAGGAAGTAAAACCTAGATGATAAAATATGAACACAGGTTAATACATTTATAGATATTGAGTCTACAATACTTAACGATACTTAACTTTACCAAAACACTGTGTTCGTCACTTCTATCCTGGAAGTGATGCTCCCGTAAATACCGGCCTGGTTTAGCACATTTATCACGCTCGACTTCATCTTATTAGTGACGTCGGAAATCTTTCAAGCCCTATTAGTATTGGCTTGTTTAG
The DNA here is from genome assembly GCA_954871355.1 of Cabera pusaria. NCBI lineage: Eukaryota > Metazoa > Arthropoda > Insecta > Lepidoptera > Geometridae > Cabera > Cabera pusaria. The sequence continues at coordinate 1,537,973 of OX940885.1, read as the reverse complement.
CTTCTTCAGTGATGTTATTCAATTATTCCGCCCATACTTCGGCGTCTATTACGCTGTTTGGAAAATCGACTTTTTCTAAAGTCCAGCGAACATCTTCCACGTTGTTAGCGTCAATTATCTTAGCTTCTTTCAGCATGTCCCTTAAATTTCTTTAAACCTGGACCTTTATTTTGTCGTTTTTTACATTTGTTTTCGATATTTTTCCTGTCCCTCCCCTTTCAATTTTGACATCGTTCCTTCATAAAGAAACATAAATCGTTTTAATACCAAAGTGTATGCATGATGTGAAAAATGAATGAGGTGGTTCAAGATATGCCACACTGATTCAAAAATCTTATATTTTTAATCTTATATCACGCTTTTAAGAAGCTTCCCACCATCAAGGGGAAAATCTGCCGCGATAACCTTACGGTGTTACGGCAGCATGAAACCACTCTAGTCCTAGCGTGTATACCATCTTTGATCACATCATAGCTACCACTACACAAACTACCACCAAGCGACATAGTGGTCAAACGCTAGCCTAAAAAAATCATTTCTTTTATAAAGACATTATCACTTTAAACTGTTGTGATTTATTATAATAGCCTGCATTAACGTGCTTTCACAAAGATTGTTTCACACTCATGACAGAATTGCGGTTCCTAGTCTAATTGTCGTGCCCTTCAAATTGAAAATTCCACTTCCGAGGCTCCGGCTAGATAACTAAGCAATTTAAATATATGAAATAATTGCTATCCAGGCTAATAACTTTGTCTAGGAAAGCCGGTTCTCTATAAACTAACTGCGTTAAGAGTTTTCCGCTCCAATGGAGATTGCTTCGTAGAAACCCACCTGCCGAGCTAAAAAAATAACGCCAGGGCAATATTATTGGCGTAACTCGATACGTATTGCTTATATCTTATATTCGAAGAGAGGCACTTTTAAATGCATCCTATAAATAGTGTGTTATGTTTACATAATATAACACATAATCGTTTCCCGCCGTCTGTCCTTTCTACTGTACGCTTTGATCTTTTAAACTACGCAACGGATTTTAATGCTGTTTTCGTCATTAGGTAGAGTGATTCAAGAGGAAGGTTTCTAACTAAGACTAGCTGTGCCAGCGACTTCGTCCGCGTGGAATTGTGTCTTTGGGTAGAATTTTTAAATATTTAGGCTAATAATTTTACAAATAAGACACATGCGTATCCCACCTACACCGCACAGTAGCACGCCGCGCAAATCCCCCTCCCCTATCCCTCCCCTCTCCCTCCCCTCTCCTTCCCCTCTCCCTCCCCTCTCCCTCCCCCTCACCCTCTCTCTTCCCTCAACCCCCTTTCTCCTCACTTCCCTCTCCCCCTCCCCTTTCCCCCCACTTCCCCTCTCCTCCCCTCTCTCTTCCCCCCACTTCCCCTTCCCCTCCCTGTCTCTCTTCCCCCACTCCCCTTCCCTCACTTCCCTCTCACCTCCCCTTTCCCCTCCCTCTCCCCTCACTCCCCCTCCCCCTACTCCCCCTTCCCTCACTCCCCCTTTCCCCCACTCCCTCTTTCCCCCCTCCCCCTCCCCACTCCTCCTCCCCCCTCTTCACCACCCCTCCCCTTTCCCTCACCTCCCATCCCCTTCCCCCTTTCCAATTCCCCTCACTTCCACCCTCCCACCCCTCCCCTCATTCCCCCTTCCCCTTCTCCCTCCCCCTTCCCCCTCACAAACTTTGAATGACATATTAATTTATATCGAATCAACAGCCTAAAAAATAAGTTTCAAGCTTCTAGCTTTCAAAATAACGATACTTCTATACAACTTTTCATCCCCCCTTTTAACCCCTTGCAAACCCTCTTTTCGCGTTAAAAAGTAGCCTATGTCCTATCTCAGGCTCTAGACTATCTGTGTACCAAATTTCTTTTGAATCCGTTCTGTAGAACATTCACGTAAACCTTACACATTTCCATACAAACTTGTATCCCCTATTGTTATTTTACACCCTTCAGGGTAAAACTTTTACAAACTTTGAATGTCATATTTATTTATATCGAATCAACAGCCTAAAAATAAGTTTCAAGCTTCTAGCTCTAAAAATGACGATACTTCCATACAACTTTTCATCCCCCCTTTCAACCCCTTACAACCCTCTTTTCGCATTAAAAAGTAGCCTATGTCCCTTCTCAGGCTCTAGATTATCTGTGTACTAAATTTCATTTAAATCGGTTCAGTGGTTTTGGCGTGAAAGTGACACAGACAGACAGACACACAGACAGACAGACAGACAGACAGACAGAGACTTTCGCATTTATAATATTAGTTAGGATTAGGATTAAGATTAAACACGGGCAGAGCCGCGGTACGCTGCTGTTTTGTTTTATACTATGTAAATATAGCAGACTTTTTACATGATACATCAATACAATGTGCAAACATTGCATATTTCATACCATTTCACATTTAAGAAATATAGTGAAAAGTGGCAACTGTGGTTACTTAACTTATTTTTTTTCAATATAAACTTTACAATGTTGAATTTTATGACTTAAAAAAATTGTCCATAAAGCACTTTTTATATCGCGAAGTGCATAGAGATTCTCTAATACTTTGGATGTTATTGAGGTTTTAGTTACCGACCTACTTTCGTTGCGAGCCACTATTTGTATTGCTTGATTTGCTCCATAACTCTTCTCAAGTCACTTTGTGTTGTATTTTAATTTATAATCATTTTTTATGAAACCTATATCATAATTTTAATGTAAAATTAGAGATTGTAAAATCTATACTAATATTATAAAGAGAGAACATTTGTATTTTTGTATTTTTGTATGTTTGTAATGATTTGGCTCAAAAACTACTGGACCGATTTAAAAAATTCTTTCACTAATATATAGAATGGACTTTCGAAATGAAAATAGGCTATATATTATCCCGTTTAAATTAAAGGTACATTCGTGGAGACCTAATTTGCAACCTAAGTTGACAAAAAAAACGGTCGAAAAAACACGTTTGTTACGAACGCTGCTCAATTGAAAACAGATGGAAGAATATTTTCTATGGAAGAGTTGTACAACTTAATAAGACCTACAAAAAAATTCGCGACAGCATATGTCTATCTCTTAAGGTTGACTCACAGTAACCATTTTAATCTATAATTTTTTGTTAAAAAATATTACATACATTCCAGGGCTATTTTTATGTATATAGTATTAATCCTTATCCAAACAATTACGTTAATTAGCTTGGCCACATTAAATAGATTAAAATTGTCCTTTACAGTATATAATTCTAATGAAAACTCTAGAAGATATCACATACACGCATCGCAAAATTAATTAAATATTTGCAGTCAAACCACAGAATAGGTCATAGTTACTAAGAAAATATTATTATAAGCTTAGCTTTTCTGTAGATCCCCACCGATCACAATCAATTTGAAGTTAATATAGTATAATAATATGATCTTTTGTATAAAATAATAATGATCTATATATATATCACTATCACTACATAGTATAAAACATAATATAATATTTTAAACCACCCCGACTGATCTATGTAATATAATCTTTTCATTTATAATTTTAATTAAAAGCATTCTAATGACTCTAAACACGACATTTAAAATCTGAGCTGTAAGTTGGTGAGAATTTAAGTATTCTGTAGAGTCCAAGAGATGTCCCAGCATCAGGTCAATGCTTCTATGTTCTTACAATATCGTTGAAGAAGAAGATTTTCGACTATGAAAGTTGATTAAAGCTCATAGTTTTATAACGATTGAACGAATTTTCATGAATCAAAGCTAAGTACACTCTCGATGAAGACATCTATAAAAAAAAACTATCAATAATAAAATCAAAATCGGTTCATCCGGTTGGGTGCTAAGATGCTACAGACAGACACACAGATAGACACGTTAAACGTATTATACCCCTACTTTAAATCAAAATCGGTTCATCCGGTTGGGTGCTAAGATGCTACAGACAGACACACTGATACACACGTTAAACGTATAATACCCCCTAGACCTATACCGTTAAACGTATAATACCCCATAGTAATACCCCTACTTTTTGCGTCGGGGAACGCCGTAAGGTTACGGCGGCAGATGGTTTCCTTGGTGGTAAGCTACTTTTCAACCGACTTACAAAAAGAAGGAAGTTCTCAATTCGTCTGTATGTTTCTTTTTTATTCCTTTTTTTGTGTGTGTATGTTACGCGATTACTCCGTCAATTGTGAACCGATTCAAATTATTATTTTTGTAATCGGTAGGGTACGTTTTCTAGGTGGTCCCATTGTAATTTCATTGAGATGTGATAAGTATCTTCAGAGATATGACGATAAACTTCTTAAACTTGCTACTGAAATTGAGTCGCGGGGCATTGAAGTCAGTTGTTTTAGTTTCTATCTTAATTATCTTATCTTATATATCTTATTATCTTAATTATTGGTAGATTTAATGATTCCACGAAAACCCATGATTCATGAATGCACATAAAACTTTCATTGTAGCTAGGATTAGAATCAACGACCCTCGGGTCAGAATCAGGGTAACTGTCCTTTACGCCAAAGGGCCGTCCAATATCACTACGTAAGTATTATAAAACAATGTCCATCACTGCGTCTGTCTGTCTGTTTACAATAATCTCAATAGCTTCTGAACGGATTATCATGCGGTTTTCACCAATAACCCGAGTGTTTATGAGGAAGGTTTAAGTGCATAATTTGTTAAGGTTTTGTGTAAATTGGTTGACATATGACGATGATTTTTAAATATGTTAATATTTTATATTCGATGCAACAAACTGATGCAAATTTTGTAGGCATACATGTTCTACCCGTGCGAAGCCGGGGCGGGCTGCTTGTCTCTAATAATCTCATCATCATCAGCCTGTATCAGTCCACTGCTGGACATAGGCCTCTCCCAAGATGCGCCACTGAGCCCGATCTTCGGCTCTTCTCTTCCAGTCACTGCCCACCGCTTTGCGTATGTCGTCGCTCCACCTGGTCACAGGACGTCCTACGCTACGTTTGCCGATTCGCGGTCTCCACTCTAGGACAAGTCTGCCCCAACGGTTATCAGTCCTGCGGCAGATATGACCAGCCCACTGCCACTTCAGCTTGCTAATCCGTTGAGCTATATCGATAACTTTAGTTCTCTGGCGAATTACTTCGTTCCGGATTCGATCCCGCAGAGAAATACCGAGCATAGCTCTCTCCATAGCTCGCTGAGCGACTTTAAACTGGTGGACCAGTCGGACTGTGAGTGTCCACGTCTCGGCTCCGTATGTCATCACAGGTAGGACGCACTGGTTAAAGACTTTTGTCTTTAGACACTGTGGTATCGGCGACGAGAAGACTCGACGGAGTTTTCCGAATGCTGCCCAGCCCAGCTGAATTCTTCTCTGGATTTCCTTCTTGAAGTTATGTTTGCCTAGTTGGAGCGTTTGCCCTAGGTAAACATACTTAGTGACAACTTCGAGTGGGATTCCATCTACGGCAATCGGTTCCGGAACAACGTGCTCGTTGTACATGACTTTGGTTTTGTCCAAATTCATCCGGCGACCGATGCTACGAGAAGAATCAGCTAGGCCATTCAACATCCTTTGTAGGTCCTGCAGCGTCTCTGCCATAATGACGATGTCATCTGCGAATCGTAAGTGAGAGATGTACCTGCCGTTGATGTTAATGCCACGATCTTTCCAGTCCAGCGTCTTAAACATATCCTCCAAGGCGTTAGTGAACAGTTTCGGGGATATGACGTCCCCCTGTCTCACTACTCGACGCAGGTGGACATGTTTAGTTCGCTGGTTCTGTACTTGTACAGTCATCGTTGCGGCATTATATAGACATCTCATCACTTCGATATATCGCCAGTCAACTTGGCAACGCTGCAAGGACTCGAGAACAGACCAGGTTTCGATTGAGTCAAAAGCCTTCTCATAGTCCACAAATGCTAAGCACAGGGGCCGATTGTACTCTTCGGTCTTCTGTACAATCTGCCGCACCGTGTGGATGTGGTCTATGGTGCCGTAACCGCTTCGAAACCCGGCCTGTTCCGGAGGTTGAAACTCGTCGAGTCTTCGCGCAAGACGGTTCGTGATGACCCTTGAAAACAGCTTGTAGACATGGCTCAGAAGCGAAATCGGGCGATAGTTTTTCAATAGGGTTTTGTCTCCTTTTTTGAAAAACAAAACCACCATGCTTCTGTTCCATGCCTGTGGAGTTCTCCCAGTAAAAAGAACGGAATTAAATAGCTGCTGAAGCTGTTGAACTGCTGGAGCTGCTCCGGCTTTTAAAAGCTCCGTTGTGATTCCGTCTTCTCCTGGGGCTTTTCCATTTTTGAGTTGTTTAAGGGCCATCACGATTTCGTCTCGGCTAATTTCGGGCAGATCTTCTGTGAAGTGGCGGGTTAAGGTGGCTCTAGAATCCTCAGTATCGGGTTCGGGCCTTGAAGCATGCGATGCGTAGAGCTTGCCGTAGAAGTCTTCGACTTCCGACAGAATCTCCTGCTTGGATGCGACGACGTTCCCCGTTGAGATTGTCAGCTTTGTGAGGTGGCTTCTACCCAGAGGCTGGACGAACACTTTCGACCCCCGATTCTGCTCAATTGATTCTTTAATCAAGAGCGTGTTAGAGGATCGAAGGTCGCGTCGTACCAGCTTCTTTATGGATTTGTTGCGCACCAGGTTAGTTGACAAAGCTGACAAAGGGTCTGTTCGTCTCTCTTCCATTAGCCGAAGTGTTTCTGCCGAGAGTTTGGACTTTTTGCCCGTACGCTTGCTCTCGCAAAACTTCGTCCCTTCATCCCTGAGGATTTCCACCACTTCTTCGAGTTTCTGGTCTACGTCATCTGTGGTTTCCAAGGCAGCGAATCGATTTTCCAATTTTAATTGGAATGTTTCGGACCCAACAACGGTTTGGAGTAGGTTCGGACGGAGCGTAGACTTCATCAATCGGAATCTCTCGGCTTTAAAGTCGATATCCAGAGTGCCTCGTACCAGTTGGTGATCACTTCCAGTATTAAACCTAGTGATCACTGAGACGTCTCTGAATATGCGCCGTTTGTCCGTAATGATGAAGTCAATCTCGTTTTTAGTCACAAAGTCGGGGCTTTGCCAAGTCCATTTCCTTTGGGGCTGTTTCTTGATGAACGAGTTTATCAAGAAAAGCCCCTCCCTCTCGAGGAAATTGACGAGCATTTGTCCCCTGTGATTCCTACTCCCAAATCCGTGTGGTCCTATAGACGATTCGCCGCAAGTTTGTACTCCCACTTTGGCGTTAAAGTCTCCCATGACAACGTTGTAGTGAGCCTTGGAGGTGGTGTGTAAAGCTCTGGAGATATCTTCATACATGCTCTCCACCTCGTCATCCAAGTGTGTCGAGGTCGGTGCGTAGACCTGGATAACCTTGAGGCTGTACCTCTTGGTTAACTTAATTATGAGGTACGCTACCCTGGTCGACACACTGGAGATTTCTACAACGTTGTCACTGAGAACCTTGTTGACCAGAAACCCGACGCCGCCTTGGGATGGCTGATCTCCTTCTCTGTAGTACATAAGATGGCCCGATTCTAAGGTTATGGTGTCCTCTCCCTGTCTTCGGACTTCACATAGCCCCAGTATGTGCCATCTTATGTGTTTCAGCTCCTCCTCCAGCTGCGCCAGATGATCGTCCAGCCGAATCGTGCGTCCATTATAGGTTGCGAGGGTCAGTTTTTTCTGGCGGCCTACCGTAGCCCGGGGATTCTTAGCACCCCCTGCCCTGCCGTTACCGTGACCGCCGCCGTGGTCAGGAATAGCAGGGCGGCCGGGAACTGGGGGCCTTGGCTTTAGGTGTCCTTCCATAATTTTTCCATACTTTTTTGCATCCCTTGGGAGGGATATGCCCTAATCGCCACGCTGGGCAGGCGTGTTGGCGATAATCTAGCTTCTGTTAAAGTAGCAATACAGTTTCCTATAGTCAATAACATTTATAAGAAGCATGAATTCAATGCGATCAGACAATTAAATATTGCTCTGCCGTCCGAACAAATATACGAAAACTGTCATTTCATTCAATCATAAAATGTTCAGTGAGTGGTGATACGGCTTGAAAGCAACCTTCCATTTCGTTTGCCTATCTGTGAGGACGGCCGGTGTATTATTAAAGAAAAAAATGCTCCATATAACTACATTATTACGATGAATAAAGCTGAGTATACATGATACGGCGAGCTACGAATATGCTCGGATGACTACTCGGACGCTTGACTCGGACGAGTGCCTGAAAATGGCAAAGCGTATTTGAGCTCATTCTGTTGAGAAGGTACTTTGAAGTCTAGTCTAAACCACAGAGCGCAACTATACTTCCTTAAATTCAAAATTGAATCTCCATCTCCGACTGATCTATGCATAAAATGTTCATTTAAATCATTCCAATCAGCCCAAAAACGACATCTCTGCTGTAAGTTGAAGAGGAGTTTAGTATTCTGCAGATTCCGGGAGATATCCCGGCATCAAGTCAATGCTACCATGTTCTTACAATATCATTAGTGTAAGAGGATACTAAATATTGAATTGATCAGACCCATTAAAGTTGATCTCATAGCGTCAACAACTAGAAATAAGCTCATAGTCACGGATTTTTATGAATCAAAGCTAAGAACACATCTTGATTAAGAACACTATCAAACCAAAAATCTAAATCAAAATTGGTTCATGAGGCTCCACGATGCTACTTGTACTATTCATTATTCTGTGATGATGCCACAGACAGACGCACACCTACACAGATACATATATATACACACGTCAAACTTATAACATCCCCGTTATAATATCCTTCGAGGAAAGAGAGGGGCTCTTTTGTCGGGGATTGTTAAATACCAAATTTCGTCAATCTCTTATTATCATCTTTTGTAAAATAAAACGTTATTTTCAAAGTGTTCAATAATTAAGACTATGACTGTTCGCTTTCATCGGATTCTACTCTAATACTGCGTAGACCTTAACTAAGTATTGGTTGGGGTGGCTCCCTTCCGTCTAGACATCGAGGGTTGAATCCATACACGTGTGCTAGTATTATGCTTTACTTACCGCCTGTTCACATATGTCGTGTGTTGGATCCGATTTTATATCGGATGTTCCAGTGGCACAACATTTTATATCAAGCTTTATGACACGCTTATATGACATTTGTCGCCCCGATTTCGTCGTTTGTTTTCACAACCCGATTAAAAATCGGATCCGACACCCGACAGATGTGAACACGCGGTAAGGCGAGGCTCCATTTGAAAATAGAGAGAGATCTTGTCTTGAAAATGTCTATTCGTACTCGTGCTCGTGATTACTGTGGATAACAACTTTGCAGAAACGTTAGATGAAATAAAACTGGCCAAGTGCGAGTAAGACTTTTGTCTCGCACGGAGGGTCCCGAACCGCAGTATAATACCACGGTAATATTATATTATATCACCGTGTCAATACTAAACATGCTTATTAACTACAACGCTATCTAACGAATACCTAACGAACTTCTAAAACCAACTAAGTGAACGTTAACACAAAGGTGTTAGGGTAGGCAATTTATATTATTAATAAGGTAAACAATCGTTCGTAGATTGCGCTATAGTAAAAAACACGTTTTTTGTATGGGGACTCCCTTTAATTGTTTACTTGGTTCTGTTTTTATTATTTGGTGTTATAGCTGCAACAGAAACACATTATCTGGGAAAATTTCAACTGTCTAACTATCACGGTTCATAAGATACAGCCTGAAGACAGACGAACAGACAGACAGACAGACAGACACCCGGACAGCGGAGTCTCAGTAATAGGGTTCGGTTGGTACCCTTTGGGTTCGGAACCCTAAAAAACATACGAGTTGCCTTGAAAATTGTAGAAACGAAAATACTACTATATTATAATGAGCGATCTTATCGCTTAAAACTTTTTTCAGACAACATTTTTAAAGGCTTTTAACCCTTGTGCAATTTCATAGAGTTAGCCTTTTATAGATTTAACCTAAAATAATGTCGAGCTCTCAGTGGTGTGTCATAATGAAAAAGGCGCCATGGGGCATGTGAGAATATCCCTAGTCTGTTAGCTTAGTAAATATTGGTTTCCAAGCAAGAGAAGCTGAGGCTGTGAGCTTCGCTGCAAAGTGTATCGTTAATATATTCATAGTTGGCTTTTTATTTCATACATTTTGTAGTAAGAGCCACCCGATTGCACCATTTAGAGTTCCGAACCCAAAGGGTACCAACGGAACCCTATTACTGAGACTCCGCTGTCCGTTTGTCTGTCTGTCTGTCTGTCTGTCCGTCTGTCACCAGGCTGTATCTCATGAACCATGATAGTAAGACGGTTGGAATGTTCACAGATGATGTATTTCTGTTGCCGCTATAACAACAAATACTGAGAACAGAACAAAGTTAAAATTAAAGGGTTTAAAACAAAAAACGTGTTTTTTTCGATAGCGCCGCGCCATCTGTGAATCTTCTTAGATGGCGCTATCGTGTTTACCTTAATCTCGGAATTTGAATCTGAATCGGCTCCAATAACATAAAATTTAGTATACAGGGGATTTCGGGGGCGATAAATCGATCTAGCTAGGATTCATTTTCAGAAAATGTAGTTTTATTCGTGTTTTCAATGATCAACTTTATCGATAATCAACTTAAAATATGACTTTTCCCGACATCTATTGGCGAGTAGAAGTAGGTGTTATTTTACTTAGAAGTTCGTTATATGGCGTTCGGAACCCTCCGTGTGCGGGACAAAAGTCTGACTCGCACTTGGCCAGTTTTATTATAATCGTGGTAGATTATCTTGCCCTCAAGTTAGAAAATATGTCGTCGCCAAACATCTAATGTGTTCCGGCAGCTATTCTTGAGAGCCAGTTCCCATTCTAGGCCTAGCGTGCTTCCATCTTCGACCGCATCATCACTTACCAACAGGTGAGATAGTGCTCAAACGCTAGCCTATATGATATTAAAAAAAAGTCAATGCTACTGAACAGAGAAAGAATATTAAAATGTTCAACGTTTATTCTTTAGTTCGTAGGAATTCTTTAAATTGGCATAACTTTTTTATTTATAAACCGATTGACATGAAACAAACAATAAGCGTTAAGTGAAGCTTATATAATAAATATATCAGTGAAACCCGCATCTAAATCGGATAAGCCATTTCTGAGATTATCGTGAACAAACGCACAGACAAACTATCTTAATTATTATTATATCTATGATGTACCTATAGATATAGATTTAAAACCGCCTATTATACTCACTGGTATATACCCGCAGAAGTGTATCGGACATGCACAAAAGCTACACAGTCGACAACAAACAGACATGAGAATAGTGATCGGTATTTTACAAGCTTTTATTTTACTTTTTAATTACTTACTTGCTTTCAACACACTTCCAAAAAGAAGGAGGTTCTCAATTAGTCTGTATTTTTTTTTTAAATATATATTATAGGCTGTATAGCGTTTGACCACTATCTCACCCGTTGGTAAGTGATGATGCGGTCGAAGATGGTAAGCGCGCTAGGCCTAGAATGGGAACTGGCTCTCAAGGATAGCAGATAGATACTGCCGGAACACATTAGATGTTGTGGCGACAGATTTTCTAACTTGAGGGTGGTAGCAGGCAAAGCGGACACTAGATAGTGTCCTGCCACCATGCGGGGGTAGTCGGTTTCTTAACGATGTTTTCCTTCCTTCACCGGAGGGCCACTGTGAAAAGCGCACATAATTTTTTGTATATATGTAACGCGATTACTCCGTCAATTGTGAACCGATTTGAATGATTTTTTTTAAATCGGTAGTGTATATTTTCGAGTTAGTTCCATTGTAATTTCATTGAGATTTGATAAGTATATATCCAGAGATATATCCATAAATGTCTCAAACTTGCTACTAAAATTGACTCGCGGAACATGAAAGTCAATTGTTTTAGTTTTTAAAATGCTCGTGCTTCTAACAAAGATAACTAGAAATCTAAGATCTTTTAATTTTCAAATAGTTTTTTGTTCTGCTTGCTTTAAAAACGGCAACGTGCCGCGCAATTCAGTTTCATTAGCAAGTTTAAGACGTTTATCGTCATATCTCTGGAGATACTTATCAGATCTAGATGAAATTGTTCACCTTGGAAAAGTACCCTTACCAATTAAAAAAATAATCATGCGTATCAGTTCACAATTGACGGAATAATCGCGTATCGTACAAAAAACATACAGACGATTGAGAACTTCCCCCTTTTTGCAAGTTGGTTGAAAATTGGGATAAGTACCTTGTTATTCGCAATAAATAATTGAAAATTGGGATAGGTACCTTGTTATTCACAATAAATAATTGAAAATTGGGATAGGTACCTTGTTATTCGCAATAAATAATTGAAAATTGGGGTAGGTACCTTGTTATTCGCAATAAATAATTGAAAATTGGGATAGGTACCTTGTTATTCGCAATAAATAATTGGAAAGGCCCACTGTCGTTAATCTCTTGTTTTGTCAATTTCTTGTAATTAACGAAGATATTAAAATCTAACGAAATAACAATGTTACAACCTTTACTCTAAAATATGTATACCAAGTTACATAGTAATTAAAGGCATTGATAAATTATTAATTAATCTACTCGTATGTCGTAGGCGAGTATTTCGTTCTTGCCTGTATTTAAACATTATGGTACAATGACCTTAGATGGCGATTATTGCGTACAATTTCGTGCGAGAAATCTCTATCTAAATGGCCCTTTCCTGTCTCAGCAGGTCTATCGATTCCGTCTGTCACCAAAAATCACGCTGAAGCTTGGCGAAACGAAAGGCGAATTTTAAATTTTTGATCACCGTAGTTTTCCATTTTCAATTGCAATACTAGCCGCAACTGAATACTGTATGTCTGTGTTTTTCAACCTTTTTCATGGCGTGACCCTCTTAGTACGAAAATAAATTTCACGACCCCCTACCTACACTGTTTATAATCTGTATTTTATTATATTACTAGCTTTTACCCGCCGCTTCGCTTGCGTGGCCCACAGAAAACAAACAAATTACATATTTTTCTCCAGAAGCAAATATTATATGCGCTCTCACTCCCTCTCAATTACATCACCTACAAATGCTCTTTAATTAATATCTTCCTAATAAACGTATATATTTAAACTTTGTTTTTTTTCTTTTCATGAGGCTTCGCAACCCCCGTGACCCTCTTATAGAGGCACGTTGTTGCACGTTAAAAATGCTCCTGTATGTTTTATATAGCAGTTCAGCTATATGACATAAAGCTATTAGAAATCCCGCTACAGATAAACAACACGCTTGCACTGAAAGCCGCAATGTAAGCTACTTTAAAAGCTCTATTGTACCAGCCACAATATCTTGACTTTATACTCCGAGTTGGTACTAATGGATTACCTATCCTATCATCGAGATAGCCTTTGAGCTAAAGGCAAGGCGAACTGCACTTACATTGTTCTGTAATAATATTGATGGAACTAAAGTACTAAAGGCAGTATTTACCTTTGATAAAATTGGTTGTTTCATGACAAAAAAAAACAATTTGAGTGTGCCTGCTTACTAAACAGTTTTAAATAATGTACACACATGTAAGTATTTTAGATTTATAGTTATTGTGAGTTTGAATAATGATTATAAAAGTATCGACTATTATACTCGCTACTGTTTGTGGTTGACTGTCTTGACTTAGGTTTCATGCACGTCAGATGCTCTTCCTCGGGAGTTTACGCAGCATATTCGCAACGACCACTGATGAGTGGTTAGTACAAAAATTATCACAATGAATAGCATTTCAATTAAGATCCTTCTGTTGTTTGTTATAAACCTATTCAATCATAATTTCAACTTTACTATTTTAAATTAATTTGAGTCTTGCTACTGCGATATACGAAATAAAAAAAAGTTTTTTTGACTACATAGGCAGTGTTTATCGCTGATGATCTGCTGCAAAGTATTGCTGGCAATATGTTACAATTTGAACGTTACATTTTGGCGTAACGTTTACACGGTCAAGCCGTTAGCCGCAGATAGTAGTAAACTTCTCTTTGACACATTAATTTGTAAACGATACAGTTGACTGGTCTGCGCTCGATACTCCAATATTTAGTTTCCAAAAGCACTGGCTGCAGCCGTCCTGTCAAAGGCGTCAAAGCCCTGTTGATATTGCAGCTTAACCAAATATTGTGCAGCTTTGATCCTGACCGCCACTATTTATCCTTTACTATGTTGCTGCCCAATGGCTTGCCAGGAAATTGCTTTTTTAATCACTCTGTAGTGGTAAAACGTGAAACTTTACACTTTCTATTTTGGCATATATTCAGGAAACTTTTCAGCGCGTATTATATCGGGCCTGAACTACCGATATGTTAGGATTGTTTTTTCATGTTTTATCGACCAATTTACCTCTCCCTCTGTACTTTTTTTTACATCCAGAGAGCCAAGTGGCGTAGTGGGTTAGCTTTGACGTCAGAGGTAGCAAGCTCAATCCTCGCCATGCACCAATGGATTTTTCTATAGAAAAATTTGCGCTTTTCACAGTGGCCCTCTGATAAAGTAAAAGCATTGTTAAGAAACCCCCAACCCTCACATGGTGGACTGTATCTAGTGTCCGCCTGGCCAGCTATCAAATTAGAAAATTAGTAAATGTGATCCGGCAGCTGTCCTTGAGAGCCAGTTCCTCATATCCCATTCTAGGTCTAGCGTGCTACCATCCCTGACCGCATCATCACTTACCAACAGGTGAGATAGTGCAATCGCTATCTTATAATATATAATATACAGGGAAACATTTAATGTCGGTAATAGTTTGCGATAACAAGGACGCGTGTAAAATAGTAGATTAGTAGCCAAGGGCTGTAAGGCATCAATTGCAGCCCGAGATATTTAGGCGCACGAGCGCAGCGAGGGCGCCTATAGTTCGAGGGTGCAATTGATGCTTACACCCGAGCTAACTACTCTGCTTTACATCTTGATTGTGAGGTAAGTAGAAAAAAACCGGCATTACAAGAATAAAACATTTTATTAGTTAAAATTTATAGTGAAATGAGAACAATTTTCAAATTTTAGGGACAGGTGTTTTTTGGGTATGTTAATAGTTTGAGATTGTGATATTTGTTGGTCATGGACAAAATCTGACGGGGTGAAGCTTTCGTCAGCAGAAGTTGATGGTCGCGGATCATCTCTGATGTTTCTTTTTTTGAAAGCTGAATAGTTTCCGTTGTTTAGTTGGTAATTTTACTTTTATTTTGTATGGAATCTTCAATGTAACCTTCGGCCACCTTGCTGGATTTCCACCCACCGTGCCTTTTTATAGTGGTTAAGTTAGCCCCAGCATCCGTTCGATATTTAAAATTGATGACTATTATACTCATACGAAGACAAGGCTGAATAGCGAAGCGACCTCTTTTGTAATTTGGCTGAATGCATGATGTCTATTGCCAGTATGATGGTTAGATTTACGCGAACTTTTAGAAAGAGTGAAGAGTTTTTTTTTTAAATTACTTACCACCCTAGGGCTTTTCTAGCTACATTATTACCCTAGAGCGCTAATTGGTTACCTACAAGATACTACACATTTGGGGGTAATATATCAACACCAATATTATAAATGCGAAAGTCAGTTTGTTTATTTGTTTGTTTGTTTGTTTGGGACTTCTTCACGGTCAAACGGCTTGACCGATTTGGCTGAAATTTTGTACAAAGGTAGTACACAGGGCAGAATAGGATATAGGATACTTTTTTTTTGGCTATCGAGTCAGGGGGTCCAGATATTTTTAATCAAAATCAAAAATCAAAATTATTTATTTGCCAGAATATGGTACAAATAGGTCTTAATATTCTTTTAGCCAACATATTCTACCGTTTCCGGTGTACAAATACTTTGCAAGCAAAATCATTATAATTTAAATTAATTAAACAATTCCAGAACAAGATTATATTACATTACTCTTACACTCATGCTGTGTATGAGTATACTGATACATTTATATTATTATTTATAACTAACGACTGTCAAATGTCAATTGATTGTTGTTTGTCAAAAAGCGTGGTCAAAAGGATAGAATATATGTCAGAATTCTGATTAATGAAATTTGGATGTTAAAATTAGGGTAACATTTCAAAGAAAAGAAAATATAGGTCAAATTATATTAAATAAATAGAGATGTCAAGTTAGTTAGATTAATTAGAAAAATAATTATTTATATTCTCATCCATACATTCATTTATAGAATAAAAACATTTGTCAATAAGAAATTTAAATAACTTAGTTTTGAATCTGCTATCAGTTAATTCCTTAAATAGATCAGGCAACTTATTATAAATTTGTATTGCCATACAATAAACATTATTGCTATACAATTTAATTCTTTGGTGAGGTACATTTAGTTTAAATTTCTTACGATTGTTTTTTCTGATAGCCACGTCATTGTGAAGTTCAAATAAGGAGCGATTTCTATGAACAAATTGACATATCTCAAATATGTAGAGGCAAGGCAAAGGCTAAAATATGTTTAGTTTCTTGAAAAGAGGTTTACAGCTATATAAATAATCAACTGCACATAAAGATCGAATACATTTTTTTTGGGCTCTAAATGCTGCTATGGAGTCTACAGAGTTACCCCATATGATAAGGCCATAACGCAGCAGAGATGACACATAGCCGTGATATGCGCTAAGTGCCGCTTGCATTGTTGCGATATTACGAATACGGTACAAAACATAGACAAATCGGTCAAGTTTAGCGCAAAGTGTTCCTATATGCTGTTTCCAGTTACAGTGTTTGTCAATGATAATACCAAGGAATGTTGTGGAATCTACAAATTCTAGAGCATTGTCATTGTGAGTTATGAGGAGACCTTCCGGGCGACTGTTATACGTTTGAAATTGTATTATTTTGGTCTTGCTAATATTTGCATGTAAGTCATTACATTTTAGCCATGTCATTACCGAATTTAACGCGTCATTTATGTCATATTCAAATTTATTAATGTCATTTATATCTCCTTCTATAAGAAGAGTTGTGTCGTCAGCGTACAATACACATTTATGGTTAGTCATGATATTGGGCAGATCATTAATATAGAGAAGGAACAGTAATGGGCCTAATATGCTGCCCTGTGGGACGCCGCGTGTATTTTTCTTATATGATGATCTACATGCTATTTTATTATTACCTTGAAAAGTTGGTATTTCTACACACTGTTTTCGGCCTGTCAGGTAACTATCAAGCCATTCTAGAGCCTTTCCTCTTATGCCATATTTTTCTATTTTAGAGAGTAGAAGTGTGTGATTAACAAAATCAAATGCTTAAGACATATCCAAGAATATTGAAACGATGCGTTTTTTCCTATTCAGAGCATTAGTGATGTGTTTTATGAGTGAAAAACATGCCAAAGAAGTAGACATGTTTTTTCGGAATCCAAATTGTTCCTTTTGCAGTATGTTGTTTTTGGTAAGGAAATTATATATTTTCATGTACATAACCTTTTCGAATATTTTGGATATGATGGGGATGAGAGTGATGGGACGATAGTTACTCATATTGTCCTTAGCGTCTTTTTTATAAAGGGGTTTGACAATGGACTGTTTAAGACGTGAAGGGAATAAACCCTCATTAATTGACAAATTTAAAATGTGACTCAAAGGGCTCGCTAAGATATTGGAGCAACATTTTAGCATTTTTGTGCTTATGTCATCGTAACCAGTGGCATTCGTGTTTTTTAAGGAATTGATAATTTTATATACGTCATCGTCGTCTACGGCAGTCAAAAAAATAGAATTTGTATTATTTGGAATTGGATAAGGATAGTATTTGTCAAGATGAGTTTCTGTGTTGTCATTTTTGTTGGTTAAATTTATAAAAACGTCATTGAATAAATTAGAAATACGGTCGGGTTCACAGAATGTTATATCATTCACTTTAACTGTGTCAATATTTGTGGGTTCGTCAGTCTTACCTATCGCATTATTAATAAGTTTCCAGGCCGCTTTACAGCGGTTTTTGGAATTAACTATGAATTTAGTGCTGTTAATGAGTTGGGCTTTCGTAATACAGCGCTTAAAGATCTTGTTGTATCGATGATACATCTTTTTGTTGTGATGTTTATTTGATTTGGAAAGTTGATAAGTTAAATAGAGACGGCTTTTATTTATTGAAGACCGTTTCAGACCTTTCGTAAGCCATTTATTTTTAACTGGTTTGTTAATGGTTTTCACTCGTATTATAGGAAAGCAAAGATTGTAAAAGAGGGTAAGCGTGTCGTGGAATGTATCAAAAACTGTATTTAAATCTTCACATTCATATATTTCAGTAAAAGAGAGGCTTGATAAACTTATTACGAATTTCCTTATATTGTCTGGACTGTAATCTCTTTTTTCTTCAAACCAATAAGAACGCTGTCTTTTAAACTTTAAAGATTTATCCGTTTCTATTTCGAAGGAAAGAGATTGTGCTGTGTCATGGTCAGATAAAGCTAAATTGTGAATGATTGGTTTAACATTCGTTAAGTTGCTTACTATCAGGTCAATACAAGAACTTTGCCGAGTTGGTTTTACTATGTGGTAGGTTACGTTCATCATCATCATCATCAGCCTGTATCAGTCCACTGCTGGACATAGGCCTCTCCCAAGATGCGCCACTGAGCCCGATCTTCGGCTCTTCTCTTCCAGTCACTGCCCACCGCTTTGCGTATGTCGTCGCTCCACCTGGTCACAGGACGTCCTACGCTACGTTTGCCGATTCGCGGTCTCCACTCTAGGACAAGTCTGCCCCAACGGTTATCAGTCCTGCGGCAGATATGACCAGCCCACTGCCACTTCAGCTTGCTAATCCGTTGAGCTATGTCGATAACTTTAGTTCTCTGGCGAATTACTTCGTTCCGGATTCGATCCCGCAGAGAAATACCGAGCATAGCTCTCTCCATAGCTCGCTGAGCGACTTTAAACTGGTGGACCAGTCGGACTGTGAGTGTCCACGTCTCGGCTCCGTATGTCATCACAGTGATGACATTGGTTACGTTATGGTTAGATAATATTGATGTTAATTCTTTGCAGTTTTTATTATTAGTCAGCATATCAATATTCCAGTCACCGCACAATATTACCTTTCTATTACCTCTTCTGAGCAAATTCTTTAACAAAAGATCCAAATTATCCAAAAATCTTTCGACATTTGAGCTAGGTATTCTATAAATACATACCACTGATAGTTGTAGATGCAAAATTTCTATAGCACAATATTCAAAGTTGAAGGGAATTGGGTCTATCAGATGTAGTACTCTGAAATCTAAGTTTTTTTTATAAGAATACAGGTTCCTCCTCTTTTTTGGTTCGATCTAGAGAAGGAGGCAGCAAGTCGGTAGTTATTAAATTTTATATTTAATTCTGTGCCTTTCCTTATAAAAGTTTCAGTGAAACAGAGAATGTCAATGTCAATATTAATACTCTTCAATTCATCAATCGCGATTTCTATTAAATCCGTTTTGTGTAGCAGACCTGCTATGTTCTGGTGAAACATAGTAAAGCTATTTTGATTCTCGAAAAAATGTCTTTTGTGTCTTCCTTTCAGATCTGTTTGTAGGTTGCTTGTCAATCTGCTTAGAAAAGAAATAGGGAATAGTTCCTTTTTTGAATTCATTTTGGACATGTTGACTGACATTTTGTTGTTTTTTAAAGAAATACGGAATAGTTCCCTGTTTCAATCCAAGAGCGGGGATAGAGTTAGCTGTTGTTGTTTCATTATTATGTCTTGTAATTTCATTAAAATGCTGTAATATACATTTAACACAGTTAATGTTATCAATTTCGATATTGATTTTTTGACAAATAAAATTTCTAGTTGTGGTGTTATTAGCAATCATCTCGTTTAAATCTATATAATTACAATTTGTGTAGTTTCTTGAGGCCATATGAATATATTGGTTTAGATATTTAACATTCAAATGTGGGTTAAAAAGCACACTTAACAAAATGAATTTAAAGTCTCTAAGCGTATATAGGATATTACATAAGTTTGAATATACCATAAACGGATTCTTGTCGTTCGCGCCTATACCTAATACTACCACGTCATCCTTCTTTAGTGTCATGGATAGATTTTCAGCGCTGGACAATATATGCGATGTCATTGCATGGGTCTTAACTTCTGCTGTAACGTCATATATGTCGTTCCATGCATTTCCTCTTCTAAGATTGATAATTTTTTTGGAATATTTACAAATTTGCTGATCTCCTAGAAGTATTATTCGTGGCTTTGTATTTTGTTTTTCAGGTTCAAACTGAATTCCTGTCAGTTGGCTTGACTTTTGTTTCACATCAGTTTCCGATGCTACAGTAATGCGTTCGTTGGTTTTGGGTTCTATGTCTTGGGCATTGTGTAGTATGTTGGAAGAGTGTAGAGGCGATACTCGGGGAGTTTTCATTTGGATGATAATTATACGTTTTGCTAAGGGTGTAGACATGACATGTTTTCGTTGAGGTGTGAAGCATGTGCAACTATCCTTAGTTAACTTCTTTAACGTCTCGATATTTCTGTTTTTGTCGCTCAGTAACTTTTTAAGATCATGTACTTCGGAATTTAGATTAGCGATTTCTTCATGGGCTGAACTAAGAGATACTGTTTGTGTTTCAAGTTTTTGCTGAAGTTCAATTATGATAGATTTGTCCGCACCATCACATGTTGGCTCGGTTTGCGCGGTTCCATCTAGTAGTGATGAATGGCAAAACGAACGAGATGGTAGTTCTTCATTTGATATTTCATGCAATGAGCGAGCTCTTCGTGGTCGGCGAAAAGTAATGTTGTCCATTGCGTCGTATGACATGGAGAAATAATTCTAGTTATTTTTGTCGATTCGATGTTCAAAAATGTGTTTTCCGAAGTGGTTGCTCAAAATATTCGTCCATAAATTGTGTCAAAAAGTGTAATGATTTTTGCAGTAGCTTAGTGGCGCCCTCTGTTCAGCGCGTTGTCAGCTAGTGAGCATTTCGCTGTACAAAAGCGATATATCAAAATAAAAGTGAAAAAGTATTTAAAAAAAAAAAATTATGCAAAAATGTTTCGTCCGTCGGGATTCAATCCACGGTCTCGATCAGCTTCCGATGAAGTTTTAGTCGCTCAGCATACAACTAAGCGACCTCTTCGGTATTAATATTGGCGAAAATACGGCATAGATTATGTGGTCACTGATAAAAAATTTGTTGTGAAGTCGAATGCGAAGTATTCAATAATAAGTGTGAAGTTCGCACAAGTCTTAAAATGTTCAATTTGATTTAAGCAGCACTAACGGTTTTTATTTATGATTTTTTGTTTTTTTCTTTGAAATATCACAATTTTGCACTTTGTTTTAATGTTGATTTATTGTAAACACTTAACAATGATGTTTGAAGGTGTTAAATGTTGTTCACCAATGGGCACAAAATATAACGATTTATATGGTTTTTATTCACTGCCTATTATTTTCACAATTATTTCACTTCTGGTTTTGTCCACACTCTCACATAATATTTGGGATATATAAGGTAGTTCACGAACACATTTAGAATAAATTGACTACTTTAAATATTTTTTTACGAAATTCTACACAGAGACGATGTACTGTCGTAAGCGCCACCCGGCATATACATTTTTATATATACATACAGAATTTTGTAAATATAAGACTTCTTCTCGAATAAACGGCTTGACCGATTCGCCTGAAATTTTGTGTGAATACATGTCATAGGGCAGAATAGAATATGAGATACTTTTTTTCTGGCTGTCGAGTCAGGGGGTCCAGATATTTTTAATTGAATTTTGTAAATATAAGACTTCTTCTCGAATAAACGGCTTGAACGATTTGCCTGAAATTTTGTGTGAATACATGTCATAGGGCAGAATAGAATATAGGATACTTTTTTTCTGGCTGTCGAGTCAGGGGTCCAGATATTTTTAATTGAATTTTGTAAATATAAGACATCTTCTCGAATAAACGGCTTGACCGATTTGCCTGACATGTTGTGTAAAGACAGTTCAAGGGGCAGAATAGGATATAGGATACTTTTTTTTTGGCTATCGAGTCTGGGTGTCCAGATTTTTTTAATTGAATTTTGGGTATGTGTGGCCACTTATCAGCTAAACGGCTTGACCGATACGACTGAAATTTTCTACATATACAGCTCATATGGCATAGAAGCACATAAGATACTTTTTTTCTGGCAGTCGAGTCCAGGTGTCCAGATTTTTATTATTGAACTTTGTAAATGTGTGGCCTCCTCTCAGTCAAACGGGTCAACCATTTCAGCTGAAATTTTGTGCACAGACGGTCAATAAGACATAGGATATTTTTTTTTGGCTGGCAATTTCGGGTGTCCATAATTTTATTATGGAATAATGTGTTGCCTCTTGGCGGCAATCGTTTTGACCGATTCAGCTCAAATTTTTTACAAATACAGTTAATAGGGTATAGAACGACAAAGGATATTTTTTTTAACAGTTGAGTTTGAGTAATTAATTTTTTTTATTGAATTTTTAAACGTGTGACCTCTTCTCGGTTAAACGAGTTGACCGATTGAGCTAAAATTGTACAGAGACAGTCAATAAGACATAGACCAAGAGTAGAGTCTATTATCCGAGCACATTGGTTACTTTTTTTACAATCGAGTCCGGTTGTCAGTTTTTTATTGTTGAATTTTGTATATGTTTGGCCTCTTTTCGGCCAAAAGGCTTGACCGATTCACATGACATTTTGTACAAAGACATTTAATAGGGCATAAAAGGGCAAAGAATGCTTTTTTTTCGGCAGTTAAGTGAGGGTGCATATATTTTTTGTTAACTTTACATAGAGTTAACATAATCATAAAAGTTTGAACACTTAGGTTCGTCTATAATGACTTAATTAGTGTCTTGATTAGGCCATAAAACTGTCAGGATCATTAGAAGTCATCAAAATTTACGCGCTGGCTTTGCTTGCCCAACGTGTTTATCTGCTTTGTGGGAAGTATTTAAAAAACTTTCGTGTTTTAACAGCCTTAGGATAATTGGTGTCGACTTAGTAGGTCATAAACCTGTCAGGGTCATTAAAACACGTAAAATTTTTTCGCACTCGCTTCGCTCGCGTAGTTATAGCACTCTCTGCGCTCGCGCAAGCATTTGTTTTATCTACTTTGTAGGAAATATTTCGTCAACTTTTGAATTTTAATAGCCACATGCATCAAAACGATTCATAAATTGAAACAGAACAACCATCAATAATCATAATGATTATTAACCTTAAATTAAGTGGATATCAAATTTAACCCTAATGTCATCGGTGTTGACTTAGTAGATCATAAAAACTGTCAGGGTCATAAAAAGTCGTAAAAATTTTTAGTTCTCGCAAAGCTCGCGCAATTATTTATTTTATCTACTTTGAATGTAATATTTCAGAAACTTTTGTATGTTAATAGCCACATGCATCAAAACGAGTCATAAATTAAAACTGTACAATCTTCAATAATCATAATGTTTATTAACCTTAAAATAAGTGATTATCGACTTTAACCTGAGTGTCATCAGTGTTGACTTAGTAGGTCATAAAAACTGTCAGGGTCATAAAAAGTAGTAAAAAATTTTCGCGCTCGCTTCGCTCGCGCAGTGATAACGCTCGCGCAAGCATTTATTTTATCTGCTTTGTAGGAAATATTTCGTCAACTTTTGAATTTTAATAGCCACATGCATCATAACGAATCATACATTGAAACAGAACAAACCTTCAATAATCATAATGATTATTAACCTTAAATTAAGTGGATATCAAATTTAACCCTAATGTCATCGGTGTTGACTTAGTAGGTCATAAAAACTGTCGGGGTCATAATAAGTCGTAAAAATTTTTAGCGCTTGTGAAGCTCGCGCAATTATTTATTTTATCTACTTTGAATATAATATTTCAGAAACTTTAGAATTTTAATAGCCACATGCATCAAAACGAGTCATAAATTGAAACAGAACAACCTTCAATAATAATAATGATTAATAACCTTACATTAAGTGCATATCAAATTTAACCCTAATGTCATCGGTGTTGACTTAGTAGGTCATAAAAACTGTCAGGGTCATAAAAAGTCGTAAAAAATTTCCGCGCTCGCTACGCTCACACAAGCATGTCTTTTATCAACTTTGAAGGTAATATTTCAGCAACTTTTGTATATTAATAACCACATGCATCAAAACGAATCATACATTGAAACAGAACAACTTTCAATAATCATAATGATTATTACATTGTTTCACTATTTCACTTTTTTATATAAAAATTGTCTGAAGTACTGAAACACACAGTTACATGTATGGTTGGTTTTAACCTACTTAATTATTTTTTTTAATATTCTGACGTAAACGATTGGATGACAGCTGAATGGTTCATTACTTTTTTTTTCTAATTCAAAGCGTTAAATTCTGCTTTTGCTATGTTTACTTGATAATTGGTTATGATTTATTTTATGATTTTGACGTGTATATGTGCGTATATTTATACTGCCTACATACTGAATAAATGCTTTGATTTTTTGATTCTTCTTTGATTAACCTTAAATGAAGTGGATATCAAATTGAACCCTTATGTCATCGGTGTTGACTTAGGAGGTCATAAAAACTGTCAGGGTCATAAAAAGTCGTAAAAAATTTTCGCACTCGCTTCGCTCGCGATGTAATAGCGCTCGCTACGCTCGCGTAAGCATTTATTTTATCAACTTTGTAGGTATATTTCAGCAACTTTCGCATATTAATAACCGCATACATCAAAGCGAGTCATAAATTAAAACAGAACAACCTTCAATAATCATAATGATTATTAACCTTAAAATAAGTGGATATCACGTTTTACCGTGTCATCGGTGTTGACTTAGTAGGTCATAAAAACTGTCAGGGTCATAAAAAGTCGTAAATTTTTTTCGCAGTAATAACGCTATATAAATACGCTATAGCGTATAATAGCGTGTTTCAACAGCCTCATACATTAGACTGACTCAAATACTTAAACAGCAAAACTTGGTAAACCTTGGTTTGGTTTACCAAGTAATTAGTAATGACTTTAACAATAGACGATATCGAGTTCGACCTAAGAGTAATTTATAGTGAGTTGATTATTAGATCGTAAATTTGCCAGGGTCATAAAAAGTCATAAAAAATGTTAGCTCGCGCAATGATAGCTCTTGCTGCGCTCGCGCAGCTATTCACCTTATTTTCTTTGTAAGAAATGTTTCAGGAACTTTTGTGTTGAGTCAAACATTTAAACAGCAGAACTTCGTATACCTAACCAAAATGTTTAATGACTTTAACAATAGAGGATATTGAGTTCGACTTTAGGGTCATCTATGGTGACTTGGCCTAAGAGATCATCGATCTTGACCTCAAAGGTCATAAAGACTCAAATAACGCGGGCGAAGCCGCGGGTAACAGCTAGTATAATATAATTACCTAAAAATTACTGATTGATTTATTAATTTCTTTTACATCTCTCATATTCAGAGATGTAAAAGAAATTAATAAATCAATCAGTAATTTTTACACTTACGCCCACAGAAATATGATTATTAAGGTATTTGTTTATATTTCTGTGCTTACGACTAACATGCTATGTTGTGTTCACAAAAATATAAATAAATACCTTATTAATCATATCCTCATTACCTCATTAATCACTTTAATATTTTAATGATTATATGACTCGAAATGCCTCGCGGTGTTACCCATGGGCATATATATTTTAATTCAGTTTACAAGTTGTCGCCATTTGCAATTTCATCCAAAACAATTCATTCAATAACGACGTTATGGAGTTAGAAATACGCCACTACTTCATTTAAAACTATCATCAACATCTAATACTATAAGAATCTTTGTCTTGACATACTGACTGACTGACTGGCTTAAAGACAACGCACAGCCTAAATTGCTGTTTTGAGAGTATATTTGTCTTACGTTAGGGTCTTACGTACGCTACGTATGTAAAAGTGTACTAAGAAAGGATTTTTCAAAATTCACCCCTTAAGGGGATGAAACGGGGGTTCACAGTTTGTATGGTGAAAAAAGATAAGATAGTTTTTTACTCGAAACTTTACATAATTACTTCCGTAAATAAAAAAGTAAATACGTGTTTCAGGTATCATTCGCGGATTTTTCGAAATTCCACCTCTGAAATCGGGTAAAGGTACGGCCACACCGCGGCGTCATGCGATCTGCGGGCGCGATCTCAGTACTTTTCAATTGTTGTCTGATCGCGTTTGATGTGAACCAGTCGGTACAAATACTATTGCGCTATCTGATCACCGCCTAGATTGCGCACGCAGGACGCTGCGGTGTGTCCGTACCTTAACAAAGTCGGAAAATCAATATAGATTTTCGGGTTTTATAAAAACTAAAACTATATTTCCCTTAGTCACGCGATAACTTGAAAATGGGTGGACCGATTTGGCCAATATTTTGATGTGTTTTTATTGTTTTGTTGTATAAGAAAGGTTTTACAAAAAAAAAGTTTGAGGTAAATGAAAGAACTTTTTAACGCACGCGAAGCCGCGGGCAACTTCTTGTACTTTTAATGTTTATCTACAACGAATATTTTTGATGCTGTTTACCCAATTAACCTATGTAAAAATACAGTTACCGAAGTTTTGTTAATTGTACCTATCTCACAAATTGATTAAAATGTTTCTTTCTAACTTAAAGCCATAAAAATGAGCTCATAAAAATAAAATCATTTCGACCTCACGACTGAAAGAAACAGATATAAAAGTTAATTAAAATATGGTTTGCGACATTAATAGCAAAAATATTTTTCTCGTGGAAACTTATTTCCTCAAATAAATTGGCTTTATTAGTTCTAAGGCAGCAAGAATACAATTTATTTCATAGTTCAAACCATGTTGGATAATTAACTGTATCCTAGGGACGCAGTTTATTATCTTGTTTACAATTTCATTTAGTTTGTTATTGCGGACAGTGTTAGGCCATGTCTATTAGGGGGTTGGGGAAAACTGCATCATATAATGGGTGGCTTGAAATTATTTAGAAATTAGATTTTTCTTAAAATATGAGTAACATTTTTTAATTTCTTCGAGAATTAACCGAATAATACAATAGAAGAACTCTCATATCAAAGCAGTTGAGCATATATGACTTTGATGATGAATATTGGTACTCAAATACGACGCCACTCACCTTGGTTTTTAGATTTTCTCGTCTGGATATGAACCTTGATTCGGGTGGTTTCGATAGACTTATGTAGCAACATCCGACGTGACGCATATCCTACTTTAGCTACCTCTAAATGAGTACCTTGTACCTATTGCCGTCTCTGGTGATCCGAGTCCTTACTTTATTGATAACAGTATTCCATATTATCAGGCTTAACTTGTCTATTGCTGGACATTTTCTTGTCACTTTACGAATATCATCGCTCCAACTTCTCATTTGTTTTAGAACTCTTTTTCTACAAAAGCTATTCAGCTAATCTTTTATGTATACGTACAAAATGAAAAAAACCGACATCACATGCCGCGATAGTCAAAATAGCCACAAGTCATAATCATGTCATCAAGGTATATACATTTGTTTATATTGTTTATCTCCATATCTCCGGAGATGATTACCAGATCTCGATAAAATTTAAATGGGACTATCGGGAGGTATAATCTCTCAAACAAAAAAAAACAAAAAAAAAAATTTGAAATCGGTTAAGATTCGACGGAGTTCTGAGGTACTGGTACCAAACATACAAAATTCCAGTCGAATTGAGAACTTCGTCCTTTTTTGTAAAGTCGGTTAAAAATGCCAGCTTATAGTCTACATCCTTCATAGTAGCACTTTACATATGTTGTCCTTTTTCAAACAAGCAGGCAAAGTACAGTAGGCATCCATTTATGGTAGACATACCTAAACTTCGCACGAAGCAGCTTGTTTCTATCATCAGAACAGCCAAAAACTGAAATATTCTA
The DNA here is from genome assembly GCA_954871355.1 of Cabera pusaria. Classification (NCBI taxonomy): domain Eukaryota; kingdom Metazoa; phylum Arthropoda; class Insecta; order Lepidoptera; family Geometridae; genus Cabera; species Cabera pusaria. The sequence goes on along the minus strand of OX940885.1, from coordinate 1,510,057 downwards.
CTCTCGACGCTCTTTCCCGCTAAATACAACCTGGGAATCTTCAAGTCAAGAGTGAATTAGGTATCTACTGAGCAATCGTGCTACACCTTCAGCTGCATCATCACTTACCATCAGGTGAGATTGCAGCCAAACGATTATTCAATAAATTATAAATAGACATGTGTAGGTAATGCATGTAATAATAATATTACAAAGGTGACATCACGCGGCCAAGTAATGCAAACATCACACATAACATGAGAAATTCAAACATCACATATTGCACATCACATCACACAAACGTACGGTACGATAGTCCGTTTGCAGAAAAGAGAGAGACACTAATATTACCGTGAGAGAGATGACTTACACATGGCGCGAAAGAAACAACAATACTCATTTCATGTTGAGTGAGTGAAGCATATTACTTGGGAGATATAACTTAAGATATTACTTGACGAGCGTGTAGGAAGGTGTGATATTTGAAATTTGAAACGTATTTCGTTACTGGCAAGGTTAATTTTTGTGAGACTCGTTATTAACAATGTATTAATTGCATTTACGATCTCGAGTGATGTATTAGTTTAGTAAAATGGAGTAGGTAATGGTTACGCTAAGTGTGATGAGTGATGTGTGATGTGATGCTTCGAAGTAATATTACTTTTTTTATAGTTATGTTGCATTACATTTCGATGTAACGTTTTACGCATGCCTAGTTTAAAAAAAAGCACGATTCCCATCGACAGCATTGTCCTTGTCATTAATGGTCAAGTCCCAGTCTCTGACCTACAAAATGCTTTTCTTTGTGTTCCAATAGAAACTGTTTGCAGGCAAGCCTCCAGACCTGCTGGCGTTTGCTATAACCATCGGCATGACGATGGTGCTGGTCGCTGGAGTGAAGAAGTCCCTCTTCTTCAACAACGTACTGAATATCATCAACCTCAGTGTTTGGGTCTTCATTATGGCAGCAGGACTCTTTTACATCGATAGAAAAAATTGGACTGACCATAAAGGATTCTTGCCTTTTGGATGGAATGGGGTACGTTGTTTTTCAATAAGCTTTTCAACTGACTTCCAAAAAAGGGGAGGTTCTCAATTCGTCTGTATGTTTTTTTTGTATGAATATTACACGATTACTCCATCAACTGTGAACCGATTCAAATGACTCTTTTTTTATTCGGTACGGTATATATCTAAGATGGTCCCATTGTAAGTTCATCGAGATCTGATAAGTATCTACAGGGATATGACGATAAACGTCTCAAACTTGCTACTGAAACTGACTCAAGCGGCATGGAAGTCGGTTGTGTTAGATTTTAAACTATCTTAATAATTATATTATCTGGTAACTAACTAACAAACAAAGTAATAAATCTTAAAATTCTAAATGTCATACCAAAATAAAACTTTGGATTTTTATTACAACATTTTTTTGTATATTTATGTTATTCCGATGACCAAAAAGCTGATCTGTAGATGGAACCTGAATGTGGATAGTGGAACTCTTGAGTGGCTGCTAGTAAACTTCCCAAGCTTGGGTTGGTATATTTGAATAGTTTTGACTACTCTAATAGATAGGGCTTGGTATCGAGGGTCTGATGATGGGACCAAGGGTCTACTTTTAGTTTCAGCATGTTATTTTAGTTTTTAAAAACTAAAACTTATTGTAATAGATTTTAAAAGAGGGTTTCGTTTCGTTAAAAGGGGGGTAATACGTTGGAATATTTTTTTAAATATTTTTTTTTATATATCTGACATAATTTCTGTAGCGTTTAAAGTGTCCTCTTTTGAGTGGAATATATATATTTTCAATGCACAAAACTAGCAACAAGTGCACAAATAGATGTAGATGAGCAGTTAGATCAAAGCAAATAAAAAAGCGGCCTGCTATGTATTGCGTAACCTGTTCATCGATTTTATTACCTTTGTACAAAACTTTACTATTTATACTCAGGTATTTACTGGAGCTGCGACCTGCTTTTACGCTTTCATTGGCTTCGACATTATCGCGACCACGGGAGAGGAGGCGCAGAATCCAAAGCGGTCCATTCCCCTGGCTATCGTATCAAGCCTTGCCATCATTCTCGTGGCATACGTCTCAAGCTCCTTTATGCTGACCCTAATTGGTAAGTAAAACTAGTAGATGAAGGACAAAACACTTAAATTGTATTTTCTATCAATCACCTTGCAGATGAACACAGAAATGTATGACGACGAAGTTTCAGCAGAAATTTATTAACGCGTGCGAAGCCACGAGGCATAGCTAGTAAAATATATAATATTAGATATACTACTATAAACTATTAACACTGTTGTAAACTTTAAGCTTTTGCAACGCATAGTTATGAAATGTAGAGGTAAAGAAAATAAATGTTTTAGTACGCGGTATAAGTTCCGTATTACAAAATAGCTTTAAGGAAACTTTTCAAACTATTTATATAAGTTATATAAATTCAAACTATTTATATAAGTTATATAAATTCAAACTATTTATATAAGTTATATAAATTCAAACTATCTATATAAGTTAGCAGTTTATTAATAGCAGTGGATTACAAACATAGCCATTGAGAAACGAATTGAGAAACGAGAAACTAACAATATGATCCAAAATCTGTGGCTTGTTTCTTGCAATGGAATAATAAAATGTAAAATAATAAAATTCCCTAAAAAGACTCCAAGCTAAGTAAAGTTTCTAACTGTAAAAATGTTATCTAGAAACTTACGGACTACCTACTTTAACTTATTTAACTTACTGCATAGGTTAAAAGGGAGGTGCGTGCGGATTTTCGAATCGGCTTTTGGACACAGAGCTTTGCTTTAAATTACGGTTGGAAGCGGTATGTAGAATAGAATAGAATAGAAAACACTTTATTGAACACCATAATAAATAAACAGTACAATACAATAAATAAAAATAAAACAAGTGTAACAATAGGCGTCTTATCGCTAAGAGCGATCTCTTCCAGACAACCTTCTGATGGAGAAACAATTAACGTGATACGGCGGTGTATGGTGATTTATCAAATTATATATAATACATAATAAATAGGTATATGTATGGAAATTGACTAAATAAGTGAATTAGTGACAAATAAATACAACAATGATTACTGTTTAGCAAGATAGTAAGTCTTAACGCGTTCCTTAAACGTGGAAATAGTTTGTGACTGTTTGATTTCCAATGGAAGTTCATTCCATAGCCTGACAGCTTGTACAGCAAAAGATTTGTCGTAAAAGGTGCTGTGATGACTAGGAAACGAAAGCATTAGATTCTCTGATGACCTTAACGAGAGAGAATTGAAGGACTGAAGAAAATAAAGAGTTCTTTTAGATAACCAGGAGTACTTCTCCTGGTTATCTAAAAGAACTCTAAAATCGATGATCGATCGATGATCTCGAAATATCTTATTTAATCCTACTGGATTAAATAAGATATTAAAAAGAAGTGAAAGTATGTGTGTATTCCGGCGAAGGCGAATAGGTAGCCACTGTAGTCTATGTATTTATACGGTATTGTATTCTGAGATAGGCTCCATGTATTCGAAATACGTTTTCATATCATAATCATCTTATGATGATCACGATGATGACCATATCACAATAATGTGTTTGCCTAAAATGTTGAAACTAATAAAAATAGTGCCATAAACATTTAAACGCAAATTTATAAATGCTAATTAATTATAAATTAACTAAAAAATGCCTAAACGCGGCCAATACAGTTCTATAGATCATGATTTTGAAGTACCCTCATACCAAATTGAGTTATCGTGTCTTGGTAAATTGACAATAAGCTATCAAATACGCAGATTTCAACAAATAAAATTGGTGGTTTCGAATCCGGTCAATTCAGGTTCACTAATTAAAAACCGATAATTAAATTGTGTCCGTTCCGCTGTTGCAATGAACTAATTTTATGAAAATTTTAATATCGTTGGAATCGATATTTGATGATATATCTATAAACGAGTTAATTACTGGATACAAGCCGTTTAAGTCTGATAAAACATCATTATTATATGAATAACATCATTATTAACATATCAAATCGGCAAACGTAGCGTAGGACCGTACGTTCTGTGACCAGGTGGAGTGATGAAATATGCAAAGCAGTGGGCAGTGAAGTGACTGGAAAAGAAGAGCCGAAGATCGGGCTCAGTGACGTGAGAGACTTGGGAGAGGCCTACGTCCAGGAGTGGACTGACACCGACTGATTATGATGCCTCATATAAAATGCATGCATCAGTAAAATATATTAAAATGAGTTGGATAATTCAAAAAAATATCCAAATATACCAAAGCCCAGACTCTACCAAACCGGAGTTGATATGAACCAATGAATTTCGTCACGCTTTCTGAATTTAGAGACGGTATTCTTACAAATTTCCACTCAGCTCAGCTTTGGGAAAATACGGCTCTAACACTGAGTAGTGGACAGACAACGCACAGCTTAAACTGTTTCCTCAAGTTGTATAAAAGAGTATAAATAACTTGTGGGTGAGCTCTAAGAAATGTGTCTTCTTTATTATATGTAGTTTTGTATACCTTGTGCTTTTGTAACGAACTTTGTAAGTCTTTGAAATAGGAAATTGATTTAAATGTGTTGGTACCTACAGAATATCAACGCTTACATAGTACACTAACACAACAAACAAAAGAACATAACTATTGTCTAATAAAAAAATAAACGGACTCGCACTAGTAGGGTTCCGTACCACACTACAGTATTTTATAAGAGCGAGCAAAAAATACCACTATCATTTTTCACCAGCAAAAAATAATAATTAATAAACACTTTATTTCTTATAACGCCATCTAACGTTTAACAAAGGTGTTAGGGATCGACATTTCAATATAACGCCATCTATGGGACGTTTACCTAACTAAGTGTTCATAGATGGCGTGAAATGCCGAAAAAAACACATTTCTTGTATGGGGACCCCCTATTATTTGTAACTTTATTCTGTTTTTAGTATTTGTTGTTATAGCGGCAACAACTATCACGGTTCATGAGATACAGCCTGGTGACAGACGGACAGACAGACAGACAGACAAACAGACAGACAGACAGACAGACGGACAGCGGAGTCATAGTAATAGGGTCCCGTTTTACTCTTTGGGTATGGGTAACCAGTGGTAGGACATGAAATTTTGAATCTATTAGACATGTATAATTTGATCTCGACAGCATCAACTAGAAAAGATCTGATGATCTTAGAACGTCTGAACTTGAAAGATAACTTCATAGAAAGTGTTCTTAGCTAAGATTTAGGGCAGTTCAGTTTACTTCAGACATTCTAAGATCATCAGATCTTCTCTTGTTGATGCTGTCGATATCAAATTTAACAGGTCTGATTGATTCAATTAATTCAGACAGACACACATACACACCCATGATACTCAGATCCACAGTTACACACGTCAAGCTTATAAACACCCTTTCGCGTCAGGGGTTAAAATTACACATCAATCCAACCATTCTTAAGCGAAACCAACTTATAGTTTTCAATTTTCATTTATATACGAGTTCATTACAGTACCTACATATTATTTAATTACGAAACCCTCAATACCCACGATTTACTTTTGTTATATTAGTCTAGACTAAACTGATACCTGTTCATTTACTAGGTACTTATATTTGCTTAGAATATCAGCTAACACCGTCTAGACGTCTTGTATTGCCAAAGCTTTTTCTATAGAAAAAATATAGATATTTCATTTGTGTAGATTTTTTGTTGCGTTGTTTACGTAACGATGTGTTATTTTACTTTATTTTACCTTACTTTAATTACATATTACTTAAATTACTGCAATAGAATTGTACTGAATCTTAAAGGAAATTAACGTTTTTTTTTTATTTATAACCCTTGACGCAAAAAGAAGGGGTGTTATAAGTTTGACGTGTGTATCTATGTTTCTGTATATATGTGTACCTCTCTGTGGCGTCGTAGCGTCCACACGGATGAACCGATTTTGATTCAGTTTTTTTTGTCTTGATCGAGTGTGTTCTTAGCAATGATTCATGAAAATCCGTTCAGCCGTTTTAAATGTCAACTTTTTTCTAGTTGATGACGCTATGAAATCAACTTTCATAGGTATGGTCAATGTGAAGTTCGGTATCCTCCTACTTCAACGACATCGTAAAACATGAAATCATTGACCTGATGTTGAGGCATCTTCTAGAATTTGCAGAATACTCAACTCCTCACCAACTTACAGCAGAGACGTCGTGTTTTAGCCCATTGCATTGGTTTTCATTTACAGATTATACATACATAGATCAGTCGGATGCGCCATGGTTTTAAATTTTAAATTTAAGTATTTATATAAAATTGTTTTAGAAATTACAAATTTAGAAAACATTCTTACACAAAATCTCACTCTGCTAACAAATATTTACTTTACGTTATGAATAAAATATTAAATGATGATTTAAAAGACGAACTTTCATAACCATCATTGAATGATGAAACCAACAATCTGATATTTCACCTGCCGTCCTATGACTAACAAGGAAGTAAAAAAAAACTAACAGCATATTTGTTCCACAGTGCCGTACGATGAAGTGGACCAGGATTCAGCTCTGGTCCAAATGTTCGCTCACGTACATGCTCCCACTTGCAAGTACATCGTCGCTTTGGGAGCGCTGGCGGGCCTCACGGTGTCCATGTTTGGATCGATGTTCCCGATGCCACGGATTCTGTACGCTATGGCTTTGGATGGTCTGATCTTTAGGTAAGATTTGAAATGGGAATTGATATTAAATTTGTTTTAGTTAACTAAATATCTGCACAAGATTAATGAAGGTCTGCACACTTTTTACCCGACTGCGAAAGAAGGAGGGCTATGTTTTTCGAGTGTATATGTGTAAGTATGTATGTATGTATATTTCTTTGGCAAGCCTTAGCCTAAACGGCTAGTCGTATTTTTATGTAAGTGGTGTCAATAGATTCGTCTTAGTCGTGAGAGTGACACTGGGTACATCAAAATAAAAAAAATATGAAATATTTTTGGCGCCAAAAAGTAATCTAAAAAAAATTACGTTTTGTGATTACGAATATATATAACTTATATGTTTTATTGCAGTTTGGAATAGGAAATTCTAATATATTTTTTATACGCAGTCGGGTTTTATGTACTTTTCAATAATTCACTTGTCTTGAATGATGGATTGATGTATTAACTCCCGGTCAAGAAAAACTGTATCACGGAAGTTAAAATCTTTCGTTCTAATTAGGATTAATAGTAATATAATGATTTTAATGCATTTATATTAAATATTTATAAATGTATTAAAATCATGATATTATATTAATATTTTATACACTGGCTGTACATAGAGGAGTGCTAGTTTCCACACTCATGTATGGTAGTGAATGCTGGGTATAGCAGAAGAAGCATGAAAGTAAAATTAATGTTGTAGAAATGAGAAGTTTAAGAAGTATGATTGGGGTGACTCTGATGGATAAGGTGCAGAACAGCGTGATAAGGGAACGTTGTGGTGTGGTAGAAGATGTAGTGACAAAGATAGAGAAAGGGATGCTTAGATGGTTTGGACATCTAGAGAGGATGGATGAAGGAAGATTAACGAAACAGATTTATGAGATGAGTGTGAATGGGCCAGCCGGTAGAGGTCGATTTAGGTGAACGTGTCGGAGACGAGTACCAGAACGGAGACGTATTAAAGAAAGGCCAAGTTAAAAGGTACCTATATCCGGCGAGCATGTATGAAGGCACTTATGAAAGTGAAAGAAACGAAAAAGGTATGTCAGGATCGTAGCATGTGGAGTAGTAGTAGTCTCTGTCTACCCCAACGGGAAAAAGACGTAATTTTATGTATTGTATGTATAAATATTTGAAATTGTAATTACAAAATTCAATTCGATTAATAAGAGGTTTTAGGGTTTTGTCTTTCCAGCCTTTTGAACAGCACATTCACGACATTCAGCACATTTTGAAGCGCTTTCAATCCTTTCACATTAGAACCCTTTGTACCATTGATTACAAGCTCAATCCTGCAGCTGCTGAATTGATTGCCATATTAAATCGCAGTCTGGCACTCAGCTCTTATACAATTTGACGAAAATCTATAGAATAGATTCATTTAACACGTATTAGGTTAATCTCATGTAATCCTCAGCTGCAGCGCTGGTAGTGTAGATAGAATCATACATCCTGGACAGTATTTGCATGGGTAACTGTGAGTGGCATTTACGACTAACCGCCTGTTCACATCAGTCGTGTTTAGCATCCAATTTTTCGCTTTTGGAGCTATTCACATTTATCAGCCCAATTATGTCCCATCCAAAAAAATTGTTAATGAAATAACTTATAACAATTCAAAACAATAAAAGACAGTGACCAATCCGCACCGCACACAAACTGACATAACAATGACCATGCAGACTTACTAACATCTTACTTTAACTATAACAAACGTCAGGTCAGTCAAACTCCATAAAAAACACCGGTTATTGTTACGGTTAAGTAAGATGGTGCAACCCAGCCTAAGGCTAGTCTTGTGTCGTAGGGATCTGCCTAATATTCCAGATGAAGATACTCAAGCCGTACAGAATATATATAATAATTTCGTTTCCAGAGTGCTGGCGATGATATCAGAGACTACTGGCACTCCAACTCTTGCGACAGTGAGCGGCGGCTTCGCAGCTGCAGTCGTCTCACTCCTCGTGCAGCTGGAGGTCTTAGTAGAGATGATGAGCATCGGTAAGCTACATTTTTTTTTGCTCAGGCCTTTGAGGTCCCAATGGTGTTGTGAGAGAATGGTTGGCTTTGACGCCAGAGGTATCGATTTCAATCCCCGCCTTGCACCAATGGATTTACATACATACACACAATCACGCCTTTTTCCCGTTGGGGTAGGCAGAGACTACTTCTTTCCACATGTTACGATCCTGACACACCTCCTTCGTTTCTTCCACTCTCATGAGCGCCTTCATACATGCTCGCCGGTATTTATATATTTTATATCAACGGATTTAATTATCGAAAAATGGATGTGCGCTTTTCACAGTGGGCCCTCCGGTGAAAGAAAAAACATCGTTAAGAAACCCCCAACCCCGCATGGTGGTAGGACACTGTCTAGTGTCCGTGTGGCCAGCTACAGCACACGTTAGAAAATCTAATATGTTTTGGCAGCTATCCTTGAGAGCCAGTTTCCATTCTAGGCGTGCTACCATCCTCGACCGCATCATCACCTACCAATAGGCAAACCCTTACCTGTGACTTATACCTTACCGATCCAAGCACATCCTATTTATATTATGTAATTTATCCAAATCATGCAATTCTAAACTTTATGTGTAATATTATTTATTTACTAATACGTAAGTCACTATTGCCAGTTTGCGGCCGTAATTTCACATAAATAGTTAACTACTGTCAGTGGTACGATCCCAGGATCTGCGATCACTAAAAGAATGCATTATGCACATTCGGTCACATTTATTTCTTTAGCGTAGTAGGACACGCCGGGTATCCGCTAGTTATAACACATTAGCATCATCATCAGCCTATACTAGTCCACTGCTGGACTCTCCAACTGCACGCCACAGAGCACGATCTTCGGCTAATCTCATCCAGCTCTTGCCAGCCACCTTGCGAATATCAATCATATAATATGTAATAAATTGTACCTATTCAAGTGGAATTTGCTAATCATAAAAGCCAATCAAAATATGGGCTGTATTTCCATATTTTTATTTAATTATTGCTATAATTAAAACATCCATCAATATTTACATTAAATTTTGTGAAGCATTGTCCATTAGTGCACTGTGGTGGCCAGCCGACCATGGTATTTTGTCGATTACATTAAAGCTATGTCGAGCTGCGGTCAGTCTACTAATGGATATTGAGAGTGCAATTATCATGTCACAATAATTATATAATATGTACGAGTATGTTAAGCGATTGGTTAGTTAACCTATTGAATCAATAGCTGTACACGACAGGTTAATTTACCCTGGACGCATTATTTAAATACTACCTGATACACGTGACTTCGTTCACGAACACCAAAAATTGTATTACTGTAAAGCTTTGTCAATCAACAGTTGTGTGATCTACATCTATGTTAATGTACTACGTATGTGATCTACAAATAACATGTATTCATTTTCTTCCTTTATCATCTCGACGTAGTATAGCTGATATCACTTTCCTGCTCAAGATAACTTCCAATCGTATTAACAGCCCGGAACTTACTAGTAAAATAAAACTGAATGTCCCTGTTAAGTGTTTACGGTTTAACCCACCTATTCATATTCCTTCAGTAAACACATATTACCGGCAAAATAGTTTCATATGGCGAGCAAGCAGCAACTTCAATGAGTTAAGTCAACTTTATGATTTTGATTTATTTTGTACCAGTAACGCGACTGTACGACGGCGGTTGTGTGCTGAATTTTTTTCATAATCAACAAGTTTTTTTTTTTTTGTGAATAGTGTATTTAATGAACTTTTCTTGTTAAGATGTATAAGTATTTTTATTGTATTGTATTGCTATGTATTACTTAATGTTTATGCTCACATTTTTTTCATACCATAATCTGTTTTCATATACGTGTGAGCCTTTAATTGGTTTAATGGTTTATATACTGTCATTCATTGAGTTTGAATTGAAACTGTTGGCTTACCATAAATAAATAAATAAATAAATAAATAAATAAATAAATAAATAAAAAAAAAAAAAAAAGACAAAAATATGACAAAGTTACAGAATCGTGGAGGCAGAAAAAATACTTTCTAAAAGACATACGTCCTCAATGTCTGGTCTAGTGAATTCAGCGGAGCCCTCAAACTTGTTTTCGTATTGTGTTCACATACTAGTGAAATCACTACCCTTAACATAGATAATTGAACTTGGCAACTAACAATACAATCACTGAAATATGAATAATAAGGTCTTTATTAATATTTCTGTGAATACAATATACTTCTTAATTCATAATGTATTTCATATTGTATTGTTATGTCAATTACTTTCAAGCAGTCATGCCACTCATGTGTTTTATGATAAAAGGCAAGAGGACAAGCACGACGCTCGCCTGATGGTAAGCGATGACGTCTACCTATTACAGATACAGCGACATGCAAGCACTGCACCTGTTACCTCACTTTGCCGTTAAAATAGAAAAACATTCCCATTTCGAGTCTAAATTAATTGGCAAAGTGGTGGATTAGCAGAAATCCTACCACTACAAATATGTACTGAACTAAGTGTAGATGTAGGTTCAAGCAAACACATCGAAAAGAAAATTTTATTCCTTGGGTCCAGTGGTATACAATATTCATGATGTCTGTTGTCCGATTACGATTAATTTTAGAGTTAAGTACATTTTTTTCTTTTGAAGATATGTGTTATTGTTATTAGCTCCAAATAGGTGGAATGATGGTATACCCAAACTGGCTGCCAGCGGTTGAAAAATAAAAGTTGAAGATAGAGCTCAGTGGTGTGTCATAGAAGTGGCGTATGTCCAGCAGTTGACGGAAATTGCCTAATAATGACGATGATAATAATTAGCTGATATCTTAGAGTGGTCTACTACATATAAGCTTATCCCTTCGAATAAAAGTATTATTTTTTTATTCATAGGCCTCTAGCCCGTAAGACACGTAACTGAGAAAGACCAACTTTTAAATCATATTTCTCGTCAAAGCATATAAACTAGAGCTCAGTTTTTAAAGCTGGAATTAGAATCAGAATTAGTTTATCTGTCAGAATATAGGTGATCATACAAAAATTGCCGAAATGTTATTGCAGATAACGTTTCTATACATATTCTGAGCCATCAGGCAAACAAATATTACAAAAAAGATCCCGACGAATAGAGAACCTCCTCCTTTTTCGTGAAGTCGGTTAATAAGTATACATTCTAGCATATTATTATTAACTAGAAGTGCGCCGCGGCTTCGCCCGTGTTAAAAATTCCTTTTATTTACTTAAAACTTTTCTTTTGTAAAAACATTTCTATCATAAAAGATATCAAATAATAATTAACCAAATCGGTTTACCCGTTTTCATGTTATCGCGTGACTAAGGCAAATCGGGATACATATTTATAAAACCCGAAAAACCCAACTTTTCAGACTTACCCCATTTCTAAAAATCCTGCAAGACGTACTTACTTATTTATTTACAGAGGTAAGTATGTAATGTAAATACCTATGTAAAGTTTCGAATAAACAGACTATCTCATCTTGTTTCTCCATACAAACTTTGAATCCCCGTTCCGCATACGGGGGGAAATTTAAAGGAAATCCCTTCTAAACGGATCATACGTCATAATAACTATCTGCATTCTAAATTTCAACGCAATCCGAATCAATATTGTTTTTCAGACTCTGTTACCCCACTTTACCCTCTTAGGGTGGCATTTTGAAAAAGCCTGAATCTCGTATTTACTTATTTATTTAGTGAAGCACTAGTGTGAAGTTTCGAATAGAAAAGACTATCTAATCTTGTTTCTCCATACAAACTTTGAACCCCCATTTCTTCCCCTTAAGGGGTGAATTTTAGAAAATAATTTCTCTGAGGGAACTAACGTTGTAATAACTATCTACATGCCAAATTCAGCGCAATCCGAAACAATATTGATTTTCAGACTTTGAAATTCTGAAACACGTATTTATTTATTTTTTTAATGAAGCACTTGTGTGAAGCTTCGAATAGAAAAGAGTATCTTATCTTGTTTCTCCATACAAACTTTAAACCCCCATTTCATCCCCTTAAGGGGTGAATTTTAGGAAATCCTTTCTTAGTACACTTTTACGTATTAAAACAAATATACTCTCCAAATTTCAAGTCTCTACAACCAGTGGTTTTTAGGCTGTGCGTTGTCTGTCAGTCAGTATGTCAGGACAAAGATTATTATAGTATTAGATAGATAACAGTCAATAATCAGTTAAAAATAATTACGAATATAATACTAAAAACGAATATCTACATAAACGATATACTTAATAATTAAGATAAGTTTAAAAATTAAACCTACTTCCATACCCCGCGAGTATATTTCAGTAGCAAATTTGAGACGTGATTGTCATAATATCTCTGGAGATACTTATCAAATCTCGATAAAATTACAATGGGACTACATCGGAAATGTAATCGCGTAACATTCTGGAATTCCTTTCTGGAATTCGGTTGAAAAGGACAGTGGATTTAAATTGATGATTGCATAAAATTGGTCTTCATATCAAATTATGCAAATCAGAAATTCGGTCTCTGTAATTACATTTTGTAATGACCGCACTCACATGACATGCACTCATGTTAATTCATGTAGCGTAATTTGAGTGATACGTGTATTCAATGATAAATCTATGCATTTATATTTCATGCGGGTCGAGGTAGACTTCCCCAACTTTTAAACCGAGGCTTAAACTTGAGTAGACGGTTGAATTTCAGCTCAAAGAGTTGATGAACTCCGCCCTTAAACCCTTAAAGTATTTTCCTTAATAGTTTGATGATAATTTATCTTGAAATCAGTATAAGCACGGATAGCCTGTTAAGGATGAATGGCAGGCCTTTAGTACTTCTTCTACTTCTACAGTGAGATCACCCGTTCTAATTCCGGCTGTGCACTTCCATAAGCGGCAGCAGCATTTTATCTATGTTCCACTTGATTTGCTACCAAAAACTAGCTTACTAGTATTAAGGAGAAAATCTGTCGTTATAACCTTACGGTGTTGCGGCAGCACACATCCCTTGAGAGTCAGAATATTCTAGGTCTAGCGTGTTCACCGTCTTCGACCGCATCATCGCTTACCACCAAGCGAGATAGTGGTCAAACGATTTTTTTGCCTGCCTGTATCTAGCCTGTAAGATATTAAAAAAACAACAGATTCTAAACTTCTTTTCTGTTTATTAGTTTTTGCATATTTTATTGATAAGACAGTATATTATATAGTATTACAGTATATACCTCTTTGAGTATTCAGACCTAGATCAATATAGCTACCATATTATTGTTCACTAGATGTGCCCCGCGGCTTCGCTTGCGTTAAAAATAACTTTTATTTATTTTAATTTTTTTTTCATAAGAACCATCTCCTGACGATAAAAACACAACAAAAAAAGTATTAGCGAAATCGGTCCAGCCGTTCACGCGTGATGCCTTGACCAAGGGCAATTGAGATTCATTTTGATATATAAAGATTTATATTATTTATAAAACTTGATAATGCACACAAACAAAATAAAAAAATATTACCTACAGAATAAACCTACCTACCTACCCTACAGAATAAAAAAATATTACAATTAAATTATGATCGGTGATTATGCCGCTATTACGTAATGATCAGCAAAGTGGCCAATTAATTTAGAAAGAACGAAAGAAAGGAAATACATTTATTAAACACCATACTTAAAAATTAGCAACACTTAAAATCTAAACTAAATACACGGTAAGTAACCCAGCGCTGGTTTCCAGCCACGACGTGGAGGTGACGTTTTATTACAGAGCGTGTGTATTTGTTTGAACAATCGCATGTGTTTGGGAGCACTATGCGATCTCTTATTTTATTAGCTTTTTTGTTGTTAGATAATCGTAAAAACCTAGATACATCTTGATTCTAAAATCCACATAAATGGAAAATAACTGAGGCTAAACCAAGGAATCTACGCCGTAGCGCCGTAGCACCGTAGCACCGTAGCGAGCGTAGGGTATTACCAGTCCTTTGAAATATCAGTGTTAGTTCATTAAATTTTCATCGAAAATAATTCATCGTCAAATTTTGACTTTATTGTGGGGAAACAATCGTTCTCGGGATAATCTCAAGGGTAGAACTCAAAGGGGAATATTTTATGATTTTTTTAACATTAAGGAAGATGACACTTATGTGCCATGAGGGATTTTCTTATTTTCAACCGTCCCTCAAATCGTCTGTATGTTTTTTAACCCCAGATGCAAAAAGTAGGGTTGTTAAAAGTTTGACGTGTATATATGTGTGTGTGAATAAGTATCTTCTGGCTAAGCTCACTCCGTCATTGATCGCATCATCTCATAACATCAGGTAAGATAGTGGTCAAGTGCTACCCAGCTGTGGCATTGTAGCGCCAAAACGTATAAACCGATTTTGATTTAGTTTTTGTTTTGTTCGATAGGTGTCTCAATTGATAGAATTCTTAGATTTGATTTATCAAAATCCTTTCAGCCATTTTAAGACAACGAGTTTTTTTCTAGTTGATGAGATCAACTGTCATAGGTTTGATCGCGTTTGATTCGCATGGTGGTAGGACACTATCTGGTGTCCGCCTGGCTAGCTACCACCCTCAAGTTAGAAAATCTGTCACGAAACATCTAATGTGTTCCGGCAGCTATCCTTGAGAGCCAGTTCCCATTCTAGGCCTAGCGTGCTTACCATCTTCGACCGCATCATCACTTACCAACAGGTGAGATAGTGGTCAAACGCTAGCCTATAACGTATAAATAAAAATAAAAAAAATATCAAATCTAAATTCACTATTCTTCTACTTCAATGACATGGTATGAACATGATAGCATTGATCTTATACTGGGACATATCCTGGAATCTTCATCCTAAGGTTGTAACTGAAACAGCACAAACTATGTCCATTGTCATTATCTAAGGGTGCCTATTCCAAAAGAAGTAAAAATAATGTTTTCCCGGTCTTTAAACATAGAACCTCACATGCTGAAAAATTTCCGTGCTTCCTAGGAGTGTATATTTATAATAAGTTTTCCAAAATCAATGAAATTAGAAATCTTAACTACTACCAACTTAAAAAATCAGATCACAGAATCACTCACACACACACACACACACACACACACACACACACACACACACACACACACACACACACGCACACACACACACACACACACACACACCACACACACAAACACACACACACACATAAATAATGCACTGTAAATTGTTATTTTGTATATTGTAATATACAATATAATTATTAATTATAATAATATAACAATTAATTAAAATAATACAATAATTATATATAATTATTCTGAAGATTGTAACACTAGATACGCACGCAATTATAATCAAAAATATTACGTTTCTCATAGTGTCATTTTATATTGGGGGAGCACATGTCTCTGCAATTCAGGCTTTCAGTCTAGCGCAGAGTTATGCAGCTTTAGCTATAATATTTATGTGCAACATTTTTATATAATGTCAACTATTGTGCTAATGAAATGTATAATTTTCCATAATTTTTGTGAAATTAATAAATATATTTGATATTATTTCATTTGAATCTGCAGAATACGTAACTCCTCACCAACTTACAGCAGAGATGTCAAGTTTGGGTTCATTGGAATGGTCTCAATTAACAGATTATTATTAATCAGTCAGAGGTGATTGTACATTTTAAAATTATTTTGTATGTTGGTACGCCGTCAATTGCGATCCGATTTAAATGATTATTTTTTTCATTGATAAGGTGCATCTCCACAATGCTTTAAACACAAACTTGTTGATGTACGGACACACCGCGGTGTTCTGCGTGCGCGATCTAGGCGGCAATCAGATAGCGCCGTAGTATTTGTACCGACTAGTTCACACCAAACGCGATCAGAAAACAATTGTACTGAGATCGGTGAGTACGCCGTGGTGTGGCCGTACCTTTAGTCATTAAGTTTTTGTATAATACAAAGTTGAATTTTAGTTTTAACCTATCTTGAAAATATTAACGTCCCTAGAATTCGAATATAAATAATATGAATGTTCAAACGTACAAATATACAGCACAAATTGCAATGACAAACGAGATATCTAAGTAAATTCACCAGCTACAAGCAAAACTGTCAGTTCATATAATTGCTCGAAATTAAAGTATCCTCTTTGGCAAAGCTATGCAAAGCATTTGCTGAACATTGCAGTTTCCATTCCTAATGAAAAGTTCACTCAAGCGAAGGCACAAAGTCTTATTATATGGTTTATATTAAACATACCTCTTTGATGCACGTAACGCGCGCGCATTTCAAAGGCCCTGAAAACTGTTTTGTGTTTCATACCTGACTTCATAAAAGTCATGTAGAAATCAATTCGTATGAATGTTTTTTACTGTTGTGAATGTTGTAAATTAACAACTGCCATTCGTTTACCGATTTGGATGTTTTTAACCCCCGACACAATAAGAAGGGGTGTTATAAGTTTGACGTGTGTATCTTTGTATGTGTGTCTGATGGCATCGGAGGTCCCAAACAAATGAGTGATATTTGAAATATTTGTTTTGTTTGAAAGATGTTTTAGCTATGATTTCAAAAGAAATATGTTCAGCCGTTTGAAGACTATCGATAAGATATATATTAGATCGTACGGAGTCGATACATGGACACTGACGGTGAGACTGGTCCACAAGCTGAAAGTCGCTCAGCGGGCTATGGAGCGTGCTATGCTCGAGATTTCTCTAAAGGTTCACATTCGTAATGAGGTGATCCAACAGAAAACAAAAGTAACCGATATAACTTGCAGGATAAGCACACTGAAGTGGCAGTGGGCCGGCCATATTAGTTGCAGAACTGAGTTCTGGAGTGGAGACCACGTTTGGGAAAATTTAGTATAGGACGCCTTACGGCGAGGTGGAGCGACAATCTGTGCAAGGTAGCTGGCAGTCATTGGATGCGAAGAGCCGAAGATAGGGCTCAGTGGCGAGCATTGGGAGAGGCCTATGTCCAGCTGTGGACTAACACAGGCTGCTGCTGATGATGATGATGATGATGATATATAAGATATAGCATATATAAGTTATAATAAGATATATAAGAGTTCTTTTCTAGTTGACGAGGGTATGAGAACAATGTTCATAGGTCGGAACGGCTCTAAATTTGGTATCCTGTTAAGGTACGGCCACACCGTGATGTCCTGCCAGCGCGATCAGATAGTGCAGTAGTATTTGTACCGACTGGATCAAACCAAAAGCGATCTACGGAGATCAGACAACGATTGAAAATCAGATCGCACTCGCGTACGCGTTGTGGTCGTACCTTTATTTAAATTTTATTTCAATTATATGTTAACAATGACCTGGTGCTAGAACATCTCCTAAAATCTGCATGATTCCCAATTCCTAACTGACTGTTCTTAAATCTTCCATTTTAATAGTATTTTATTTTATTTTACACCAAGGCATAATTAATTACTTTTCGTGAATTTGTACCAAAATTATTCGAC
The DNA here is from genome assembly GCA_954871355.1 of Cabera pusaria. Lineage (NCBI taxonomy): Eukaryota > Metazoa > Arthropoda > Insecta > Lepidoptera > Geometridae > Cabera > Cabera pusaria. The sequence continues at coordinate 1,491,883 of OX940885.1, read as the reverse complement.
TAGCTTTCAGTTCGTTGCATAGTTGTAAGTTTATCAGTTTTCAATCGTATATATTCTCTGAGTATATATATTTCAACAAGTTTACGTTTAATTGAAATTCTGTCTCCTGTTTACTTTAACAGATGTCAATTTCAATTAAACGTTCAATTAAGTCACTACAGCACCCGACTTGAGCAACAATATTAGATTCTGAATTCTGTATTTATAATCGTATGTAGTACATGGAAAAGCTATCATTATATAAATGGAAAGTTGGAATTATAAACCTTCATCAATGTTCAACACAGCATCTCCAAGATTATAAAATCTTAAATATCCTTTTATCTAATCTATTTATTCTAATCTTTACTGAAGAAGATTTCTTAGTAGTAACCGGACATGTCTGCTTTTAACGTCTTTAGTTGAAAGCTCTATAAAATAAATGTTAGCTACTCACTTCTAAATACAAGATTCACATTTAACATAAGTTATTCCCAGAAGTTTATTCCAATATTCGGTAGCCGTTGTTTGAAGTTGGAACTTTGTCGAATACCATATAAGAAAGTAAACGAGGGTGCGAGAGACAAAAATCATTTTCAGCTTAACTTCGCGGAATTAGTTTGTTTAGGAACCTTTTTCGCTTGTCAGACAATGTCGCCCGCTTTGTTCAAACAACCAAGCTTATCCGAATGGTAATTGAGTAAAAAAAAAGTAGAACGACTACTGAAAAGCCTATTTATGATTCTAGGAACAATAAACGGCCTGCTTGTACTTAAAGGCGGTCATGAATGTGGAAATACCGAAAGAGTACCTCTTTCGGTATGTCAGGATCGTAGCATGTGGAAAGTCTCTACCTACCCCAACGGGTAAAAGGCGTAATTTTATGTATGTACGTTGTACTTAAACATATCTGGAGCATTCCAGTCAGCAATTTTATATCCTACTAATACTATTATTATATAAAGTTCACATTTTTAGATATTTACTTACGTAGCAGGAGCACTCTGATACGTATATCGCGGCAAATATCATTAATTTATCATTAATTATACAATCTCTTACATGGACGGATGGCTGTTGGTTGCTCATTGACGCAAAACGGCTAAATGGATGTGGATGAAATGTGACACATAGATTTACATACATACATACTTAAAATCACGCCTTCTTCCCGTTGGGGTAGGCAGATACTACTTCTATCCACATGCTACGATCCTGACATACTTCTTTCGCTTCTTCCACTTTCATGAGTGCTTTCATACATGCTCGCCGGTTTTAGGTCCTTTGAATTGGCCTTTCTTTAAAACCTCTCCGATCTGAAGCGTCTTCGTCTAGATCGGCTTCTAATGTGAGTGAAGTCGCGGCGCACACCAAGTACCTTATAACAAGGCGAATATTCTTTAAACGAGCTCAAAAAGTCTGAGCCAAACAAATGGTTCTGTATTCAGTCGTATCAGCCAGGCGTGAAGCACTCGTGTTTCATATTCCTTGATTATACACAGGTTGCTAAGCAACAATTCGAAACAAAGAGAGAAAGAATTCAGTGATTCAAAAACTCGTAGGTATTTAGAGTCAGAGTATTCTAGGCCTAGCGTTCACCATCTTTAACCACATCATCACTTACCACTAGGCAAGATAGTGGTCAAACGCTAGCCTATACAACTTTAAAAAAACTGGCAGTATGTTCTAATTCCTTTATGGACTTTAGTGCAACTGTATGCATATCTACTAAAAGATGATATTACGATAGGAATTGTTTTAGAAGATGAAGCGGATGCTTGTAAATAATTGTCCATATGAGTTAGTTATTAGTGGCTGAGGATGCAGTAATTCTATATTATATTTGAATTCAACGGTACTACATTACTAAAAGCTCATTTACCCCTGCTACAACAAAGTGTACACTTTGTACGACCTGGCACTAATCACTTAACAAAGAGTTACTTAGACTAAACGTTTCGACAATTTTGCTGCTAAACGCTTCATGTGCGATAATCCTAAACATGTTTTGATCTATGTATTTCGCGTCGTGTCTATGAAATAGCATTCAGAACCAGACACTCTGTTTGGTTTGTATTAAGGACTGAACTGAGTAACAGAGATTAATGGATAGCTTTCTGCGGTTTCTAACAACTCACAATATTTGAAGAGAGTTTGCGAGTAGTATCGAAGAGGGAGCCAAGTCCGATTTAAAGCTTTTGTATGTATATGTATTGTATATATATAGAATTTCAGCGTAAGCATAGAATTTGAAGTCATAATCATATAAACTATATAATCATCAAAAAATCGAGACGCTTCAAATGATACCTCACAGATGAGTATGTGTTTCCTGTTAAGAACAGGTATCTGGTAGATACTTGTACACTGCCCCAGATAGGCTTGACGAAAGATTAAAGCACAAACGTACTAACAGGTGACATGCTAGCGCCTAGCTAGTTTCTAGCTTAGACAGTCGTCAATTACAAAGCGAAATGTTCTAGAAGTTGGCAAGTGGCCACACAGTTTACTAGACGTTATATTTCGTGTTCTACTAACAATTTTAGGTTATTTTCCAGTTTGGCTCATAAATGCTGGATAACAAGTGAAGACTCCAATAGCGCGTTTATTTCACAATACAATACAATACAATACAATACAATAACTCTTTATTGATTACCATGAATTTACAACACTTTAAGTTCTTAATTCAAAAATATTTAGGTAATACAATCGGCGGTCTTATCGTTTAAAGCGATATCTACCAGACAACCATAGGATGGACAGGAGTATTCACTTCGCTTACACTGTGTCTAGTTGGCTCTTTGATCTATGCAAGTACCTACCTTTGTAGCCTAAAAATGCCTACCCAGAATCCACCCAAATTATAACAGAATAGCCATTAATTTACATTTCCACACGTACCTAATGTAGTTGTAGGACTTCTGCTAGTCTGCCTGGGGCGGTACCACCACTCTGCCAATTAATTTTCAGCCGTGAAATAGGAATGTTTTTCGGTTGAAATGGCAAGGTGTCCAGTGAAATCACAGGGCATGTAAGACTCAACATCTTTATGTCTGAAGGTAACAGGCGCAGGGCAATGACATGCAAAATTCTGGCATGCCGCCTGTATCTGTAATAAGTAGACGTCATCGCTAACCATCAGGCGAGCGTCGTGCTCGTCCTGTTTGTGTCATAAAAAACTTACTAACGCGTAGAATTTCAGTGTTGCTACAAAATCATTACAAAATCCAACATTATTAATATGGCGTGCCACCGTATCGACCCTTAACACCTTTCACATAAAAGTCGCGTGGCGCACAAAATAAGGGGTGGATTGAGAATTGAGAAAAAAGGTCCCCAGACATAGTAATTTCTCAATAGCCAAGCCTTAAGCAGACAAGTCAACTGCCTTTGCGAGATAATATCGAAAAAGACACATTTTTCACTCATATTTTTGCTCCTAAAACGTCTATAAAAGAGTTGATAAAAGTAGATTTTTCAAGCTTTTGTTATTTTGAGGATACAGACCCTTCGATTGTATTTACTTTGCTATCGTGGTTTAATTGCTAGAGCAAATTTTAAAAGGGATTTGATTATATGAAGACAGAATGTTTTATATTGTACTAGCTGTACCCGCGACTTCGTTCGTGATTCCTACAAAAACTTAACAAAACCGTAACGTTAGTGTTACACTTAGGCTGAGTTGCACCGGTAACTTTGAACCGGTTTTTTTACATGGATTTTGACAGATTTTTGCCTTAATTTTTTATTCGTCTCATTAAGGTTCATATCTATGCCTTACATTATAATTATGCCAAAAGAAGTGATATCTGCTACGCTGTAATTTTTTTTAATGTAAAAATTCATTGTACCTAATCGCATAATTTAAATAATCCACTGGAAGACACTAACTAACCATAAATATATGGGCACTATTGCATTACCCAGTTTGGTAGATATGGTTACAATTTTAATGAAAATGTATTTTAAATGGAATACTCAAACAATTTTCAATTGCATATACTATTACATATATTGTCTTACGAAAATTTGTCCAATATTGTACTTTGGTATGTAGATAACAGCTTCGTTATAATGTACCAAGCCGCAAAAAATTCAACCTCATAGAGAAGCGCTCGTCCAAAGTTTGATCTCCTTCTTTAAAAGATATAACGACAACTAACCGCCTTAATATTCTCGGCATCTCATTAAACATCAACTCTTAATTTTACTTTTATATCACTACATAATATAAAACAAAGTCCCCTGTCGCGACTGTCTGTCAGTTCGCGATAAACTACAGAATTTGCTGTTTTCACCAACAGAATTTGGCGTTTTGACAAAGGTAAGACAATATTTTACCCGGGACAGCAGTTTAATCTTTATAAAGCAATGGTTGAAAGTTCTAAAAAATTCTGAAAACTATTGATAGCAGAATCGAAAAACTCATCAACGACGACTCCAATAAATTCGACAACCGGGGATAGGCTTATTAACAACGTTCATATAAAACCTTTAATGAAAGGCACCTTTCAATTCCAGCCGGGCTATTCTCAATCATTCGAAAACAAATTTGGATTTAGAAACTACAGAACCTCCCCTTCCACTTAGATCATGGCAATTCACAATTATCGGAACAGAGATACTTGCATTTCCATTCGATAAAATTTTATTATGAAGATTTTTTTGCACGAAACAGTATGTCACTTTCTTGTTTGCCTGTCGGTCATACCAGGTGTAATCTGACAACTTAAATTTCAAACACGTTCCAATTAGTTATCCAGCTGAAAGTTTTAAGGAAGCTAAAATATCGATGAAAATGAATTCACACAAATTCTATAGCGTGGTTTGTAGATCAATTTTGACCGACATTTATTACTTATTCTAAAGCATGTTTTAAGTTTTTCGGGTATTTATCTAAAGAGAGTGAACTTAACAATAGAAAAGTCTTTGCACTCTTAAATAAACTAGCTAAGTGCAAGTCGGTCTCGCACTTGTAGTGATCCGTAACATAAGTGTTTTTATGACAAACAAATTTAAATTTGCGCTTAAGACAATGTGCGATGTCTCAAAAACTACTAAAAGTTTTGCAATAAAAGGCTTAAATATTTTATTGATAATAATTATAAGAATATTAAATACATAACAAATAGTAAAAAAAGAAGAATGTGTACTTATGTACACGCGTTAGAAGTTATACTTCTGTGACGTATGGAAAAAAATAAAAATAAAATGCAGTAGTGATTAACGATAAATATTAAAATTAATCAAAAAGATTTTATTTAAAAACAAAAGGTTTTATTAACGTAAAAATATGACGTTAAATATGACAAATACAACTTGAGCATAGTCATGCCACCTAGAACTAACTTCACGGTGTAGAATTTAGGTGTCGGTGTGCGCGCGCATCGTACAACCTAGAACTAACTTCACGATGTTAATTTTAGGTGGCGGTGTGCGCGCGCATCGACAAATTCACTCTCATCATTTTTCTCTATCGCGCCAAAAGAAGTATAACTTCAATAACTTCAAAAATAAAATGCAATAAAATGTTTTTATGAAAAACAAATTAATTTATGGCAATAATTATTAAATAATTTATTTTTACATATTTAATGGCTGTCACATACGGACGGACAGACAGACATGACGAATTAAAAGGGTTCCGTTTACCCTAAAAATGGTACGAAACTGCACAACATTTCTACCTAATAGAACTACGCCAGCGATACGAATTCAGAAGCTGGGAAACCCGACGATCCTGTAATATGTGCAGTTATATGAGTAATGAAAAGTAAAACATCGACTGGCATAGCAATTTGTCAACTAGGTACAACTCATATTTCAAATGAAAACCTACTTCGGTTATCTTACTTAGCTTCGCTTAGCTCTCATACATAGTTGAGCGCTAGTTTCGTTTCGCTTATATTCCAATGAGGCCTGTGTTTAATCCGTCATCGGCAGAAATATCGAGTGCCGTTTGCCGAACTCAGCTGATCTCCTTAAACTTAAGATGCCATGACCACCATCATCTATATAGAATAGATATATAATATAGAATATCTAACTCAAATATTTATTACTTTATTAACGTTATTTCTTGAGAGCGAATCGATTAGGTACATGCTTTTATTCGATTGATGGCTGGTTCGTGCGAGTCACAACTCAAACCACCTTTTGCCACACGTAGTAGGAGCATTATATCGATGTTCCGCCTGACTTGTTCACGTTTAAAATCTTTTTCAAAAAAAATAAAACCGACTTCATAACCACAAACAGGCACTCAAAAGCGATAAATAAATTACTTAATATAATCATTATAAGCGCTGCCCACTTATCTATTTGAAGTCGGTGCCAGCTAAGTCTAATAGGTAGTAGATAGATACTATCTACTATCTCAATCATTCGAAAGCAAATTCGAATTCGGAAACTGCTTTTACTTCAACTTGGATCTTTGCAATTCACAATGATCCGATCGATTTCTTATGATATTTCAATTAGAAAAAATCAGTGATTTATTGGAAAGGTTTCCGCGACAAACCCGCTCACGGATCAAAAAAAGAATAAAATTAAAAATGAAGCATCTGAATCCGAATATTTCTTCGAATGATGGAGAATCAGCGCCCAGAAATCACGTAGAATATTTTTTTTAATAACTCCAAAAAATAATTACAAAAAATTACATTTTCGACAAAGATCCTCACGTGTTGAGATTTAAACCTGCAGTCTTTGCTTCTTATGAATAAATGATTTTATTATTATTCTTATTCATTTATTCGATGAAATCTCTCGGGTCGTAAGACGCCCGGACCTTTGGAAGGCATTGACGGAGCCGAAGCCAACGTCAAGAGGCCCTTTACAATATATTATCTTAATTATAAATTATTGTATATGGATGGGAGGATATGATAAACTATGGAAAGATGGTACAACATATAGGCTATTGTTATGAATTCTTAATGGTCAGTGGTCTGGACTATGGGATGAGGTACGGCACCCGCCAATTATGCCCCATTACAAAATATTAAGGCGGGTGGTGACTTGCTAAACACTGAATGGGCCCCCCATAAAGGCGGACCGTTATATTGGCGCCGAGGGGCAACATTGGCGTGGATAGCTAAGGGTGTTGAGAGGTGTGCTGCACTTTCACTAAACGCTACTAGCGGCTTTATGCCTTTAACACTTCCGCCCTGGAGCTTAGGTCTTAGCTCTTGCGATTCCCACCACCGGCCGGCCGGTCAAGGCAAGCCGGGGGTGAGAGGGTCTCATGTAGCCCTCACGGGATAGGGGTACGCGGTGTCGCCACTCACCGTCGCCTCGCCACAAAACCGCCGCTGCGGGATTATTATTATTATTCACGTTATTTATTTTCTTTCTTAGTTTTAGGTTTTTTTACAATAAAGATATGCAAACAACAATAGAAAAAAATCATTACAAATAAACAATATTATAAAAAACCTAAACCTAGAGTGCCGCCAGCAGCGGGGCAGGGCCCAAGCTACCGGTGGTTAGGGCTGCAGAGAGAGGAACCTCCTGACGATGCGTGCCGTGTCAAGAAGTACCGCCTTCTGTATCTGGCCCTTGATCCAGCCGTCTAGCGAGAGCCTCTTGAGATGTTGGTCGAGACTCTTCGCTATTAGGCCGTTCGCAGAAACGACTATTGGGACAATGCTATTCGAATCAACATCCCACATGGCGGTAACCTCGAAAGACAAGTCAATATTAAAGTTATTATTATTCACATATATATTTAATTTTCTTATATTTAGGTTTCTTATAATATCCATATAAAAGTAATAATGAAAACAACTATAAAAACATAAAATATTATAAAAAACCTAAATCTAGGGTGCCGCCAGCAGCGGGGCAGGGCCCAAGCTACCGGTGGTTAGGGCTGCAGAGAGAGGAACCTCCTGACGATGCGTGCCGTGTCAAGAAGTACCGCCTTCTGTATCTGGCCCTTGATCCAGCCGTCTAGCGAGAGTCTCTTCAGATGTTGGTCGAGACTCTTAGCTATTAGGCCGTTTGCCGAGACAACTATCGGGACAATGATAGTCAAGTCAACATCCCACATGGCGGTAATCTCGTAAGACAAGTCAAAGTACTTGCTAAGCTTGTCCTTTTCGGCCTTTACGGGGTTCTCGTCATTATTTATTATTATTCTCGTTATTTATTTTCTTTCTTAGTTTTAGGTTTTTTTACAATAAAGATATCCAAACAAAAATAGAAAAAAATCATTACAAATAAACAATATTATAAAAAAACCTAAACCTAGAGTGCCGCCAGCAGCGGGGCAGGGCCCAAGCTACCGGTGGTTAGGGCTGCAGAGAGAGGAACCTCCTGACGATGCGTGCCGTGTCAAGAAGTACCGCCTTCTGTATCTGGCCCTTGATCCAGCCGTCTAGCGAGAGTCTCTTGAGATGTTGGTCGAGACTCTTCGCTATTAGGCCGTTCGCAGAAACGACTATTGGGACAATGCTAGTCGAATCAACATCCCACATGGCGGTAACCTCGAAAGACAAGTCAAGGTACTTGCTGATCTTGTCCTTTTCAGCCTTCACGAGGTTCTCGTCATGCGGGATGGTGATGTCAACTAACACTGCCCGCCGCTGGGACCGGTCGACTATCACGATATCAGGTTTATTGGCGACAATAGTCCTGTCCGTGATAACCGATCGGTCCCAATAGAGCAAAGCATGACCATTTTCAAGAACTGGTGCAGGTGCGTACTTATAGTACGGCACCTCAGACTCGACAAGGCCGTATTGAAGAGCAAGTTGCTGGTGGATGATCCTGGCTACGAGGTTATGTCTGTGCAAGTACTCGGAGTTAGCAAGATGAGAACAACCGGAAATGATATGTCTGAGTGACTCTCCGGGACGGCGGCATGCCCGACATATGTCGACCGTACCGTCCTTCATAATATATTTCCGGTAGTTGTTCGTCTTGATAACTTCGTCCGCAATTGCACAAACAAAACCTTCGGTTTCCCCAAAGAGGTCCCCGAATCGTAGCCAGTTCACCGACGCGAGCAGGTCCACATCGGGTCCCGTTAAGACTCGATAGAACCGGCCATGCAGCTCCTTGCTCTTCCATACGTCCTTGCGGTCCTCGGTGCTCAGCACCTGAGGCTTGCGCCAGTTCTCTTTGCCTAAGGACAGAGGGGTGAAAGTCTTGTCAACTGACACCACATCGCAATGCATCCCACACTCGTTGTTTAGGAAATATTCCCGGAGACTGCATACCTCACGGTTGTGGAGTGTCTTGGCATTTAAAAAGCCTCGACCACCCCATTTCCGTGGGATATACAGTCTCATAACAGACGAGCGTGGGTGAAGCATGCGATGTGATGTCAATTGCTTTCGAACTTTTCTATCCAGGGCGTCTAGTTCAGTCTGAGTCCACCTTAGTATGCCAAAGGTGTATATAAGTAGGGGCATAACCCAGCCGTTGAACGCACGTACCTTGTTGCCTCCTGACAAAAGACTGTTAAGTACTTTTGTCAGGCGACCGAAGAAACGTTCCTTCACCGACTGTTTTATCCCCCCACTCTCGATACCCAATGACTCTGACATACCAAGGTATTTATAGGTGTCGGTTTCGGAGAGAGATCTGAAAGTCATTGTATCAGAAAGTTGTAAATTCATTGAATTAACAACTTTCCCCCGCTGCACGTGCATGACCGCGCACTTATCTACACCGAACTCCATGTTGATGGCGTTGCTGAAAGTCTCAGTGACTTTCAATAACTCCATCAAATCATGGCGCTTCGGTGCAAAAAGTTTGAGGTCATCCATGTACAGCAAGTGTGAAATGACTTCACCCTCTCTCCTAAGCCGATAGCCTAGCCCTGAATCCTCTAATAATGTGCTTAGAGGATTTAGGGCTAGACAGAACCACAACGGACTCAGACTGTCACCCTGGAAGATGCCTCGCTCAATCCTTATAAAGTCCTGCGGACCAGAGAGACTGTCCCAACCACCCGGTTGACGAAGGACTGTGGTCCACTGCCTCATACAAGAACCTAGAAAAGACCTCAGAGTTGTATCAATTTTATACAACTCCAAGATCCTCTCCAGCCAGGTATGAGGCACTGAATCATAGGCCTTCTTGTAGTCAATCCAGGCGGTAAAAAGAGCACCTTTGTTCCGCCGGACTTGTTGGCAAATGGCCGTGTCGATGAGGAGGAGCTCCTTAGTACCACGGGACCCAACCTTACATCCATTCTGAGAGGGGGCCAAAATATTGTGCGCAACAATGTGCGAATTAATTTTAAACCTCAGAATGGATGTAAGAAGCTTGTACAGCGTTGGCAAGCATGTAATGGGTCTATAGTTCTTCGGTTCCGTGGTACTACCGGACTTGTGGAGCAGGAAGGTGACACCGGTTGTCATGAATGTTGGCAAGGAACCAACCTCGAGGGCTTGTTGGAATTGCGCCGCTAAGCAGTCGTGTGAGCATCGAATCCACTTTATCCAAAAGTTGTGTAATCCGTCCGGTCCTGGACTTTTCCAGTTCTGGGCCGTACGGATCGCACAACTAACGTCTTCGGGGCTAATACTAATAGCCCCCATGGATTCGATAGGCTCACACGCGCGCTCAACGACGCTCATCCAATCGCCCTCCGTGTGTTCGACGGGCACCGACCAGATACTACGCCAGAAGTTATTCATGGTAGTAGTATCCGGACACTGCTCCTCATTCACACGTTGATTGGTTCCTTCCCAACCTCGGTATACCTTCCTTTGGTCACTTTGGAAGAGGCGATTTTGATAATAGCGATCTACACGCGCTCTATAGCGACGAATACGGTTTGCCAATGCATAAACTTTCTGCTTCAGAAAGTCAATGCGTTCCGTGACACAAGTCATGTAGTCCCGGGGTCTAATCCCGGTCCCAGCAAAGGCCTGATTCACGAAACGCATGACTCGGGGGCGATGATTACCCCCTCTGAAGCAGATCAACTTCGCAATAAGAGTCCTAAACATATTGATGCGACACTCGATTCGTTCTTGCCACGCAGGGATAGCGGGGCGTCGCGGTATTCGGTCAGTATCCGGAAACTTGACGCGAACAACGCGACACGCCGCTATAGCCGCGCAGTAAAGAATCGAGTGTGTATCAACTAATGTTTCACTAGTCTGCATATATGGGACTAGCAAAACGTTTAGGGCTCCCATTAACGCCAGGTTACGTTTATTCATTGGCAAACGTGGTAGTCGCGGCCTAGAGTCAGGAGTAGTGCGATACTCCAAAATCGCGTCTTCCAAAGCCCTCCTCAAATGCTCATTAGTCTGGGTACTTACGTTAGTATTCGTACAATCGTCTGCGTCTAGCGCGGCATCCGCCGGGGCAGACGTCGAAGCCGAGCCTGTCGGCCCCTGCGTCGACGACACACTGGGCGGGTCCCGCGCTAAAGCAGAAGTAGTAGGAATAATAGGTAACGCCTCCGATCAAGCGCAGAGTCGTCCAACAGCTTGAGCCGCTGGATGGCCCGCACCTGATCCGATAGTCGTTGTGCGGTAACGGTGACGGCTGGTTCAAGGGCCTGAAACAGAGGTAGTATCCTATCGCGGTACGCGGTCAGGTTAGTTCCTCCCTCTGTAGCCCCGTAGTAGGCGCGCATGCAGTTCTCATTTAAAGACTGGGTCCATCGCATGCGACGCGCTACACCACCGGTAGCGAGGGCCGGGCGCGGAGCAGAATGCCCCACAGGCCCCAAGCGTGCCGGTAGCGGTGGCCGTCCTCGTCGTCGCGTAGATGGTGGTGGCGGCGGCGGCGGCGTAGGCCCGTCGTCATCACTCGACGAGCTGCCCTCCGGGGGAGTGACAAACTCGTCTCCCGACGATGTGCTCGGAGATGATGCGGCGGGCGGAGGTGGTGGGTGCGCGCTTCTTGTCTCCGCTAGACATCTTCGAGATCTCGTTATCATTTTTTATCACTTTTATCGTAGTTATTTTGCTTGCACATTATTTTGGGTTTGTTGATATATGACATGATACGTCAAATGAGAAAAACGATGTAGATTAAATTAAATGTATACTGAATTTTGAACACTATTTTCTTGATGTAAGATTATTTGTTTATTGTATTTACTGTTTTTATGGTATAATCAAGGTTGAAATAGCAAAATTCACAAATAAAAGTAATATAAAAGAAAAAAAAATTCTAAAAGACGTCTCGTCTGAGCGGTGTCAAATTTTTTTTTTTTTTTTTTTTTTTTTTTTTTTTATTATTATTCACACTATTTATTTTCTTTCTTAGTTTTAGGTTTTTTTACAATAAAGATATCCAAACAAAAATAGAAAAAAATCATTACAAATAAACAATATTATAAAAAAACCTAAACCTAGAGTGCCGCCAGCAGCGGGGCAGGGCCCAAGCTACCGGTGGTTAGGGCTGCAGAGAGAGGAACCTCCTGACGATGCGTGCCGTGTCAAGAAGTACTGCCTTCTGTATCTGGCCCTTGATCCAGCCGTCTAGCGAGAGTCTCTTGAGATGTTGGTCGAGACTCTTCGCTATTAGGCCGTTCGCAGAAACGACTATTGGGACAATGCTAGTCGAATCAACATCCCACATGGCGGTAACCTCGAAAGACAAGTCAAGGTACTTGCTGATCTTGTCCTTTTCAGCCTTCACGAGGTTCTCGTCATGCGGGATGGTGATGTCAACTAACACTGCCCGCCGCTGGGACCGGTCGACTATCACGATATCAGGTTTATTGGCGACAATAGTCCTGTCCGTGATAACCGATCGGTCCCAATAGAGCAAAGCATGACCATTTTCAAGAACTGGCGCAGGTGCGTACTTATAGTACGGCACCTCAGACTCGACAAGGCCGTATTGAAGAGCAAGTTGCTGGTGGATGATCCTGGCTACGAGGTTATGTCTGTGCAAGTACTCGGAGTTAGCAAGATGAGAACAACCGGAAATGATATGTCTGAGTGACTCTCCGGGACGGCGGCATGCCCGACATATGTCGACCGTACCGTCCTTCATAATATATTTCCGGTAGTTGTTCGTCTTGATAACTTCGTCCGCAATTGCACAAACAAAACCTTCGGTTTCCCCAAAGAGGTCCCCGAATCGTAGCCAGTTCACCGACGCGAGCAGGTCCACATCGGGTCCCGTTAAGACTCGATAGAACCGGCCATGCAGCTCCTTGCTCTTCCATACGTCCTTGCGGTCCTCGGTGCTCAGCACCTGAGGCTTGCGCCAGTTCTCTTTGCCTAAGGACAGAGGGGTGAAAGTCTTGTCAACTGACACCACATCGCAATGCATCCCACACTCGTTGTTTAGGAAATATTCCCGGAGACTGCATACCTCACGGTTGTGGAGTGTCTTGGCATTTAAAAAGCCTCGACCACCCCATTTTCGTGGGATATACAGTCTCATAACAGACGAGCGTGGGTGAAGCATGCGATGTGATGTCAATTGCTTTCGAACTTTTCTATCCAGGGCGTCTAGTTCAGTCTGAGTCCACCTTAGTATGCCAAAGGTGTATATAAGTAGGGGCATAACCCAGCCGTTGAAGGCACGTACCTTGTTGCCTCCTGACAAAAGACTGTTAAGTACTTTTGTCAGGCGACCGAAGAAACGTTCCTTCACCGACTGTTTTATCCCCCCACTCTCGATACCCAATGACTCTGACATACCAAGGTATTTATAGGTGTCGGCTTCGGAGAGAGATCTGAAACTCATTGTATCAGAAAGTTGTAAATTCATTGAATTAACAACTTTCCCCCGCTGCACGTGCATGACCGCGCACTTATCTACACCGAACTCCATGTTGATGGCGTTGCTGAAAGTCTCAGTGACTTTCAATAACTCCATCAAATCATGGCGCTTCGGTGCAAAAAGTTTGAGGTCATCCATGTACAGCAAGTGTGAAATGACTTCACCCTCTCTCCTAAGCCGATAGCCTAGCCCTGAATCCTCTAATAATGTGCTTAGAGGATTTAGGGCTAGACAGAACCACAACGGACTCAGACTGTCACCCTGGAAGATGCCTCGCTCAATCCTTATAAAGTCCTGCGGACCAGAGAGACTGTCCCAATCACCCGGTTGACGAAGGACTGTGGTCCACTGCCTCATACAAGAACCTAGAAAAGACCTCAGAGTTGTATCAATTTTATACAACTCCAAGATCCTCTCCAGCCAGGTATGAGGCACTGAATCATAGGCCTTCTTGTAGTCAATCCAGGCGGTGGAGAGAGCACCTTTGTTCCGCCGGACTTGTTGGCAAATGGCCGTGTCGATGAGGAGGAGCTCCTTAGTACCACGGGACCCAACCTTACATCCATTCTGAGAGGGGGCCAAAATATTGTGCGCAACAATGTGCGAATTAATTTTAAACCTCAGAATAGATGTAAGAAGCTTGTACAGCGTTGGCAAGCATGTAATGGGTCTATAGTTCTTCGGTTCCGTGGTACTACCGGACTTGTGGAGCAGGAAGGTGACACCGGTTGTCATGAATGTTGGCAAGGAACCAACCTCGAGGGCTTGTTGGAATTGCGCCGCTAAGCAGTCGTGTGAGCATCGAATCCACTTTATCCAAAAGTTGTGTAATCCGTCCAGTCCTGGACTTTTCCAGTTCTGGGCCGTACGGATCGCACAACTAACGTCTTCGGGGCTAATACTAATAGCCCCCATGGATTCGATAGGCTCACACGCGCGCTCAACGACGCTCATCCAATCGCCCTCCGTGTGTTCGACGGGCACCGACCAGATACTACGCCAGAAGTTATTCATGGTAGTAGTATCCGGACACTGCTCCTCACTCACACGTTGATTGGTTCCTTCCCAACCTCGGTATACCTTCCTTTGGTCACTTTGGAAGAGGCGATTTTGATAATAGCGATCTACACGCGCTCTATAGCGACGAATACGGTTTGCCAATGCATAAACTTTCTGCTTCAGAAAGTCAATGCGTTCCGTGACACAAGTCATGTAGTCCCGGGGTCTAATCCCGGTCCCAGCAAAGGCCTGATTCACGAAACGCATGACTCGGGGGCGATGATTACCCCCTCTGAAGCAGATCAACTTCGCAATAAGAGTCCTAAACATATTGATGCGACACTCGATTCGTTCTTGCCATGCAGGGATAGCGGGGCGTCGCGGTATTCGGTCAGTATCCGGAAACTTGACGCGAACAACGCGACACGCCGCTATAGCCGCGCAGTAAAGAATCGAGTGTGTATCAACTAATGTTTCACTAGTCTGCATATATGGGACTAGCAAAACGTTTAGGGCTCCCATTAACGCCAGGTTACGTTTATTCATTGGCAAACGTGGTAGTCGCGGCCTAGAGTCAGGAGTAGTGCGATACTCCAAAATCGCGTCTTCCAAAGCCCTCCTCAAATGCTCATTAGTCTGGGTACTTACGTTAGTATTCGTACAATCGTCTGCGTCTAGCGCGGCATCCGCCGGGGCAGACGTCGAAGCCGAGCCTGTCGGCCCCTGCGTCGACGACACACTGGGCGGGTCCCGCGCTAAAGCAGAAGTAGTAGGAATAATAGGTAACGCCTCCAGACGCAGCCGATCAAGCGCAGAGTCGTCCAACAGCTTGAGCCGCTGGATGGCCCGCACCTGATCCGATAGTCGTTGTGCGGTAACGGTGACGGCTGGTTCAAGGGCCTGAAACAGAGGCAGTATCCTATCGCGGTACGCGGTCAGGTTAGTTCCTCCCTCTGTAGCCCCGTAGTAGGCGCGCATGCAGTTCTCATTTAAAGACTGGGTCCATCGCATGCGACGCGCTACACCACCGGTAGCGAGGGCCGGGCGCGGAGCAGAATGCCCCACAGGCCCCAAGCGTGCCGGTAGCGGTGGCCGTCCTCGTCGTCGCGTAGATGGTGGTGGCGGCGGCGGCGGCGTAGGCCCGTCGTCATCACTCGACGAGCTGCCCTCCGGGGGAGTGACAAACTCGTCTCCCGACGATGTGCTCGGAGATGATGCGGCGGGCGGAGGTGGTGGGTGCGCGCTTCTTGTCTCCGCTAGACATCTTCGAGATCTCGTTATCATTTTTTATCACTTTTATCGTAGTTATTTTGCTTGCACATTATTTTGGGTTTGTTGATATATGACATGATACGTCAAATGAGAAAAACGATGTAGATTAAATTAAATGTATACTGAATTTTGAACACTATTTTCTTGATGTAAGATTATTTGTTTATTGTATTTACTGTTTTTATGGTATAATCAAGGTTGAAATAGCAAAATTCACAAATAAAAGTAATATAAAAGAAAAAAAAAATTCTAAAAGACGTCTCGTCTGAGCGGTGTCAATTTTTTTTTTTTATTATTATTATTATTATTATTATTATTATTAAAGCAAGCTCTGTTCCACATGATCCAATCATTTACATATGCAGTGTGATGAGTTTAAGAATAACAATGTAAATCTGCACGTATAATTGCTGAACCAGGAACGAATCCCGTTTTTTTATTTAAATTTTTACTTATAGTTATACATACATTGGACCAAAGTATCATTTAAGAAGTGTTTACCTAATAGATTGCATGACAATTACATATAAATATCCTTTTTACCCGTGTTCCACCAAAACCTTTATGTTTTTCGGGATAACCAATATTCTAAAAGATATTTCATAGTCCCGCCCCCATCACTCCGCCGCGCCCCGCACTAGAGGCAACATCTTGTTAGCTTCGTCCGTAAATAATTTCCCAAAAACGTAGTTCAAAGTAATAACTATTGTGTTAAAATTATATATTTGTAAAGTTTTATAAATTTCAAATAGAGTGTGCTTTGTTTGATAAAAATCCGTTCACTAACACCGAAAATAACAGCAAATATTTAAAAAAATTATATACCATGCGGTCGTGTCACTGACCTACCACAACTCGCAGAGCTGCCGATACGTTTCGTCGAGTATTACTCCCAGCTCACGCGCTCGGATCACCGACCGTTGTTTAACCGACTACCAAAAAGGAGGAGGTTCGAAACTCGTCTATATTTTTTTGTTACTGTAGCGTTCAGTGATTGCGATATATCATCAGATCTGTAAAACTTTACGCGAATCGAACACGACACGACCCCCCGTATCCGTGGCTCTGTCCTGAAGCCTAGTGTTGAGCTCCTACAATTTACATCATAATGTCAACGATGAGAACTCCACCTGTTTCGCCTGTGTTTTAATCATAATCATAATCATTTATTTCCACAAATAGTAGGTTATGTAAATACAAAATAATTAGACATACAAATTCAATTGAAATAACAGTACCTTACTCTCTAATTAAACTAAAATGCATAAGAATATGTCTCTATGGTTGTTTTAATTGCTTTAAAAGACATTGTTTACAGTGCCACAAGTATAACTTGGCGGTGGTGGTTTTTAGAACTAATTATTTTAATTGAAACTGTGAGTTTGACGTTTGAAAGATTACCGCGACATTATTGTTGATAAATCTGCTACATTAAAATAGTTCAATAATGCTAAAAGTAATTAAAAGTGGTTTAAGAGAAACTGTTATCAAAGTACAAAGTAAAAGCACAGTGGCGCACAGGCACGCCAAGTTATACTTGCCGGACTGTATCTTGGTTTACATAGCAAAATCAGATGACGTGCAGATCCTACACTAAGAATATATCTTGTGTCGTAGAGATCTGCATAAACCTTCCTGTACACCTGACATTAAAGCCATACGGAGTGCAGAAAGAAAATATATATATATATATTTAGAGGTAAGTAACTAATTCAGATATTTATTATATTATATTAATTATTATGATTTACAATGAAATTTATATTTATTATTTATTATAAATTTGACTTTGACTTTTTTATTGTGTGTGTTAATAAATTAGTAGGTATATCATTATTATAATTCAATTTTATGTATAATATTGTAAAACATTAGAAAAGGTCATATCACAAGAAAGACGTCAATATAATCTTATTTTTGCTAGTGTTTATTCATATTATTTCATATTTCATGCTCACTTTAAGTTTCATTAAAATCCGTCAAGTAGTTTCGGCATGATGATTTTTCAAACAGACATACATACAAACAAAAATTTTTAAAATTATATTTTCGGCATCTATTTATAGCGTTCATAATGCATCCCCTAATTTACATTTTAAAAGTATTCAATGTACAGTTTTCTCTTAGTTACAGTTTAAATAGTAATTTAAAAAAAAAATAATATAATAGTAATAGATAAGTATATTAGTAAAATAAATAATGCGTTTACATGCAAAATTATATCATTTCAACAGCTTTAAATAAAATTGAAGAATTTTGCCACGAAGTAGCGTTATTTTGAAAACATTAACAGGATTTACTGTTTATTAGCTGGATTAGAATTTCGCTCATCCGTGTCCAATATCCTGAGACAATTTTCGCACACGCTGTTTAATCGCCTTCAAACTAAACCAGTTTTGTTATGGATTATTCCAGTTTATCCACTTAATCAGTCGCCTGAAGGAAACAGGAAAAAAGGTGCTCGTAGCAACTAGAAAAATCCGCAAAAAAAGTTCCCGGTACTTTTTTTGGGGATTGTCCACTTAGGGGATAGATTAAGTGGACAAACAGGAATAATCCTTTCTATTCTCCTGATTAAAAGGTACCATTCAACTCCAACCACACACTCCAAGCCGATTGGTTTCTACCACCTATAAAAGTCAGAATTTAAAAAAATTGAATCACAAATTCGGTTAATATCAATATAATAAATGTTATTCTACCCAGGACCTTACATTATAAGCCGCTTAGAGTAACCAAACTCACCAACATCATTAAGTTTATGAATTATAAACGAAAACTTTCGTAAATAGATATCGACAAAGGTTGGAAGTCCGCCTACAGACAAGCGAAAATGTTATTTTTTTTAAGTTTCTTTTAAGTGTTATCTACACTTTATATTTTTTGTATATTGGTATATCTTCATCATTAGCAGCCAGTATTCGTCCACTGCTGGACATAGGCCTCTCCTATGGTACGCCACGGAGCTCGATCTTCAGCTCTCTGCTTCCAACCGCTGCCAGCCAGCTTGCGTATATCATCGCCATATACACTACCGTGTTGACCGTGCCGTGGTCTCCACTCGAGAACACGTCTACCCCAACGGTTATCGGTTATACGAAAGATGTGACCAGCCCACTGCCACTTCAGTTTGCTAATCCTTTGAGCTATGTCGATAACTTTGGTTCTGTGACAGATGACTTCATTTCGAATTCGATCTTTCAGATATACTCCAAGCCCTTCTTCTTCCCTTTCCATAGCTCTCCGAGCGACTTTAAATTGGTAGATCAATCGCACCGTCAGTGTCCACATTGTTATATACAATAAAAATATAAGGATCACTTTGTTGTCTGTCTGTCTGTCTGTTAAGACCCTTTTTCCCAAGAACACGTAAATGCATCAAGTTAAAACTTTAATCAAATACTCGGGTCTATGGTATCTTGTAAGTCAATGCGATCAAAATATACGAGTATGACCATTTAAGTAGTATTTATTCTTATACTAGCTGTGCCCCGCGGCTTCGCCCACGTTACAAATTATTCTATAGCCTAATCCATAACACTGGCTTTTCCTGTGCCAAATTTCAGCTAAATCGGTCCAGCCGTTTGACTGTGAAAAAGTTCCAAGCAAACAGACAAATATACAAACTGACTTTCGCATTTATAATATTGTTGTTGATTGTAAAATTTCAAAAGGGAATCAAACCTATATTATAATCACAAAAATCTATATTATCATGAAATTGGGCAAGTTGGTGTGGAAGTCTCGATGGGCGAGTCCAACTCGCACTTGACCTTTTTTATACGCATAAGTCAGTTTGACACTATCTCGCCTGATATTAAGTGACGATATGATTGACGTTAGAGCATGAATAAAGAAAAGGGTAGAGCAAGCTTGCCTGTAGAAAATACCGATCACTCGCTATTTGCAGACCTCCGTATTGTTCTAAACAGGAAAAACAGACTATGGTTTACATCAACTAGTTCACATCAAGGTTTGTCCGTCCGATATGTATCGCATTCTAGATATTCTCCGCGTTCAGTCGCTGCATTGAAATCTGGTTAGTTATGCAAGCCGTGTTTTGCAAATGGATTAGCTTGCTGCGACTAGCATTCGAAAATGTGTAGAGTCTAGGTTGCGTGTAATTTAGCGCTTGCACGCAACATCGAGCTGCCGAATAGCGACTAAATTGCCATTGAAATGCAATCAACTTGTCTGTGTAACCGGACAAAATCGGAGCCACAGCTGATATTTGTCAAAAGGGAAGTTTCCAGGAAAAATATACGCTATTAGTGACGTAACAGGATAGATACGCTGACAGGCAGACGTTAAGAGGGAACGCAGGGTGCACTTTGCCATACAAATGTATATCCCCGTTTTCTCCCTGGAAAATGCTTCTAGAGCAAAATTTGTTTCTACAAAAAATCAAGATCTGCTGTAGCTACATTTGCTATCTTGCTTTTTTTGACCAAACAATTGCAAAAAGAAATATAAGCCTTCTTATCTCCTCTTTAAGATTTTTGAAGGGTCATATTTCTATTTGCAATTGGTTGGTCAAATAAAAAAAAAATGATAGGGCGTAGCGACAGTAGACCTTGATTTTCTTATAGAAACATTTTTTCTCTAGAAGCATTTTCTAGGGAGGAAACGGGGGAATACATTTGTATGGAAAAGTGCACGCCGCGTTCCCTCTTAACAGGCAGACATAGACGCTGGCACTGTGCCGAGGGCGATCAAGATACTCGATTGATAATATTGGTATGTCACATTCTGCTGTCTGATCGGACGACAAAATGTCGACGGCACATCAAAGTTTGACATGTATTGAGATCAATCAATTTACTGCGACTGTTGGTATTGTTGGTTTGGTATGATGAACGTTGCATAAACGGGTTCGACAAATGGGTTGAGAATGGGTTGCGCTGCGTTTAAAGTGTTATGAGGATTGAAATAAAAGCTAGATTCGACTACAATATTTCACTTCTAAGCAACCACATTAGTTCTCGGATTGCATCGTCATCAGATGAGATTATTAATTGTTTAGAAAGGTGGAACAAAAGTTTCTGGAAGCTTAGTTCTCGAAACTACCACTAGAAAAAATGTTAAGGAATGAGTTTTTAGTAGCAGGAGTACTGCTTGTCTATCTGACGAAATAGGCGAAGCGATGGGCATGTGACTGGAAAAGAAGAGCCGATCATCGGACTCAGTGTGTTTCGATTTATATGGCAATGTCTTCATTAGAGAGCATGTCAGAGTCTTCTGGAAACAAACGAAGTCCAATATCACGCAAAATTTTGGCACACCAAAGTTTGCTTGCTACGGTGTCGGTAAAGCAGACATTACCATCAGGGCCGGTAGTCTCTATATGAATAGCGATGAATTTCGGCCGATAATCGTCGATAAGAAAAGAGATGCAAATATACAACTGTCTAGCTTCATCACCTTCTAGCAGACGTTTACAATGGCAGGACGCATCGCTATCAATGTAGAGACCACTTTCACACCAGACCAGCGTTTTGCTGTGACCGAACAACATCATAAAAAACAATCTCATTTCTACCTCAAGTTTCATAAAGAAGAAAGTATCTATGACAACAACGATCAATTTATTCTAGAAAAAAAATCTGAAATGTTGCTGACATCGAAACCGACAGCACTTCAGCGTCCTATCTCGCGTCGCGTTTTAGGCAGCCTAGAGCATACTATTAAGTATTCTGTGCCTAGAGCTCTTACCTGGCGCCATATTTTAAAATACATGTAATGTACGGTACTTATAACAACAGGTTAATGTACTACGATATTGTTAATGGAAGACGGCTGAATATCACATATAATTTGTAAGCTTTCGTATAAAGCTACGGTACGGTATAAGCTACATCTACATAATATGCTACTTTTTGATATAAGGTACTAATTTAGGATTATTTTAAACCTAGATTCTTGAACCTATTAAGTATCTTTTGACCACTTTTCTCGTGTGATGATAAGTGAAGATACGGAATAAGATAGAAGCTACGCTACGAAATGGCTAGCACCGAACATTATGACAAAACTCCGCAAAGAGATTAACGACATTTTTATTATAATATAGGTAATCGCTTGACCACTATCTCACCTGATGTTAAACGATGATATAGCACGCTAATCTAGAATATACATATTCACCCGCAATTTGCAGACCCCTAAATTATCCTTAACCGAAAACACAAACTCAGGCACATTTCTATCTTTGGCAGTGCGTATTATAAAAGAAGAAGCAAATTGCTTCTTAGGGGTAAAAGGAATTTCCACCATAAAATGATGACGCCTCTTGGTATTCCTAGTTGGTGTATATTTCTTGGTACAGAAGATGGTTCGAACAGTCACCTAAGCCCACCAACAATGGTCACCCATTTAGAAAATGCTTGCAATTACGTGTAGGAATAAATACATTTAAATCTAAGTATAATCATACTGATATGTTTCGTTTTGACTTTGAGTCTCAGACACAGCAAATTTATTGAAACTTTGGGAAATTTCTATTTTATTATCACATGACCTTCAAAGCGGAATTTCATTGACCATTCAGATGGTCTATCGAAAGTCTACTACTAAAACTTCTAACACTAAAACTTCTGCTGTAGTGGTAGTACTTTTGCTATTCCGTCTGAGACGGTGCCACTACTTAGCCAATTGAATAGATTTTTCAGATACAGCTACAGATTCAGCCGTAAAATAGGAATGTTTTTCGGTTTGAATGGTAAAGTGTCTAGTGAAATTACAGGGCATGTGAGACTTAACATCTTTACACCTCGAGGTAACAGGCGCAGTGCATGCGATATCCTAGATATCCAGAATTTTGCATGCCGCTGTATCTTTAATAGGTAGACATCATAGCTTACCATCAGGCAAACGACGTGCTTGTCTTGTTACCTTTATCACAAAAAGGGTGCGTAGTAAGCTACGTATTAGAAGTTGAATTTCCAAGTTAATTCAATTTATTTATCAACATCACTAATTATTTTTTGTACAACTCCATCTGTTTAAGATAGCGGAATGATAGCGAATAAGTCTTCGTAGATACGCCGTTCTACAATAGAAGGCGTGCGCCTAAATAAGTTTAACTTCAAAAATTAATTACCATCAACAGGTGAAATGTGTTTTTGTGTTGTCCTAGGTACACTCCTGGCTTACACCCTGGTCTCGACCTGCGTGCTGATCCTCCGCTACCAGCCTCAGTCGACCAATCTCATCGAGCTTCTGCCTCAGAGTATCAGAACTCCAGAACCTCAGGCTGGCGGCAGCGGACAAACCGAAACAGCTTTTGTAAGTACCTACCTATCCTTTAATCAGCATCGACGATCATCTGGGTAAGCGCGCTCCATCCGCGATCGCATCATCACCTAACATTGAGGGGGAGGGGAGGGGGAGCAGGAAGAGGAGATGGGGAGGTGGAGGGGATGTGGAAGTGAGGGGAAGGGGAAGGGGGAGGGGAGGGTAGGGTAAGTGAGGGGAAGGGGAGGGGAGGGGGAAGTGAGGGCAGGGGGAGAGGAGGTGAAAGTGAGGGGAAGGGGAGGGGAGGCTAAGTGAGAGGAGGGGGGAAGCGGGAATTAGCGTGGCGTGGTACGGTGCGGTGTAGTTGGGATACAAATGTGTCTTATTAGTTACCTACCCTAAGACACTATTCGACGGCACGGGCACAGATAGTATACTTATATTTTTCTTTGATGCCGCTTTTTACAAGGAGAACATCTGCCGGCAGAGGCAGAAAGTAAAGAAGGGCAGGAGTTAAGATGATGCCTCATGTTTTGGACGGACGGGTCATTTCGCTACAATTGTTCTACAGTATAACAGGACTATGTTACCTACTACAGATTGGTATGTCAGTTATTGTTTACCAGTTAATTGACGGAGTAATCGCGTAACATACATACAACGGAGCGTGCGGTAAATAGGTACTTAGGTAGGTACCTATTTACCGCACGCTCCGTTGTATGGTGCGTAATTTTTAACTTTCGAACGTATGCAGGCTTCGTAAATGATTTTTTGAGCAAATGTGTTGAAAAAAATTAAATACAGTCTGCACTCGATGACTTAACACACGTTAATTTAGATCTCTCTTTAATCGTATGATAATGATGAAGGTCTCTATTGTATGTACTTCAGCTAACTACCATAGTGAGGCTGTCCTATTTAAGGCTAATAAGCCTCTGTATCCAATCGGCTAACAGAATTACCCACATTTACATCATTCCTATGTCAATTTACATCGTGAAACTACTGAAATCTAGCAGCTGAATAACCAGGAGTAGTAAATTGAACAGTATGTTGGTATTAAACCAACAGTTATGGAGGAAAAATTGAACTACTATTTAATTTAGTCGAAGTTTAAAGCAAACAAGAAGAGGGGGACAAAACAATGTAAAAAACTATACGTATATATGGTCGAATTGAAAAACATTATTTATTTGAAGTCGGTTAAAAAAATAGAAGTATGCACTTATTTATTCTGCTAAGATATGGAGATACGTTATACCATGAGGATGAACATAGGCTACTTGTGAAAATAATCATGATTTTTACACAGCTCCAACAACTCAAGAATCACAAAAATGTTGTTTGACAGAGCTTTACCTACTGTGATATAATTCTTGGTGTAACTACGTGAACAAAGCCGCGGGTATCAGTTTTTAAGCTATGTAATTCTTAATTTAATACCTTACATACATCGTCACTAAACAATATGTCCTTTGTTACAGGTATCCCCGGCAAACCGCGTCATGATCCGCCGAGTTACCCGAAGGTAAGAAAAATACCTACTACTGTATTTTTACCCGACTTCGAAGGAGGGTTATGTTTGCACTAGCGCCTATACGGCTTGTATTTGACGCCTGACTGACTCAACTGAAACAGACACAATCATAATCCAAACGTCACAGAACTACCAATATGGTAGCATAATGGCACGGCAAACGCATTTATTGTGTTGTGTAGTTGTCAGTATTCAGTTGTCAGTATTTACATAGTAACAGTACTAACAGATGGCGCTAGGCTCCTACAATTATTTGAAAATAAAAATTATTACTTAACAATTTCGACAAGTTTGTCTCGTTTCGAGTCTCGACCCGAAAGTCCCGTGACTCGAGACAGCTAAAATTACGAAAATTCCCGGGACTTCGAGACACGAGACGTCCCGGGACCCAAATCCTAGAACTGGCTCTCAAGGATAGCTGCCTAGGATAAATTATATAATTATAAGCGACAATAGCCCAATGGCTA
Source organism: Cabera pusaria (assembly GCA_954871355.1). Lineage (NCBI taxonomy): Eukaryota > Metazoa > Arthropoda > Insecta > Lepidoptera > Geometridae > Cabera > Cabera pusaria. Next base: position 1,466,677 of record OX940885.1, on the reverse strand, counting down.
AAGCGTTGACCTAGCGATCGAGAGGTCGTGAGTTCGATTCCCACCCATGGTACGATTGACGTGAACCCACTCCAGACACAAGCATATTTAGCTTAGTTGGAAGGTTAACAAGACTACTTAGTGAGGAGACAGTGGCGGTGCAGAATATGCTAGATTGCAAAATGCACAGTAGCTGGCCCCCGCACGCTGCTGACTCTCCAGTCGTCTTCCTGCCTTTGTAACGATAACGACAATATATCGATGGACTTATAATGACTCGATTCATTACTCACCGGCTCCGATAGATAGTTACATATACAAAAGGCAGCTACAAATCACTATAAATAAATATCGCTATAAATGGTGCCAAATACGCCACACTTTGTATTCTGCAACCCACATTGCTAGTAATCTATATATTATTTAGAACTCCGAAGTGATTAAAGTACAGTAACTAAGTACCTAACGCTGTATGAAATAGTTAATACATTAGCAGTACAAAGCAAGATCTTATTACGGAAACAAAGTTGCAAAACAGCTAACATTTTGGCTTTCCGAGCGCAACCGTAGTCCATCTTTTCTTGTTATTTTTAACCGCCGACGCCAAAAGAAAGGTTGTTTTAAGTTTAACTATTGTATCTGTGTCTGACTGTCTCTCTGTGGCATCATAGCGCCCAAACGGAAAAACCGATTTTTATTTAGTTTTTTTTTATGTGTCATATTTGAGAGTGGTCATCATTAATGTAAATTCGTTTAGTCGTTTTAAGACTTCTTTGGTTGATCACACTGATCAATTTAAAATTCGAAACTGTTGGGCGTCCAACAGTGGACGTACCTATACTGGCTGGTAATGGTGATGATCATAGAAGATAGGTTATAATGATATGGAATTAGGACCACTCTCCATTCCGTTAGATAGGATACTAAATAGTTTACTTTTTTTTTAAACAGAGTCTATTCTCTATATACGAGCTATTAGGTATAGAAAGAGTCGTTTACGACTCTTTCTATATGTTTTAAGAAGGCCTTTAGGCCTTCTTAAAACCAATGTGCGCTTGCACTCTTCAACCAAAACCACGGTCTTGTACTAATTGACTCAATGTTTTTGAATTTATTTTATCGACATGAAAATGATAACTACTATTTTGAAAAGGTAACGAAAAATGTTCACGCAGTGAAATCAAATACGAAAACTGACATGCCTAACTTTTACTTTTCCTATAAATACATAGTAGAGTCGTGTATTTTTATAATAGATTAGAAGGAATTTAATCGTGGAATCTGGCGGCTAATCAGTGTTCAACACTTGACATTCAAGAAGAGGTTCTCAATTCTGCTGAGAGCTGTCGACAGCTTCTCGACTGAACCTCCTCATAGCTCAGATCAAGAGATTGGAAGCGGTTTACGTCTGTGAAATGATTATACTTAACTAAGTATTATTAGCTTTTAGCCTCACCTGTAATACAGTCTGTAACTAGAACGGGGAACAGGCGTTTACAATAGTTGTAGGTAATAATTTATTAACATTGTAAGTATCACTAAGCTAAAATAATACTGTACACCACATAGATATGTACATAGATATCATACATTACTAGAGTAAAACTAATAACTGTACCTATATCTATATTCTAATACTATCTTTGTCCTCACATACTGACTGACTGACTGACTGACTGACTGACTGACTGACAGACAACGCACAGCCTAAACCGCTGAACGTAGAGACTTGAAATTTGGAGAGTATATTTGTCTTAGTACGTAGGGGTGTACTAAGAAAGGATTTTCCGAAATTCACCCTTTTAGGGGATGAAATGGGGGTTCAAAGTTTATATGGAGAAACAAGGTTCGATAGTCTTTTCTATTCGAAACTTCACACAAGTGCTTAGTAATAAAATAAGTAATAACGTATTTCAGGCTGTTTTGAAATTCAACTCCTAAGAGGGTACAATGTAACAGGTAACAGAGTCTGAAAATCAATATTGTTTTGGATTGCGCGAAATCTAGCATGCAGATAGTTATTATGACGTTGCTATCCGTTAAGAAAGGATTTTCCAAAAAATCACCCCTTAAGGGGATGAAATGAGGGTTCAAAGTTTGTATGGAGAAACAAGATTAGATAGTTTTTTTTACAACTTCACACAAGTACCTTAGTACATAGATTAGTAAATACGTGTCACAGGCTTTTTCGAAATTACACCCGAAAAAGGTGAAGTGGGGTATTTATTACCCCTGACGTCTGAAATTAATATTGTTTCGGATTGCACTGAAATTTGGCATGCAGATGGTTGTTTTGACGTAGGTATCCGTTAAGAAAGGATTTCTCAAAATTCGCTCTTTAAGGGGATGAAGCGGGGGTGCAAAGTTTGGATAGTTTTTTTATTCGAAACTTCACACAAGTACTTTAGTAAATAAATAATTAAATACGAGTTTCAGGCTATTTAAAAATGCCACTCCGAATTGGGTGAAGTGGGGTAACAAAGTCTAAAAATCAATATTGTTTCGGATTGCGCTGAAATTGAGAATGCAGATAGTTATTATGACGTAGGTATCCGATAAGAAAGGATTTTCCAAATTCACCTCTTAAGGAGACGGAACGGGGATTCAAAGTTTGTATGGCAAAACATCATGAGATAGTCTGTTTTATTCGAAACTTTACTTAAGTACTTCTGAAAATAAATAAGTAAATACGTGTTGCAGGATTTTTCGAAACAGGGTAGGTAACAAGGGCTGAAAATCAATACGGTTTTTCGGGTTTTATAAATATGAATCCCTATTTCCCTTAGTCACATGATAACTTGAAAACGGATGAACCGATTTGGCTAATTCTTTTTTGATATGTAAGTGGGTAACCAAGAGTGGAGTAACCAAGCCTGAAATCAATATTGTTTCGGAATGCGCTGAAATTTGGCATGCAGATAGGTGTTTTGACGTAAGTATCCGTTAAGAAAAGATTTTTATAAATTCACTCTTTGAAACGGGGTTTTAAAGTTTGAACCGATTTGGCTTTAACTTCTTTAATGTTTTTTTTGATAAAAAGGTTTTTACAAAATAAATGTTTTAAGTAAATAAAATAAGTCTTTAACGCGGGCGAAGCCGCGGGGCACACCTAGTCTAGATATAAGTTAAAATAGTATTGTGTACCAAATTTCAACCCAAACAGTTTAGCCGTTTGGCGTGATTTAGTAACAAGCATAAAAATTTAGTGGATATAATTTATTATGATATGATTGCTGCGCACAATGTCAGGCAAATCTGTTTAAACAAACCTGCCGAGTGCAAGTCGGACTCGCACTGGTATGGTTCCGTACAACACTACAGTATTTTATAAGATCGAGCAAAAAATACCACTATCATTTTTTGCCAGAAAAAAAAATTAATAAAGATTTTATTTTTTATAACGCCATCTAACGTCTAACAAAGGTGTTAGGGATCGACATATCAATATAACGCCATCTATGGGACGTTTACCTAACTAAGTGTTCATAGATGGCGTGAAATGCCGAAAGAAACACGTTTCTTGTATGGGGACCCTCTATTATTTTTAACTTCATTCTGTTTTTAGTATTTGTTGTTATAGCGGCAACAGAAATACATCATCTGTGAAAATTTTAACTGTCTAACTATCACGGTTCATGAGATACAGCCTGGTGACACACGGACAGACAGACAGACAGACAGACGGACAGCGGAGTCTTAGTAATAGGGTCCCGTTTTACCCTTTGGGTACGGAACCCTAAAAATTAATAAACTGGCCAAGTGCAAGCCGGACTCGCACTAGTGGGGTTCCGTACCACACTACAGTATTTTATAAGATCGAGCAAAAAATACCACTATCATTTTTCGCAAGCAAAAAATAATAATCAATAAACATATTATTTCTTATAACGCCATCTAACGTCTAACAAAGGTGTTAGGGATCGACATTTCAATATAACGCCATCTATGGGACGTTTACCTAAGTGTTCATAGATGGCGTGAAATGCCGAAAGAAACACGTTTCTTGTATGGGGACCCTCTATTATTTTTAACTTCATTCTGTTTTTAGTATTTGTTGTTATAGCGGCAACAGAAATACATCATCTGTGAAAATTTCAACTGTCTAACTATCACGGTTCATGAGATACAGCCTGGTGACACACGGACAGACAGACAGACAGACAGACGGACAGCGGAGTCTTAGTAAAAAACATCTTATTTTTCCGGCAAATTTAGTTCAATCGAAACCGTACGTACTAGCACTTGGCCAGTTTATTTGCTTAGGATGACTATACGACGATGTTTTCCCTCAGCAGCTCTCCTGACTCTGACGACTCCATGATGGGAGACGATGAAGACGATGGCCGCGATGACACCTTCCTTGTCAACTCCAACACTGAAAATAAATTCTACGGTAAGTTTTATACTTACTACCACTCAGTTTTTAATCGAGTTCTCTTTTTGTTTCTTACTGTTTTAGGGACAGGGTGTTTGGTGGATGGACCAACAACTTTTTTTTAAGAGGAATGGTATTCATTCCTGTGGTAGTACATATTATAATCCTAATTTAAGAACTAAAACCAAACTTAAAAAGGCGTTGCTCGTCCATAAAACTTTTAACATTACAGGTATTAGTACTTAGGCTTTAGCTCAAGTAAAATAAAGTTTTAACGTTGCGCTAACTTGTACCTGTATAATATGTTTGCTTGTAAATTAAATTGAATATAGGTACTTAAAGTAAAGGCTGACGATGAATTACAATAATACTTGTTTATATAGCCCAACTGAATAATCTAATGACTCTGGACCTGGGAAAAAGGCGTGATTGTATGTATGTAGAAGGAAATTCCGATAAACTCGTTTAAACTTTATTTACGTTACCTAAGAACTCCGTCATGCATGAACCGATTAGGAAAATTCTATTTTTTGTTTAGTATACTCTCGCATACGTTCCTGTTAGTCCGATTGTACAGATAATTGCGATACAATGACTATCTCCAGAGATATGAAGACAATAATCTCAAATATTTAATAAACTGGCCAAGTGTAAGTCGGACTCGCACTCGTAGGGTTCTGATTCTGTACCACAGTAACTATAGAATTTTATAAAATCGAGCAAAAAACGCTGAAAAAGACACCTTCCAAATAATACACCCTTTAACTTCAGATTTCAATGTTATTGATTTGTTGTCATAGCAACCGTAAGTTACGATTGGTATAAACAACTGTGTAAAAATGTCAAGCAAAGAGTAACATAATATATACTGATGTCAAGTGTCCAAAGCTCTGTAAAATGGTGAAGTATTTATTTTATTATTTTTTAGTACAGTTTATTGAATCGAGCGAAAAGCGGAAAAAACACGTTTTTGCATGCCTATGTAATAATTATAATTAGAAAAAGTATAAACTTAAAGGCACCCCTTTAAGTTTATACTTTTTCTAATATCAGTATTTGTTGTTGTAGCAGCTATAGCAATACATATTTTGTGACAATTTCAAGTTTATATGTATAACGGTTCCTAAGATCAAGCAAATAACACGTTACTTGTATGGAGACCCTTTAATTTTTAACTTTAATGTTATTTTTGATATTTCTTGCTAAATCCCTATAGTAATACATACTTTGTGAAAATTTTAAGTATATACCTATTACGGTTAAGGAGCTAGGGCTGTATCTCTATAAAGTGCGGACGGGCGGACGGATGGACGGACGGACAGCGAAGTCTAATAGGGTTCCTTTGGTACCCTTTGGGTTCGGAACCCTAAAAAGCAAACTGAAAAATACGAAGAAAATGTTATACAATCCGAAGAGATCATATGGAAAATGGAAAACTTTGTTTGTCTTTGAAGTCTTTGTTACTCGACGACTTTTAACTTAATGTCAAGAAAATGTGCTTTGAAATTAAAATGAGTTTTCTGTGAAATTGAATGTATGGGAATGAATGCCTACTCATTTTGAATTTGATCTACGATTTACATTTTAAGTATGTAGTAAAATATTTTTTTAAATAGTTTGTATTTTTATTCTTCTTCTATTCGATTTTTTACGTTACCTAACCTAAAAGATAGATCGATAAACTTTGTATTTTTCCACCAAAAATATCATTCAACATACATAAAATCACGCCCTTTTCACGTATACTATGGGCTGGTATCACCGGTTCCTGCTAAAGTTTTAGATAGACATATAACTTTATTCAAAAGTCTTATTCTGCTAGAGACCTAGGTTTTTTTAAAATATCATATAGGCTAAAGTTTGACCACTATCTCACCTGTTGGTAAATGATGATGGGGTCGTGGATGGTAGCACGCTAGGCCTAGAATGTAGGCAAGTGCCGAATCCGGTGAAAAAGGGCTGGGTCAGATTTTCAATATGAAATGTTCGAATTGATTTTGTTCTTTTTTAACCGACTTCAAAAAAAGGAGGAGGTTTCGCAATTCAACCATATATATTTTTATTTTTTAGGTTTCTTCGCGTAGAACTTCGTCTTTTATGAACCGATTTTGATTATTCTTCTTTTGTTCGAAAGGAGATATCCCAAGTGTGGTACCATGGTAATTTTATCGAGATCTGATAAGTATCTCCAGAGATATTGAGATAAACATCTCAAAATTGGTACTGAAAATGAATAGCGCGGCATTGAACTCGGTTCTTTTTTAGTTTTTAAACGATATTATGTGTTTAGGTGCAGTGCCCGGTGGTTCGTGTAACCCGTCCCGTTTCGGTCGCTTCGTGGACAGCGTGGCTCGACAACTTCACGCCATGTCCTATTTATGTCCCGGCTTGTTCCCCTGGGTGGATAACGGACCTCCTACTGAAGAGAGTGGTAAGAAGGCTTTTCATTTGATGTTTTGTTCAAAATGAGATGAAGCGGGCATTACATTAACTTTAATGCCTAAACTGTGTAAGTGCAATTCGGATTCGCACTCGTAGGGTTCCTTAACACAGTAGAGTATTTTATAACTATAATTTTTCGCCAGCGGTAAAAAATTAACTCGATTTTCATAGTGTTTGTATGAAAAACACAGCTATAATTGCGGTTGCTATAACAGTTATAGCAACCGCAAATATAACGAGATATAGTCAGCAGTTTTTGAGTTATACTATAACCATAGAAAAGATAATAATACTATGTATAGAACGGACACTCTGTGCCCCCCATCAGTCGGGGCTACCTCACCTCGCCACCGATTCTGGAGCTGTCGAGGAGCTAACGTGAGCAAGGATGCCATACGCGCACGACTACAGAACAATATTACCTCACAGGGAGAAGAAAAACCACTTCATATACAGATCGCGCGGCGAGAGTTTGGCTTTGACCGTTATTGCGCAGAAATCAGAAATTGGGTATCAACGGGGTATAGCGGGGTGCGGGGCGGGTGTGTAGGCGCACGCGGTGCTCTGATTGGCGCTCTGACAGTACCCATGCGCAGTAATCGAAGGTCAAAGCCAAACTCTCGCCGCGCGATCTGTACTCGTATGTATGAATATAAAACGCCGAAATATTAATAATAAGAATTATGAAATTTTTCTGTGGGACCAGGTAGACACAGGAAGTTCAAATTTACGTAGTTTCTTTAAAATATATATACTAATACACTTATATTTGTATACCTAACTATATATTCGTATAGAATTCATTTTCATAAATAAAACAACGATATACTCATGCGTAAATAAACCATAATTTTTAAATATTGAATAAAAACTTTCTTAATAATTTATTTATCTTTGTCTCTTTTATCATTAACTTATATGAAATGTCCCTACCTAACTCTACACTATTCAAATAACGTAATGAAATATTTAGAAGATTTTAGTTTGCAAAACTTTCGCAACTGTTTCACTCGCACGCGTATCGGTCTTCGTTCGCAGCGAGACAAGTATCTTAGGGCCGATTTCACCAGTATATATATATATATATATATATATAAACGCAATCAGATAGACTTTAACTTGGTTAAGTGTTTAACTGAGATTAAACCGACATGTTGCATTCCACCACCACAAACTGAACGTGGTTACAGTTAAAACGAGTTCTAATTCTGAATGACCAATTTTGGGAGTTTAGCGCTCTTGATCCCGTTTACGCTGTTTACGGCCACTGTCACTCGTAATTTGCGCATTCGTTTCCGTGTCCGTGAATGGCATAACAAGACGAGACGTCTTGTTATTTCGTTATCAAATGTTTAAATATTTTAATTCATTGGCTACATTTTAAATCACAATTCTGAACACAAAAATATATACCATGCACGGACACGGAAATCAAGAAGAATCAAGAATCAAAGCATTTATTCAGTATGTAGGCAGTATAAATATACGCACATATACACGTCAAAATCATAAATCATAACCAATTATCAAGTAAACATAGCAAAAGCAGAATTTAACGCTTTGAATTAGAAAAAAAAAGTAATGAACCATTCAGCTGTCATCCAATCGTTTACGTCAGAATATTTAAAAATAATTAAAGTAGGTTAAAACCAACCATACATGTAACTGTGTGTTTCAGTACTTCAGACAATTTTTATATAAAAAAAATAAAAAAGTGAAATAGTGAAACACAACATAGAGAAACGCATACCGATCACAGTATATATCATGATCCAAATGGAACTGATAGTCCGTCTGTCAAAATGAAAATGAATTTGGTAATATGAATTTGTCAGTTTGACAATGCCAAAATAATCTAATACGACAGCTCTATGACGACATTTACGTTCCATTGTGCGTAATAGCATAAAATCTTGGTTTTGGTAAACGCGATCAAATGGAGCCTGGTGGGAGGTGGTGAAATCAAGTCCTCGTAAACCAAGATCAACATTGACGTTTGAACACGTTTTAGAAGAACTTAGTTCAATAAATCTCGATTTGGTGAAATCAACCCTTAGTAATGGCATATCGCGTAGAGTAAATGAGAATAATTTTATTATCTTTATACGTTTGATACCATAGCGAAGTACAAGCTAGCAAGTCTAAACCGACTTCAAAATAAAGTAGTTCTTACGATGACATCCTTAGACTTCACGCACACAATTGCGCGTGTAGAAAAACGACATGTGTGTAGTGTCTGTGTAATAGGTCGTTAAAACACGGCTTTGGGAATTTAGTCGAGTATCCGGGGTGTGCTATAACTCAAAACTGCTGACTATATCTCGTTTAAACCAATTTTCGTTGATAGTGTTTATCTGCAGTATATGTTCTTTATAGATTTTTCACTCCCTTACTATAAAAGTAAGAGGTGAGGGGACACATTGCATTTACCACCTTTAAACTGTCTATCATACAAATGAATGACTTAGAGAAAAAAATGTTTTAGAAACCTCAATGTCATTTTTAAAGACCTATCTATAGACACCCGGCACGTATAGGTTTGATAATAAAAATATTAGTTTCAGTTCCGTGTATTGGGAGCCTCCCATACACGGAATTATTTATTAATATTTATTTTAATAAATAATTCCGTGTATAATCCGTGTATACAAAAATAAATATTTTATAATATTTATTTTTGTATAAAAATCGTAAAGCGGTTTACAGAATACACCTACCTAACTACCTACCTACTAAGGTTCAACCGTGTAGTCAGACAGACTTGATGAATCTATAAGGGTTCCGTCTTTTGCCATTCGGTTACGGAACCCTAAAAATGATTTTTTATAAGTCAGTGTAATTTTTTATTCTCCAGGACTGTACGTGATTAAAGCAGTTGGAGTGATGTACGTGTTCATCATCACATTTGACCTGGTGGCAGCATACGGCAGCCCAGGGTCTTCCACCGCCACCGCCATCTTCATGGTGCTGCTCCTCATTGGAATCTTCACCATTTTGACCCTCATCTCACGACGCCCTCAGAACCGGTAAAAAGTGTTAACTGACTACTTTTTGATGGACTTCCAACAGTGTATTTGTTAGAGCATTTGACAAAATATAATCAAAAATAATAAAGCATTGGTAAAAATTTTCACATAAATAATAATTATTCTAATTTTTACCTTTATAAAGAAAATAATCCAGACTATTATTATGAAAATGTTTGTAACTCTGTCACTCTGTCTGTTTGTTTCCTAATCACGCCTAAACGGACAATCCGATCTTACTGAAATTTAACAAGGAGATACTATAAATCATTAAGATGAACATAGTTTACTAAATTCTTGGTGTACGCGAACAAAGTCGTGGTTATCAGCTAGTACGATACATAAATAATCTATGGTCGTACAGAACTAAAAAACCGACTTCACATGCCGCGATAGTCAAAGTAGCCAGTAGCCAGTATCATGTCATCAAGGAATACAAATTTGTTTATATTGTTTATTTCCTATATCCGGAGATTATTATCAGATCTCGATAAAATTTAATGGGACCAAACGAGAATTATCAAGAAAAAGATTTTTTTCTATTTGACGGAGTTCTAAGGTAACAAACATAAAAATAAACACCGTCGAATTGGGAACCTCCTCCTTTTTTGTGAGGACGGTTAAAAAAAACAAAATAGTACAAATATAAATAAAATAAAAACAAAATAACATACATTTTGTTTTTATTTTATTTATATTTGTACTACATGTCCATCTCAGCACAAATGTAGAGTGACCCAAGCGATAGATGAAGCCTACCAACCAGTATCTGAGCATGATGTGTTGTTCACAGGAATGGTCTGATGTACGCGACTCCGTACCTCCCGTTCGTGCCGACAACTGCCATCATAGTGAACATCTATCTGATCCTGAACCTCTCCTACCTGACCTTGATCAGATTTACTGTATGGATGGCCATAGGTAAGATTATAGCTGTAATAATAATCTAGGCTGTCATAATGTGGGCTAGTCATATCTGTCGCTGATAACCGTCGGGGTAGATTTGTCCTAGAGTGAAGATCGCGAATCGGCAAACGTAGAGTAACACGTCCTGTGACCAGGTGGAGCGACGACACACGCACACGGCGGCGATTTAACTTCAATCCCCGCCGTGCACCGCTGGATTTTTCTATCGAAAAATTGATATGCGCTTTTCAAGGTGGTCATCCAGCGAAGGAAAAACATCGTTAAGAAAACCCCGACCCCCGCATGGTGGTAGGACACTGTCTAGTGTCCGCCTGGCCTGGCAGCTCAAGTGCTCCCAGATCGGTGTAAAAAAAACTCTTGTTTCCCTGTGTGTAAAGACACTATTGTTTCCAGGAATGGTGGTATACTTTAAGTACGGCATCAAGAACTCCAACCTGGAGCTGAACCCACCTGCCATCCGCGCCCCGACGCCACCTGCCCCGAACCCCCTCGACCGCACCACCATTCCTCCCCCATCACCACAAAAGCCGTCCGGAGATCGCAACATCTTCGAAGGCGATGGAACCAGTGGGTTGTACGGTAACGGCAGTGGAGTGCAGTTTGGAACACAGCATGAGTGAGTGTTGATATCTCTTTATATAAAACAAATTCGCTTCCCGCCGTCGCTAAGATCTTAAACTACGCAATGGATTTTAATGTAGTTTTCATCAATAGATAGAGTGATTAAAGAGGAAGGTTTATAACCAGGATTAAACGCGGGCAAAGCTGCGGGGTGCAGCTAGTAATCTTATATTATCCACGACATTTGACAGTCATATCAATTTTATTAATTAATTAATTAATTAATGCTTACGTTAGGTAGTAGGTAATTAACTTCACAATACTTAATAGATTAATTTTGATTTCGGCTTCATTTAACCTAAACGCGAGTTGACATGGCGCCCTTAAGCGTTTTCTCTACGATTTGAATGTGGTTCTGTTACGTCACGGGTTACATGCAATTAGTCAGTCAGTATCACAGAAGTCTTAATATTAAATTAGGCACTAGAAGTCATGTAACCGCGTGACCTTGTCGCCGCACAGGTGAAAAATGAGCCACCACTTACCAGCAACGAGTAATATCGACAACTTTAGATGATTTTTTTCAAGCACTATCGTATATGTAAAATAAACTGAATGACTAAAATAAATTTCCTATGTATTAATAAGTTCACAGACAAGCATTTTAAAATGTGTGAGAACGAATCACAGTGCAGGTTTATTTGTGTGGCGTGGCTGTTTATGCGTGCGTGGCTCTGCGTTTGAATATATGTGCATGTAGTGGTGACAGCATAGACGATTTTTTACATTTGTAGTGCCTTATTATTAAGACTTCTGTGGTCAGTATCTAGTATATAATATCAGCGTGTTTATTCCAGAACATCAGACCCTCTGCTGGCATGGCATGCCGCCGAGCTCGAGCCTTCTCAGACCTCTCACGCCTCCTCCCGGAATGCTGGCATTAACTATAAGCAAGTTGAAACTCGGTAAGATATTATAAACCTACATCATCATTAAGAAAAAATATAGGTATATTCTCTGTTATATTATTCTCACTTTCGATCCAAATATACGGACCTATATTATAATATATACGAGTATTAAAAACATGAATTTTCCCACTTCACAATTTGCAATCAATTCCAAATCCATTCATTTCTAATTAAAATTGAAAATAAAATTCATAAGTAAAACTTGTATGATTGTAGTAAATATCTTTGAAAGAAAATAAAATGTCACAAATCATAATAAATCTAAGTCTAACCACTAATTAAAAAAACAACAAAATTAAAACCATTTTCTTAGAATTTTAAACGTTTTTTACCATCAGAAACTGGTGAGATGTTCTATCACGAGTTATCAACTAATAATAGGATTAAAACTAAGGTGCTTGGAGTTTGTTTTTATAGTACCCTACGTCTGATCCTTTCATTATGAATAATAAGCCAATTTTAGGCTTCTTAAAGCATCTTCAGGCCGACAACTTATTAGTTCCTAGACAACAACATAATATTCGCGATTTTCTCGTGAAATGTGAATTGTAAAATTAATCTTATTCTTATTAAAAATACTAGGCGAAAGTTGTACATTAAATTGTGAAGCTACATAATTATTCAAGTAAAATAAAAATAGATACTACTTAGGAACAGATTGTTAGAAAATATAATCCTGCTCGCGAAAACGCAGTCACAAATTAAGCAGTGCATTTTTTACAAAAAAAATAGAACAGATCAGTAACAATACAAAATAACATAATGTCAAGGGGTGCAAAAATGTATAATAACCCGGCAACCTAAAATCGCGATGTGTAAAGCCCGAATATCCCATTAGTACCAACCAAACCACCAAACTGAAACCTTCCCTTTTATGTAAACCATGCACCATGTCCCACTCGTCTTCAGAATATAAACTGCAGTGCACAATACTGTGAATATTTCTAGGTACAACGCCAGAACAAACACCACATCCTCTCACGCGTCCAGTCGCCCCCCTTGGGCCCACCCTGATGCCAAATATGACACCTGGGATGATTAAAAACGCAGCAACCCTCGTCATGTCGTTGTACCTATTTCTTCATCGACGTCTGGTTATTCATCTCTCACAACTGAGGCCATGTGAGCCAAAGTGACCTAACAATACAAACAAACAAGTTTTTGGTTATTATAAAATTTTATGTTTAAATGATTAATATTGGGGCTAGATATTATAATTACATATTTATTTTCAGATAGGCCACTCTGGCATTTAGGGTTTCCGGTATTTATTTATAAAAGAGTTGGCAGTTAGGCCACTTTGGCTCTCAAGGCCTCAACTATGAATGGTTCGATACTACTTCTACGAGCTCATGATCATCGTGACATTGTGTGATCATTTTATTTACGCTTCAGGAATAAACGGAAAATAGCGTACTGCATAGGTACCTACATACCATGTGTTACCAGAGATTCTATTAGTTTTTGATAATTTTATTTTGATGAAGGTATATTACTAGGTATTTATCAAATTTTCTGTAGATAACTTTGTAGCTAGCTACTGTTTTACTGTAGTTATTTGAGGTATGAGGTGTTATTTTTATTGTATACAATTGTTTGAGATGCCTGTGATCGTTATTCTTCTCCGTAATACTAAAAAATTATTTACATTCAAAATTTAACAGCGTATTTGGACATATCAAAATTTCTATAATATAACCACTCGTGCACTACATACTTGTATTTTTACTACCTGTCACTTCTCCACATTGTTATTTAACTTAGACGTACCTACCTGCATGTACCTACCCATATACACCTATTAAGTACAAAATAATAACTGAAATGATTATTACATTTTATTCTTAAATAATTTAAAAAAAGGTATAACTGCCAAGACTCTTTTTTTATTTAAACAACTTAAAAATAATGATTATTTATATAAGTATTTATATAAGTCATAATAACCACTAATAATATCTAAATAACCTTTGAAAATAACCCACCAACTAACTGTACCTGTTGCGAAGGTATTCTGAAATAAGTATTATTTCTTAAATTGCTTGAGGAACCTACAGCTGAATATAAATATTATTGCAGTTAAATTTATTTCGGCACACTGGAGTAAAATTTAACGGACGTGACGTAGCGTCACGGTCCGAATGCAGCGGAAGTAACGTAAGCGTCGTGTTAAATTTTAATTTAATTTATAAACGCCCTCTATTGAAGAACGGCGTAACTACGAAGTCATATTCGCTATCATTCAAGCATTCGTCCCGCGATGTTCAACAGATGGAGTTGTACAAAAAAATAATTAGTGATATTGAGAAATTAATTGAATTTTCACTCTGTGAAGGATGTTTCACTTCTAACGCGTAGCTTACTACGCACCCTTTTTTTATCACTTTCGCGCACATTTTAATTTAGTTTAGGTAGGTACATATTATTATTAACGTTGTATTATTACTTAATTATGTAAATTATTGATTGTGATAATTTTTAGAGTTTATCAATTATGTGCTTTTAAAATACGATGTACATTTGTTTACTTTTATTTAGGTAGGTAGATGATATTACATTAAATCTATAATGTAAATTATACTACTAAATAATACAAGTTTGTTTGAGAACGCCTGTATCTAGATGTAGTCATTTTGGTAGTTTAAAAATTAGTACCTGGTATTTTAGTAAATATCACCGTTCCTTTATATCCGAAAAAGGGGAAGTGCTTGACTACCTACTATCTCACGTGATGTTAAGTGATGATGCGGTCTTTTCGAACTTAATTTTTTTTTTCTTGATATTTTTGTCGCTAAAATAAAGAACATAGGCAGTTTATATATTTGACAATTTTTTTTAAATTATGTGATAGTCGTTTGACAACTATCTCGCCTGGTGAAAAGCGATGATGTGGTGAAAGACGGTGAACACACTATCTTCTCTTCACACTTCTTCACATCTTCTCTCGTACCCAATTTTCGAGGAAAATAGTTATTTATTGATAGGTATACATAACTATTTACAAAGCAACATTAGTAAAAAATATTATATTATTTCAAAAACATCTCTTTTGGGCCTCATTTTGATAAGATACGAAGTCCGTCAAATCAGAAAAGAAAGTTTGAAAAGAAAGAGTAAGTTTTAATCTATACAAAAATACTAAAACTTCGATAACTAGTTTCCAGGTAAAACCACCAAATAGTTAATACTATTCTAGTACAGAAGATTCAGTTGTTGATGGCAAATATGCGAGATTAAGGGCCAGTTTCACCATGAAGCAATCTGACATATTTTTGACGGCTTTTATATGGCGTCAGGTGTCAAATAACTATCTCACTCAGGAACCAGTGAAACTGGCCCTAAACCTAGATACAACGTCAGTAACGTTATAGGTATTTTGAACTTTACTTACGTTGTATCTAGGTTTAATCGCGCATATTAACTAACGCGCTCCATCACCATCCCGCCTGCCAAGCGTGGCGCTTAGGGTATATTCCTCCCAAAGATGAAAAGTCACACACAAAGCCAAGGCCCCAAGGCAGTGACTGGAAAAGAAAAGCCAAAGATCAGGCTCATTGGAGCATCTTGGGAGAGGCCTACGTCCAGCTGTGGACTGACACCGGCTGATGATGATTAATTAACGCGATAAGTCCATGGAGTGAGACAGGTCTGGTAAAACTACCAAATTGACTACACTGATACTATACATACATATACAATCGTATTTCATTGCACGATGTCGGGTCGGGATATTTTGTAAGCGATCGATCGTTCGTTCGTTTGTTCCTTCAATCTCTTGTAATTAATATGATAATTGCCTAAATGTGTTTATAACATGAGTTTGATTGCTCATTGTTAAGAGACTTGTATTGAAATACTTATGTTATAATTATAGGATTATTCGAACATCCTTGATCCTGAAACAACAAAAATCACTAGGTGACGTCTTCCGTTGTTTCCCTTTTAAGTGTTTAATATATAGTTATTACAATTCTAACATAAATATTGTATTTTATGATGTTAAGTTTTCAAATTCTCCTAGAATTATACCACCAATGTGATATTTTAGTAATGATCTATTGTAAACTCTACTTACTATATCGACTATGTATTGTTTAAAACCAGTTTTAACTCATTATTATAAGTGACATAAAATAAGTTGATTGAATAACTTGTTCCATCTATGTATCTTACATTATTTTATTCTTATATTGTAATGGTAGGTAATAAGAAGTTTAAGGTAGCTTGTTTATATATTTGTTAAGTCGTACTTTTGAATAAGGCCAGATACATTTTACAACCAGAACTCTAATTCTCAATCATTCAAAAACCTATTCGGATTCGAAAGCTTCATTTTTAATTTTGAATATTAATAAATTCCGTGAGCTGTTTTTTCGCGGAAAACTTTTTAATTGGAATCACTGATTGTTTCGAATTTAAATATCAAAAGTAATCGATCGAAGCATTGCAAAGATCCAAGTCGAAGTAAAGGCAGTTTTCGAATCCGAATTTGCTTTCGAATTATTGACCTGTATGGAGTGCAATGCACATCAACAAACAGTATCCAGTAAGTATTATGAACTAAGCGAGGGTATGGCTTAACATATAATGGATATGGGAATGTTTAATAATAATATTATATACATTTTATCACAATAAAATCATTCTGTCATCCTAGTCGCTTGGTAAGCTCATCTTGTTGCCATGTTTCGTTACCAACAAAGAACTGATCGATCGGTTATTCATTTACATACTAATACATATCTGCTGCCTTTTGTTGTAAAATATTATAAAATCACGCGTTAGTGATTGAATTTTAAACTTTAAAATTTATCGTAAGTAAATCTTTCGTGTCGGGACAACTCGAGAAAGAAATTGTTCGGAGGTAATAATGTTTAAATTTAATACTAATAGGCCTTACTCTTAAAAAAAAGTTGTTGATTATGAAATAAATTTAATTGAAATAAAATTAACGTAAGTATTGTTGAATAGGCGTATCGGAGAAAAGTGAGATATTTGTATATCGATATGTTAATATCACGGCTGGCTAACATCATGCATTTATAAAGTATAAGTAGTTAAATATAAGAACCATTAACACTTGCTTTTAATAATATATACATTTATTATGATTTAGTTTGTAAATGCAGACAAATAAAGACAATTTCAAAATAAAATTTGGATGATAGAATGATCAAAGTAAAATAAAGGCATGTTTAATTGGTGTTCGTAAACTGTAGATGACGCGGAGAGCTAAGAGCCAACTGCAAGCAAATACATTCAAAACGATACCTTTTTAAATACATACGTTATGCTATTTTTGCGTTGAGGTAGGCAGAGACTACTTCTTTCCACATGCTACAATCCTGACATACCTCTTTCACTTCTTCTCCTTTCATAAGTGCTTTTATACACGCTCGTCTAATATAGGTACTTTTGACTTTCTTTAAAACGTCTCCGATCTGATCGTGATACGTTCTCCTAAGTCGGCCTCTGCCGACTAGGTATATTAACTACCGATAAGTTTTTATTTAATGATATTTTGTATTTAGTAATCCTTCTGATCGCAGATGTGTGAGGACTCCTCTCCTTACCAAATATAAGCAAGTTACTACCTAACGTGTTGGCATACTAAAGACCGGTTCCTATGACAAACGAACGGATCGTTTTGCTTACGATCGGTTAAAATGACAATGAAAACTCAAGAATGTTTACGTCTCGTGTCAAATTTAACATGTCGTAAGAAAAACGATCCGTTCTTATGTTAAAGGAACCGGGCATAATACAATTCTGTTAAAGTTATAAGTCATCGCGGGTAATAATAAATCACGTTCAATCTTAAATTTAGGTACCTCAATAAACATCTAATTTTTAACAGGAGGCCCTTAGTTCTTCGACGTTTTAATATAATCAAATCGGTGTCACTATAAAATTTATAAATTAAAAGATAGCCACACATTTTTTTTTTTAAATTTATTATTAAGTTGATTTCTTGTCAACTATTTGCTATAAGTGATTTCATTTTGTATTACTTACTAGCCATTTAATTTGCAAATTATAAAACGTTAGACTCACCTTGCACTTTAAGTAATGCTCGAAATAAATTTTTAAGTAAATTGTTATACTTAATAAGAGAAAACTATGTAGCATCTAGCTTACATACTCAGACCGTGTGATAATATATTTGATTAATTGCTATTACATACGCTCAAAGTTTTATTTATTATGTTAAGTATAAGCTTGATTAGTAAAAAATATATATACATATTTACAAATAACTGAAAAATACCGTTCGATAATGATTTCGATACAGAAAGATTATAAAATAAACTCCTCCCAGAAGAAAATAATAACTAGAATTATGGTATTATTTATATTACAATAATTTGCATTTATTCTAAAGTAGTGGTATTGTTGTTAAGACCATTGTGTAATCATAATGTATAAGGGGTTTATTGGTTTGCTCTGATACTTTTGGCGGGTTTGCTGAGTTGGTGAAATTCGAGGATGCATGACATGAAAAGCTTTGATGTGACATGACTGGTTTTACAACGTTCATTTTATATATATTTCGTCATCTATATGACCTATAGTTACAAATATTAAAATACGGGACTTATCGCGCCGAAAACATTATTTTTTATTTAACTAGACGTTTCGACCAAGTTGCACTGATCGTGGTCACGAGACGACTCGTCGAGAGAGAGAGAGTAAATAGAGTAGAGAGAGAGTCGTCTCGTGACTACGATCAATCCAACATGGTCAAAACGTCGCGTTAAATATAACTTAATGTTTTAGGCGCGATAAGTCCCGATATTAATATTTATAACTATATGTTCAAATCTCGAAAGTTTAAAGTTTACAATCTATATGACCATCTAAAATAATGACTAAAAAAATGGGTTACCATATATATAAATGGGTGGTAAACCTTATCGTAACTTATACCTAGGATTTACTGCCTTAACATAACTACAACCCAAGCAAAAAACAATGGATTCTAGGCACTGAGCATACTGTCAAATTTCGTAAGGTGAAAAAGGGGCCAAAAGCGTTGAGAGCAAGTCATTAATGTAATAAATTTTAATATTATAAAAATGTTTGAAAGTCACCCGCGTATTTAAAAAGGGATGACTACGCGAAGTACAATTGCGATTAAATTATAATTTGTATGATTATATCAGTAAGATAATAGAGATTGTGTATTGATACCTAATAATAGAATAAACGGCGGCCCCAAATTAACTATAGACTATACTACTACGGTTATGAGAAAAGCAGGGTTACCTACTAACCTAAAAAACAAACAAGTGAATAAAATATATATTTTTCATTTGATGGAATAATAGATCTCGATATCTCTATTACAGATCGTCGAAAATAATATTTACGTTAATTTCAATAAATTTACCTTCGTTAAAGTAAATACAAATATTTTTAGTAGCCAGACTTATGTAAATAGCTTTCAAAAACAACCGGACTAGTAATCGTCCTTCTTTGAGACAATCTTTTTTGTAACAAGACAAGTAAACGTTGTAAATGTAAGCAGCTCAATAACACCTTAGGTGTATTTGATGCCGCCGCTTAGACTATAAAGGCTCAAGTGTTGGGGCCAGAATGAAGTTTGATATGCTCGGTGGTTTAACCGTGATTGTGCTAGCGATTAATAAACGTCTTAATATTTAATTTGTTGTTTTTTTTTTCATTCCTGCCTACTTTCAGAACTAGAGCCTGCGCAAAAACAGAACCGTGACTAACGACGTTGAACAAACATTTAAAGGTAAGGAAGGAGCCACCCGATAATGGAGTAGGTACCTACCAAGGTATCAAACATTTTTAGTCGTTTAGCAATGACAGAGCAATGTTGTCAACGCAACTAAAACAGTAAATAAGAACCATCAGCACGCGCGCCTTCAATTTCTACTACTGTTCTCTTTTTGCACAGACTCTGTCTTAAAAATCGTTTGTTAAGAAATATATGTCGGATGTAAGGGATGTAAGGCAGCACAGGGATGTAAGGGAGCACAACTACGACCTCGGTGCTCCCAGCCAACCTCACCTGCCCATGGTGCATCCTGCTGACCAACAGACGGGGTTATGGCGACCGACAAATGGCGGTATAACCATTTCATATGGCGTAGCCAAATTCTACAGGCCGGTGACGGGCAGCAGCGTCACTGGTGCGAGAAGCTATGTCCTGCGATCGCTAAAAGGCCTGCCCAGCATGGCGATTAGGGCATATCCCTCCCAAGGGATGAAACCAAAATGGAAAGTCACAATAAGCCGCGGCCCCCAGTTCCCGGCCACCCTGCTATTCCTGACCACGGCGGCGGTCACTGCAACGGCAGGGCAGGGGGTGCTAAGAATCCCCGGGCTACGGTAGGCCGCCAGAACAAACTGACCCTCGCAACGTACAATGGACGCACGATTCGGCTAGACGATCATCTAGCGCAGCTGGAGGAGGAGCTGAAACACATAAGATGGCACATTCTGGGGTTATGTGAAGTCCGAAGACTGGGAGAGGACACCATAACCTTAGAATCGGGCCATTTTATGTACTACAGAGAAGGAGATCAGCCATCACAAGGCGGCGTCGGGTTTCTGGTCAACAAGGTTCTCAGTGACAACGTTGTAGAAATCTCCAGTGTGTCGACCAGGGTAGCGTATCTCATAAATAATTTAACCAAGAGGTACAGCCTCAAGGTTATCCAGGTCTACGCACCAACCTCGACACACTTGGGTGATGAGGTGGAGAGCATGTATGAAGATATCTCCAGAGCTTTGCACACCACCTCCAAGGCTCACTACAACGTTGTAATGGGAGACTTTAACGCCAAAGTGGGAGTACAAACTTGCGGCGAATCATCTATAGGACCACACGGATTTGGGAGTAGGAATCACAGGGGGCAAATGCTCGTCAATTTCCTCGAGAGAGAGGGGCTTTTCTTGATGAACTCGTTCTTTAAGAAACAGCCCCAAAGGAAATGGACGTGGCGAAGCCCCGACACTGTGACTCAAAACGAGATTGACTTCATCATTACGGACAAACGGCGCATATTCAGAGACGTCTCAGTGATCACTAGGTTTAATACTGGAAGTGATCACCGACTTGTACGAGGCTCTCTGGATATCGACTTTAAAGCCGACAGATTCCAATTGATGAAGTCTACACTCCATCCGAACCTACTCCAAACCGTTGTTGGGTCCGAAACATTCCAATTAAAATTAGAAAATAGATTCGCTGCCTTGGAAACCACAGATGACGTAGACCAGAAACTCGAAGAAGTGGTGGAAATCCTCAGGGATGAAGGGACGAAGTTCGCGAGAGCAAGCGTACGGGCAAAAAGTCCAAACTTTCGGCAGAAACACTTCGGCTAATGGAAGAGAGACGAACAGACCCTTTGTCAGCTTTGTCAACTAACCTGGTGCGCAACAAATCCATAAAGAAGCTGGTACTACGCGACCTCCGATCCTCTAACACGCTCTTGATTAAAGAATCAATTGAGCAGAATCGGGGGTCGAATGTGTTCGTCCAGCCACTAGATAAAAGCCACCTCACAAAGCTGACAACGTCAACGGGGAACGTCGTCGCATCCAAGCCGGAGCTTCTGTCGGATGTTGAAGACTTCTACGGCAAGCTTTACGCATCGCATGCTTCAAGGCTCGAACCCGATACTGAGGATTCTTGAGCCACCTTAACCCGCCACTTAACAGAAGATCTGCCCGAAATTAGCCGAGACGAAATAGTGATGGCCCTTAAACAACTCAAAAATGGAAAAGCCCCAGGAGAAGACGGAATCACAACGGAGATTTTAAAAGCCGGAGGAGCTCCAGCAGTTCATCAGCTTCAGCAGCTCTTTAATTCCGTTCTTTTCTCTGGGAGAACTCCACAGGCATGGAACAGAAGCATGATAGTTCTGTTTTTCAAAAAAGGAGACAAAATCCTAATGAAAAACTACCGCCCGATTTCGCTTCTGAGCCATGTCTACAAGCTGTTTTCAAGGATCATCACGAACCGTCTTGCGCAAAGGGTTTCGAAGCGGTTACGGCACCATAGACCACATCCACACGGTGTGGCAGATTGTACAGAAGACCGAAGAGTACAATCAGCCCCTGTGCTTAGCATTTGTGGACTATTAACATTAATTGCCGCCATATGGCCAACAGAGTACTGAATCACTCTACTACGTTATAAGAGGCACTTCCCTATATTGTGGATACCCGAATTATGAAAGCACTGTGTAGCCAACCTAACAACGGAAAGTATTATTTACGTAGTAACTATTATATAATATGTGGTTTTATGCTTATAATTTTTTTTTGCTGTGTTGATTGGTACAAAGTACGTTCATAATTCTGAGTTATTTAATTATGTATGCAGTGTCGGGGGACTGAAATGGCCGCCACCTTCGCCAAATGTCATGTCATGTCAAAAAATATTAGGTATGTTTAAAAAAGTTTGAATAAGAGGCCTATGAGAAGGCCTTTGACTCAACCGAAACCTGGTCTGTTCTCGAGTCTTTGCAGCGTTGCCAAGTCGACTGGCGATATATCGAAATGATGAGATGTCTTTATAATGCCGCAACGATGACTGCACAAGTACAGAACCAGCGAACTAAACATGTCCACCTGCGTTGAGGAGTGAGACAGGGGGACGTCATATCCCCGAAACTGTTCACTAACGTCTTGGAGGCTATGTTTAAGACGCTGGACTGGGAAGAGCGTGGCATTAACATCAACGGCAGGTACATTTCTCACTTACGATTCGCAAATGACATCGTCATTATGGCAGAGAAGCTGCAGGACCTACAAAGGATGTTGAATGGCCTAGCTGATTCTTCTCGTCGCATCGGTCTCCGGATGAATTTGGATAAAACCAAAGTCATGTACAACGAGCACGTTGTTCCGGAATCGATTGCCGTAGATGGAATCCCACTCGAAGTTGTCACTAAGTATGTTTACTTAGGGTAGACGCTCCAACTAGGCAAACATAACTTCGAGTAGGAAATCCAGAGAAGAATTCAGCTGGGCAGCATTCGGAAAACTCCGTCGAGTCTTCTCGTCGCCTATACCACAGTGTCTAAAGACAAAAGTCTTTAACCAGTGCGTCCTACCTGTGATGACATACGGAGCCGAAACGTGGACACTCACAGTCCGACTGGTCTACCAGTTCAAAGTCACTCAGCGAGCTATGGAGAGAGCTATGCTCGGTATTTCTCTGCAGGATCGAATCCGGAACGAAGTAATTCGCCAGAGAACTAAAGTTATCGACATTGCTCAACGGATAAGCAACCTGAAGTGGCAGTGGGCTGGTCATATCTGCCGCAGGACTGATAACCGTTGGGGTAGACTTGTCCTAGAGTGGAGACCGCGAATCGGCAAACGTAGCGTAGGACGTCCTGTGACCAGGTGGAGCGACGACATACGCAAAGCGGTGGGCAGTGACTGGAAGAGAAGAGCCGAAGATCGGGCTCAGTGGCGCATCTTGGGAGAGGCCTACGTCCAGCAGTGGACTGACACCGGCTGATGATGATGATGAAGACACATATTGAGTTAAGAGTACAATGTTGTTTATTTGTTTTACGGCCGGGACCCCTGATTCTCAATCATTCGGAAACCTATTCTGATTCAAAAGTTTTATTTTTAATTTTAAATATTGATAAATCCGTGAGCTATTTTGTCACGAAATCCAATTAGAATCACACATTTTTTCGAATTGACATATCAAAAGAAACCGATCGGAGCGTAGAGGCATAGTAACTATTATATAATCTGTGGTAGAGGGATAAAACTATAGAGATTTGGGTAGCGTGGCCACATGAGATAAAAGATTGTAACATATCTAACCATTTATATATTTAGAACCTAGTGAACCCGGCAATAAAAGTCAAAGTTCTTTAAAGCTAAAAACGCCTAACTACGTTACTGACCCTGTAAAAACCGGCACGCACTGAGAGAGGGAAATATTATAGCTTGGTCCTTTTCCGTTACATGGAATAACTCCATAGTATATCCTATTTCATGTGGGAAAGAGACGGAGCTACCCGCATTCTATTATTTTCTCTGTCTACGGATCGGAGCATTGTGAATTGGAAAGTTCCAAGCCGAAGTAAAGGCAGTTTCTAAATCCGAATTTGGTTTGGAATTATTGAAAATAACCCTACATGTCCCGAAACAGCCACGACACGGTGAAGCAAGCAGGGCTCCTAGACAAAATCCAATTACTGTTTTGATTCACGCTAACGCAAGTTCAAAATGGGAATAAATCTTTGTTGCGGAAACATAAATGTCATTCTATATATTTTGAACTTGCGTTAGCGTGAATGGAAACAGGAAATTGGATTTTGTCTAGGGGCCCAGATCTGCTTACCTTAGGCATATCCTGACTGAGGTCAAGCAAAGACAGCTTTCGACAAAATAAATAAAAACATCTATATTACATTTTACAAGGGTGATGGTACATTACTATTTTTTACATCATAAGCGATGATGTGCAGCAATAGCCTGTCTGCAGTCTACTGCTGGACATAGGCACTGAGCCCAATCTTCGGCTCTTCGCGACGAATGACATGTAACATCTAACCATATCCAGGCACTGTAGTATCTTTTCTATTATTATCTTGGCTTATGTAGTATTAAGGCGTCCATTACACGGTAGGTTATCCGTCATTAAAAACCAAAAATCATGACTGATGGTTGCTCATCCTGTAAATAAAAGTATGTAAATATCGGTCAGTCACCCCATTGCACGATCAGCTATCCATCAGTCACAGCCGTGACTGCCAGAAACTCTGACAGCAAAACCTATCGTATAATGGACGCCTTATATTCTCTTTGATCTTGGTATTCAATTCTACTATACCTTCTCTTCTCGTTAAATTAAGGAAAAGTAGCTGGCGTTTCAGCTCAGAGTTAGTACTAATTTCTACAGCTAGATGTCGCTACAAGATCGTTAAAACTCACAAATATTTGTCTACGCTATGAGAGACACATCGTGCTCTAAAATGAGCGTCAGTTTCAGTTGCTAACGCCTTAATTAAATCTTTCATGATTGGAATTATCTATGACTAAGATTACTTACTAATAATAAACTAAATAAGTAATGCCCGGTTCCTTATAACATAGAAACGGATCGTTTAGCTTACGATCGGTTAAATTTGACACGAGACGTAAACATTCTTGTGTCAAATTTAACCGATCGAAAGCAAAACTATCCGTTTTTACTAGGGTTCCGAACCCAAAGGGTACCAACGGAACCCTATCACTGAGACTCCGCTGTCCGTCTGTCTGACTGTCTGTCTGTCTGTCTGTCTGTCTGTCCGTCTGTCACCAGGCTGTATCTCATGAACTGTGATAGTTAGACGGTTGAAATTTTCACAGATGATGTATTTCTGTTGCCGCTATAACAACAAATACTAAGAACAGAACAATAATAAAAATTAAAGAAAAGTTTTAAAAAAGGTTTTTACGATAGCGCAGCGCCACCTATCTAGCATCAAAGATGGCTTCTTTACCTTAATCTGAATCTCGGAAGCGGCTCCAACGATTAAATAAAATTAAGTATACCTACTGGGGATTTCGGGGGCGATAAATCGATCTAGCTAAAGTCCCCGTCACGAGAAGCTATAAATTATGTAAACAAACATCTTTTACTAAGTAAACATTTTATACTGCGAGATAATAATAAATTGACCATATTCAATCGACATGCAATATAGACGGGTTATATGAAAGTAACAACCTATTTAATTTAGTCGGATCATATTTTAACGACGCAAAGCGCTATCGTTTGTGTTTCTTGGTACCGGACGCAGGGATTGTAAACTATCGGGACGCCATTTTGAAATAAACGCGTCATTCGAGTTTCGAATGCGTACGAGTTTGTTTCATTGCTTTGCATATATCGCGGATCTGGTTGTTATTGTTAATTTTGTTATTGTTTCGTTATCAATATTAAACACATTCAGTAAGATTTTTGAAAAGGTGATTTACAAGATGATAAGTACAAATATATGCAAATCAATTCCTGAGGAACAACACGGTTTCATGAATAGGCGCTCTACTGTATCGAATCTGACCGTATTTACTAACTACGTATTTTTGAGTATGAATGAGGGGGCGCAGGTTGATGTTATATACACCGACTTCGAAAAAGCGTTCAATAAAGTCGACCACATCATCCTGCTTCACAAGTTATATGCGCTCGGAATACGTGGTGACCTTCACAGACGGTTCTGCTCATATATCGCGAAAAGGAGACAGGCGGTAGTGATAGGCAGTGCTCGCAGCGACTATATTACGATCGACTCTGGAGTTCCCCAAGGATTGATTCTCGGTCCCTTGTTGTACAACGCATACCTTTTTGACATAAACACTTGTTTTTCAAATTCGAAATTTATTATGTTTACAGATGACAAGAAAATCTTCCTAAAGGTTAACAAGGTATCTGACTGTATCAATATCCAGAGCGACTTAAATAGTCTTTGCGAGTACTACACAACAAACAAAATTACAGTAAACACAGCAAAATGTCTTCAAATAACATTTACACGTAAAACTAAAATAATTAAAAATACATATTATATCGATGAAAAGCCCGTCAAAAAGGTAGATTCAGTACGTGACCTTGGTGTAAGACTTGACCGTAAAATGACTCTAATTGAACATATTGACGATATAGTCCATAAAGCTTATAAGCAACTCGGCTTTATAAAACGTGTCTGCAAGTCATTTACAGATATTGGCTGCATCAAGGTCTTATATTTCTGTTATGTAAGAAGCATACTAGAATATGCCTGTAGTATATTGTCTCCTTGTTATATAGTTCACACAGAAAAGCTAGAATCTATCCAACATAAATTCATAAAATTTCTTTGTTTTAAAGCATATAAGCAGTTTGATTCGTATTCCGAGGCTTGCAAATATTTCCATATAGAACCACTATCGCTCAGAAGAAAGCAATATGACGTTGTTCTATTACACGACATACTTTCAGGAAAATTAGACTGACCCGACTTACTCTCAAATCTAGAATTATGTACTCCTTCACGTCGGACGCGACATACTCCACTTTTCAATGTACCTCACTACCACACAAAATATGCTAGTAACTCCGTCTTGTCTCGAGCTGTTCAAACTTACAATAAGCAGTATTCTCATTTGGGTCTATTTCATTTGTCTAAATGTGCCTTAAAATTCGAAATTAAATCACTACACAATACTAGTAACACAGAATAAATAATAATACAAGTAGTTACACACACACACACACACACACACACACACACACACACACACACACACACACACACACACACACACACACACACACACACACACACACACACACACACACACACACACACACACACACACATACACACACACAATGCACGTAACAAGATCGTAAACTAAAATTTGCATCCGTTCATTTTTATCTTTGTGTAATTTATCTAATTGTAATCAATTTTGGCTATATTCCATATGTTATATTCTTAGTATTAAGTTTTTTAAATCGCTGTATGATTACTGAAATAAATAAATAAAAAAAACACTTTTTATTGTTGTTAATTTAACTGTTGCGTTAATTTTATTTTCACAAATTCATTTTTTTTGTTGGTCCAAATGTTGTGAACTCCTGAACACTTGTTTACATAATTTATAGCTTCTCGTGACGGGGACTTTAGGAGTAATTTTCAGAAAATGTTGTTTTATTCTTGTTTTCAATAATCAACTTTATTGATAATCAACTTAAAATATGACTTTTCCCGACATCTATTGGCGAGTACAAGTACTGTTTCAGTAAAGCAGTTAGTTGCTCTCAATTAAAAAAAATAGTATTATTATTCGTCAATAGATGTCGGGAAGAGTCATATTTGTCTGTTTAAGTGGCAAAAAATACCGAGCCGGTCAACCAGATATTTAATAATATTAATTACTACAATTACTATTTAAAAGTGTAATTGGTATGGCGCCAACAGTCTGCAATAAAATTCCTAAATCTTTAAAGGACATGGACAATATTATGTTTGAAAATAGGCTAAAACAATTTTTAATTCAGAAATGTTATTATGGTATTGACGAATTTTTAAGTGACAAATTATAATCATTATTATTATTTACATGACATTGTGCTGTATCCTTTTAATTTTATAACTCAATTAAGTTTATAAGAATGACCAGTGTAATATGTATTTAAATTTGGATTATATGTAGTGAGTAAAGCAGCGCCATCTGCAAAGTTTGCACGCCTGTTAAGGCAAAACATGACGACGGTTTGAATATTTTGTCACATCTTTTTGTTATACGCATGTTTTACGCAAATAAAATATCTTTATCTTTATCTTATCTTTATGACTACTATTACTATTACTACTATATAATACTATTCTACCTTTGTGTTAACGTTTACTTAGTTGGTGTTAGAAGTTCGTTAGAAATTCGATAGATGGCGTTCGGAACCCTCCGTGTGTGGGACAAAAGTCTGACTCGCACTTGGCCAGTTTTATTTTATGGGAACCGAGCATAAGAGGATATGAATTTCGAATTGATCAGACATATGAAAGTTAATTTTATTAGAGTCATCAAATAAAAAGCTCAGTCTTAAAAAGGCGCAACGCATTTTCATGGATCAAAGCTAAGACTTTCGATTAATAACACCATTCAAACAAAAAAAACTGGCCAAGTAGAGTTGGGACTCGCTCAATAAGGCTTCCGTACCAACTTCTTAGACTAGGTTAAGGGACAAACTTAACTTTGTAGTTCGGTCAACTATGTATAAAATAACTCCGAGGCCTATCTTAATTGGCGTCATCTGTGTCTGTATGGGAACTCCCTTTAATTTTCAACTTTTTTTTTAGTTTCTGGAATTTTCCCTTTATTTGTGCTGTCTTTCTATTGTTTTTCTTTCTATTGTTATTCTTTCTTTTTGCCAAATTACATGGGACGAAAACCTATAGGTTACTTCCGGTTAACCTAGAAGTGTCAATTTTATACAAAAGTAGGGTCTTACAGCACAAATAAAGAAAAAAAGTCGAAAAATAAAAAAAGCTCATAATTAAGGTACATTTTGGTACTTACAAAGTTTTACGAAAATCTAAATTTGCCCATATCTTCTTTTAGTGTTGACTAAAGACCTTGATTTTTATACACCTAATAGGGACTATAGACAGGCCTGCCTCACTCGCTCATAGCTATATATATATATATATATATATATATATATATATATATATAATATAATATATATATATTCTTAGATACCAAAAGTGAAAATGCTCAAAATAAACACTGTCACAATATCTACAGCTATATAATGCCATAAAACCTCAACATAATGGCAATTACATAATGTGTCTAAGCTAACAGCATAACTACTACGTCCGAACCATACGACGGCCACGCAACAACTGAGTCACGATTCCCGCTCGCTGTTCGCTTTTATACCATCGAGCCTAGTCGCAGGAGGGTAGTTGAAATATTTCTAAGACGGCCTCTCCTGACAGCGGGACGTCCTCGACCGCTTCGTCAGCCACCTGGTTCTCAGCACCAGCATCTGCAAGGATTTGCTCAACTTCTGTAATGAGCAAAATTACGAACTTGGGTAGACTTATTCCATCTAACATCATGTACTGAGCCTTTAAATTTGCTAAGCTCCATTATATTTTTGTGTAAGCATTAGCAAATCAAGATCATAAATAGTTCCTTTGTCACGGATACAAGCGTGCACTCAAGCATCCATAGCAAAGGCTTCATCAAATGAATTTAAAATCTAAACAGCCTCAGTTAAGCAAGAAAAGTAGCAAAATATTATAATGACGTTAAAAAAAACTTGAAAAGAACTCGAATAATTCTGACAAGGGTAAATTTAACATTAAAACATGTTGTAAACGCTAAATTTCCGGATGATCACCGTCCAAAACACATCGTTCAAGCAATAGAGAAAAATAATGTATGATGGAATTAACTGCGCATTTAAAACCATGCATACAGTATTAGAGATGGTTGGCTCATTAATGGTAATGCCCAAGCAGCACATAGGGTCATCAATGTCCATCGATACAGATGAGAAGGATATTAACGACACAACGCCTGCTATAGTTCTATGTATCACTAATGATGGAATCCGGACTTCCACCATTCGTCATACATTGTTTTTGACAGAGGCTTAAACGTTTGCTTGTCGTTGGAATACATAGTATAGGCCCAAACGTTCGCTTGCTATGAATTCGTAACACATCGCGTCATTGAGATAGAGGCCCAAATGTTCTGCATGTCATATGACCGCGGAACAGAGTAGAGGCCCAAACGTTAGCATACTCATAACAAATATCACAACACTCTCAAAGAAAGCAGAGTACGTATCCCGGCGTCGACTCGTACTTCATAACCCGTCGCAACAACAACACCTTGTTGTAATGACTGATCACAGTCGCCTCACCCCTGAGGGCGGCATTTCAAAAGTCTCAAAAACCGGTCAAGTCACGACTTCAACCAATCAAATTAATTCATTCTATGCTGTACATAACCCGTCGCAACAACAGCATTATTTAATGGCTGGTCAAAGTCGCACCCCCGAGGGCGGCGTCTCAGAACAAAACCAAACAAGTCCAAGCTCTAGTGTAGACATCTATCTATGCCTGAGTTCACTTGTACTTCTCCATAACGCCGTCACAGGTGTCAGAGAACGAATCAAATAACTGT
Source organism: Cabera pusaria (assembly GCA_954871355.1). Taxonomy (NCBI): domain Eukaryota; kingdom Metazoa; phylum Arthropoda; class Insecta; order Lepidoptera; family Geometridae; genus Cabera; species Cabera pusaria. The sequence goes on along the minus strand of OX940885.1, from coordinate 1,435,715 downwards.
GAATCGTTAACGTCAGAGACAAATAAAGTGTGAACGGACTACACAACATGCTTCCTTCACAACTCTGCAATCAGCTCGAGCCTGTAATAGTGAGGAGCTCGGCACGCAACCACAAAGGTCAGACGTAAACAAAATATGCCCAAATCACACAACAGTGGCTGGAATCTGCTACTCACAACTCATCAACAAACTCAAACACGCAACGGTGAGAAGTTAGAAACGTAACCACGAAGGTCAAAGACAAATGAAGTGCGAACAAACTATACAACAGCTGCTCTAATCTGCATCCCTTACGACTCAACAATCTGCACGAATCCATAACGGTAAGAGGCTAACCATATATGCCATAACGGCATAAATGCCACGAAGAAGCTCGGCAAAACGCACATATTCGCGAACAAGCACATCAGGTACATACAACGTGGCATCACACGCGTAACCGCACTGTAGCACTGTCAACAACTGGAGATCAAGCTCGGTACAGAGCTCAGCACCATGCGCGCGCTCGCACATAAGCACGACAGAAACATCAGCACTACGTGCGCCTGCATGGAGGGGCGCCCAGGAACTACATCGGTCGTGTGAAGCTCGTCACACGAGCACAGCGCAAGCGCAGTGGCGCGACCAGCAACAATATCGCGCTTCAGCGCGCTGCTCAGCGTGAAATTCAGCACGAAGCTCAGCACACAAGCACCGACGCGCAAAGGCACGCTCAGAATAGCGCGCACTCGCGCAATGGCGCGACCAGCGACAGCATCGCGCCTCAGCACGCTGCTCTACGTGGAGATCAGCATGAAGCTCAGCACGCAAGCACCAGCGCGCAATGGCACGCATCGCGCTTTAGCACACAGCTCGGCAGCGAGCTCAGCTGGTGACGTGGAGCTCGTCCTCTATTGGCGATGCGATGCTCAGGCTTATCACCGACACATTCTAAAAAATGCAGGGACTATAGAAACTTAATTCATATTATGTTATCCTAATGGTAACTTACAGTGCCAATATGTCATTTAAGTATAGTAGAAGATATATTACGGGAGAGCCGATTCACCATCGACTTTCGAGTATGTTAAACGCTTAGTTCGCTTGTGTTGAGGTGCTGTACTGATTACCAGCGTTTTAAAGTCAAACAAAAACAAAGTAAACAAAAATGTATACATGTGTGTATATGCTCGATGGCGGAGGTCAAATCTTGCTAGTCCAACTATAAACACTTCCTCTTATTGCATGTAGATAAAAATTGAAACGTTGGTTTAGTGGCTACACATCATTTTCGCAATGAACATGATCTCATTTTATACCCAGACCCAGACAGGGTCCAGATAAGAGAACTCCTCCTTATGGACAGCACAGATACAACACCCTGTTTACGGATAAAATTATGGAAGTCCATTCATAAGTCTTTATTGAGAGCTTTATTCATGAACTGCACTCAAGATTGCATCAACCCTGGTTTTTACGTAGTTGACACAAACAATGACATTGAAATGTTAAAGAATCCACAACAACGCCATCTGGCGAGTTAAAGTCATAATAAAGCGTAGTCCAAGAAAACCGAATTCTCATAGGTTAAGTCGTTTTAAAGATAAATGGAGATAAAGTCGTTGCTTTTGTATGCAAATAATCTATCACCCCAAACACATACACATTATCCGTTCCATCGCTAGTAACAGAAATAAAATCAAATCAAACTAAAATACAGTTTGCATCATAAGTTGTAAGTAGTAAGTAACTTGCTTACTGTTTTTATCACCTCACCTTTAGCTTGCGCTGTAAGTCTAAGATATTTTTACCAGATTCAAGATTCCTACGTTCGGCCCAACCTGACCATCGAAACGACGCCATAAGTTTACTGCCAGAACTAAACTACTCATGTCATGAAGTACAAAAATACCGCAAAAATGAACAATATTACAAATGTTCGAAGTAACTTTTTTATTTAACTTCGTACACCAAACCCTACAGTACGTTGTCATCTAGCATGTAGGTATCGACTAGTTCCGTTTGTCACGATAACATAATTGTACAGAGCACTTTACTCACTTTTGCAGCTTAGCGTATTTCACAATAACCTACTGTGAGTACGCTACAAACACACGCGGACAAATGAGATTGCTTTACATTTTATTGTAATTTGTGTCTAATAAATGTTAATCAAAACTTTTACTAAGTATTTCAACTTATTATTACTACCTAGTACTACTACTGTACGGTCTAAACTGGGATCGTACCATAATAACTGTACTACGTATAGACAAATAACACTAATAGCAGGTAGGTAACAGCCTAAGTACAACGCTCGCTTGTCGGTATGACAATAGTCTGCCTATAACAAATACCTGGCGCTTAAAACTTATGAAAATCACTGCACTGTGCCTGTCACCTTTTTTATTTGACTGACTCAATGCGTTCGCGAGCAATGTGAGACTACACATTGTCGTTTGTAAATAACTACGGGGTGTCTTCACCCCGTAAGTACTCTTGTAAGAAGGATAGTTCTTCCACCAATATAACCCTTAAACATTACCACTCAATGCTACGGCAATAAATTTAAAACTATGGTCAAGTATACACTGAAACTAGTACAGTTACTTAATACTCGGCTTCACTTTGTATGTAAGAAGTAGATATAAGAATTCAAAATAATTTAATATTGATCTTATTGTGCTTTTTTATTTTCGTAATACCAAAACATCTAACTCGAAGATTTATAGCATTCTAAGCCCTCAAAACCTTTTTATTATACCCGCAATTTCACGGCAAGAACAAGCTTACATGGTAAACATGTCGGACTAACCAGGAAGGACACTAAGAAGTTAGATGTTACATAATGGTCTTGATTTGAATCAGTTTCCCTGACGTCTGTTACTGTTACTGATCAACCAGCATTTCTTAGACTTGAAAACGATTCTTAGTCGCACTAAACACGGCAAACAAACCTATAACTTCATACTGCGTAATAGCAATGAGCAACGTGGATGAAGTGTAAATACAAATGTTAACACGACTTATAAGACGCTCTTGCGTTGCTAGGTAGACAATTACTCGTATCTAAATGTTTCGGGCTTGCCGAGTTATTTAGCACAGTCAACCTCGCATTGCTTATTAACGAAACATAAGTTATTTTTCAAAAAAAATAAAACCGACTTCATAATCTCAAACAGGCACTCAAAAGCGAAAAATAAATTACTTAAAATTATTATAAGCGCTACCCACTTATCTATTTGAAGTCGGTGCCAGCCAAGTCTAATAGGTAGTAGATAGATAATACCTACATGTATCTACCTACTTACTAACCTACATGTACCTACTTACTACTACTACATACATAGTATCTATCTAATATCCAATAGACTTGGCTGGCACCGACTTCAAATAGATAAGTGGGTAGCGCTTATAATAATTTTAAGTAATTTATTTTTCGCTTTTGAGTGCCTGTTTGAGATTATGAAGTCGGTTTTATTTTTTTTGAAAAATAACTTATTTTACCCTTTTTAGTGCATAACAAGTTTTAATTAAATTACATGCATCTATTACATTTGGTGTCTGGGCCGTTATACACTGACGGATATATACTTTTTGAAAATTTCAAGTATGTACCTATAACGGTTAAGAAGATACAGATTTGTAAAGTGCGCTCATATGTATAGACACACGGACGGACGGACGGACGGACAACAAAGTCTCAGAAAGTGTTCATTTGGTACCCTTTGAGTTCGGAACCGTAAAAAAAATGACTTTAAATGCCTTGCTAAAGTGATAATATTCACTAGTAATAATTATGTCATCAAGGTATCAAAGGACAATGTCCAAAATGGCCCTGTGCAATTAAAGCATCTGACACACACGATAATTAATTGTTTATTTTATTACAATAATTCCAGATACTTTTATAACACGGACTAGTTGTATTCCAAAATGAATATAAAAAAGTATTATTTGCGATTATTAACATTACTTGCCGCCATATGGCCAACAGAGTACTGAATCACTCTACTACGTTATAAGAGGCACTTCCCTATATTGTTGAAACCCGAATTATGAAAGCACTGTGTAGCCAACCTAACAACGGAAAGTATTATTTACGTAGTAACTATTATATAATCTGTGGTATTATGCTTATACATTTTTTTTGCAGTGTTGGTTGGTACAAAGTACGTTCATAATTCTGAGTTATTTAATAATGTATGCAGTGTCGCGTGACTGAAATGGCCGCCATCTTCGGCAAACGCCATGTCATGTCAAAAAATCTTAGGTATGTTTAAAAAAGTTTGCACCCTAACAAGACTTTGCCCGGTAGAACATTCCTGTGAAGATAAATTATTTATATTTATATATAATTATTTATTATAATTATCAATATATCATTATTTATTGAGGGCCCGGTGGCGTAATTGGGAGAACAGTCGGCTTTGATGCCGTGGTACCGAGTTCAAACCGCCGTGCACCAATGAATTTTTCGATCGAAAAATATATGTGCGCTTCTCACAGTTGCCCTCCGGTGAAGGAAAACATCGTTAAAAAAACCAACAACCCCCGCATGGTGGTAGGACATATCTAGTGTCCGCCTGGCCAGCTACCACCCTCAAGTTACCCACCTCAAGAAAATCTGTTGCCAAACATCTTATGTGTTCAGGCAGCTATCCTTGAGAGCCAGCTCCCATTCTAGTCCACTTCTCTATCTTCGACCGCATCATCACTTAGCAACAGGTGAGATAGTGGTCAAACGCTAGCCTATAAGATATTAAAAAAAAAATATATATAATCCCCACCTTTATTTCAATCTCGCTCACAGTTACCGTAAGAATATCTGTCAAAAACCAAAATCAACGAGAAGAAAGATATAAAAATATTCAAGGTCATATTTTTTAGTATTCCATAGCATATATCCAATAGCAATAGCAATATATCCAATATATATCCATTATATCCAATAGCAACCTCCATTGTGTATAATCTTCTTGGGACTCTTCTACTAAAACCAGTACATTCTCCTACGTTTGAGGTATTTATCTCCATATCTCTGGAGATACTTATCAGATCTCGATAAAATTAAAATGGGACCACCTCGGAAACGTATCCTACCTATTAAAAAAATAATCATTTGGATCCGTTCACTATTGACGGAGAAATCGCGTAACATACACACAAAAAAAAAAAAAAAAAAAAAAAAACATACAGACGAATTGAGAACCTCCTCCTTTTTTGTGAAGAGATCCAGATAAGAACCCTGGCAAACTACCCTTTACTGCAAATAATTCGACGATATTACTTAATTAGCTCCGACCACTGTCTGGTGAAGTCTGTCTCCGTCTACTCCCCGCCCGATCCCAGCCAAAAAGGCACCCGGCGTGTCGATACAGGTCAGCAGATTGGGATGAGATGCGTTGTTTTTTCGTGTCCTATCCTTGGCGGCAGGTATGTTTTTCTTCGAGCGATCCCTCAGCTTGCGCGGATGCTGTGACAGAAGTGTTACGTCAGGGTATGGAATATTTCATACCATTTTCTGACGTTCCGATGTCAAGCAAAGCTCGTCCATGGTTTAATGCCAAATGTAGAGATGCAGAAGCATCAAACATGAAGCTTACTTAGCCTGGGCTGATGCTCGAACCCGCAAGACTAGAGATGTAAAAAGAAGAAAGCCTTTAACTTAGCCGCCAAGTCTTGCAAAAAGGCTCTCAAGAAGGCTCGCTTCGATCACATACGCCGAACAGGGAACAAACTTGCTTCTTACCCCTCTGGTAGCAAAGCGTTCTGGTCCCTGGCGAAGTCGATCGAAGAGAACTTCTGCCGTCCCTCACTGCCTCCACTGCTGAAACCCGACGGATCGCTAGCGCACTCTGCTGAAGAGAAAGCAAATTTATTTGCTACTCTGTTTGCGGAGTCTTCACGTTTATATGCTGGCAATGCTGTACCTTCTAGTCTGCCGACTTGCGGGACGTTTATGTCGGAAATCCGCATTCTTCAAACTGAAGTACACAAAGCGTTGCGCAATCTAGACGTGAACAAAGCTAGTGGTCCGGACGGTATACCAGCTGTAGTCTTGAGGACGTGTGCGCCTGAGTTGACTCCTATTTTGACACGCCTCTTTCACTTGTCTATGACGACTGGTAAAGTGCCTAAGTCCTGGAAGCAAGCAAACGTGCAACCTGTGCCCAAAAAGGGTAGTCGCGCAGACCCAGCCAATTACAGGCCTATCTCAGTCACTTCCATACTCTGTAAGACTATGGAACGTGTATTGAACCACAGGCTCCTGGCATACCTAGAAGTGAACGATCTCCTCAGTGACCGACAATACGGGTTTCGCCGAAACCGGTCTACTGGGGATCTTCTAGCATATGCCACTCACATCTGGAGCGAGGCCATCGAGAACCACGGCGAGGCGCTGGCCGTCTCTCTTGACATCTCGAAGGCTTTCGACACGCACGACACTTCTGGCACGATAGCCTTATTAGCAAGCTTCCTTCATACGGCCTTCCCACTGGTTTATGTAATGGATAGCAGATTTCTTGAGGGATCGGTCGATTCGAGTGGTCATCGATGGCTGTTCTTCCGACCAATTGGCCATAAATGCCGGAGTCCTTCAAGGATCAGTACTCTCTGGAACACTTTTTCTGCTGCATATTAATGACCTGCTTAAACCCGGTATCTTTGGGTACGCAGATGACACTGTTGTAGAGAGAGTTATGCATCCAACGCACGAACCAGTGCATTACAAATCCAGTCTCATAGAGAAGCGATGGTCGAGCGCTTGAACTATTCTTTAAAGGCAGTCTCCGATTGGGGCGATGCCAATCTGGTCAAGTTCAATGCTGCAAAAACCCAGGCGTGTCTTTTCTTCGCTAAACGGAGCCCATTTCTACTGGCTCCTACTTTCCGGGATGTGTCCGTTCCGATAAGTAACAATCTCGAGCTTCTTGGCATCTCTTTGACACCAACTCTCAATTTCGGGTCTTATATTGAGTCTAGAGCCCAGCTAGCCTCAAAAAAGCTTGGCATTTTGGCTAAGGTGAGACGGTACTATACACCGTGACTGTACGAGCTACGCATCGTACATTCAACTTTTCACCGCATTTATTGTAATTTAGACTAAGTCAGCAAACTGCACCTCAACATACATTTCTTATTTTAATTTAGTTCGCAATTGACCGCGCCGTGTCGCGTACTCACCTAGCACATTACCTAGCACCTAATTTTCATAGCACTTTATATTATAATGTTTACATTAAACTTTTTAGCATTTAAAACTATTTTCAATTACGATCCTTAAGCCAGCCTAGGGTTCGTACAGTGACAGTTGCTTAATCTTTACCAAGCACAAGTCCGGTCGTGTATGGAGTACTGTTCTCACCTTTGGGATGGTTCTGCCAAATACCAGCTGGAGACACTGGAAGCTATTGAGAGGAGAGCCAAGAAACTCATAAGCGACGACCTACTAGTAAGCAAGAGCCTCCAGAGTCTCGCGCATCGCCGCAAAGTCGCTTGCTTTTCGGTTTTCTATCGAATACATTTCGGAGAGTGTGCAATGGAACTGCATGATTTGATTCCACCATCCCCATTTTATAATCGGATATCCAGAGACACTAAAAGGCGCCATCGATTTATGGTGGATATACCATCTACCCGAACGAAGCGATTTGCTTCTTCGTTCATCATACGAACCGCGAAAGAATGGAATACCCTACCTGAGTCTGTGTTTCCGGTTAAGTACAATATGGGGGTCTTGAAATCGCGAGTGAATAGGTATCTTCTGGGTAAGCACGCTCCATCATCGATCGCATCATTACTTAACATCAGGTGAGATAGTGATCAAGTGCTACCCAGTTCGGTATAAATATATATATATATATATATATATCGCATGCAATTTATACCTAAACTTTCGTCAACTCCGGCGGTACTATCTGCCAGTCGGTTGTCGCTGCTCACGCGCGCAACGTATATTATTATTCAAATGACGGGATAACTGCGCATTCGTATTCTATATTAGAAACGATTTAAGTTTTTCAGTCATTTTGCGGGTTTGACAAAAAACAAGCATAATATGTTTCATTTTTTAGGGTTCCGTAGTCCTGACAAGGAACCCTTATAGTTTCGTCATGTCTGTCTGTCTGTCCGAGGTTTTGCTAAGAGACCGTTAATACTAGAAAGCTGTAATTTTGTGGGGGTATGTAAATAAATGACGCAGACAAAATGCTGAAATAAAATTTAGAAAAATATTTTTTTTTGGGTAGCTCCCCTATATGAGAAGTGAGGGTGAATTTTTCCCCAATTCATCCCCCCCCCCCTCTAAAAGCTAAACTGCTGGCTTGAAAAATCTGGAAAAATTCGTGATAATAGCGCATTTCATGAACTTTAAAGGAAAATTATAGCGGTTGAGATATCTTTATTAGTTTAGCAGTAATAGACGTTGAACTTGGGTGTTGGATAATTTTGTACCAAATACAAAATCCTTAGAATAGATCCTTTAAAGTGACAAAGACGGAGTACCTAGTTGCTTGTTTATAACGGGTAAAGACTTGCATTGAATAACAGGCTACTACGGAACCCTACACTGTGCGTGGCCCGACAAGCACTTGGCCGGTTATTTATGCTACTGATACTAAAATGACAAAACGGCGTAGAATTCACTTTCTCGACTTTAAATTCGACTCTCAGTTAGGAATTTTGATGTTATTTTGTGAAATAAATAAAAAGAATTCGTAAACTTTGTTTATTCCCTTTACTGTATGAGGCGCGCGCTGATACATCGCGCGCTGAACGAAGTAATGACAACGCTAGATCGAGCCCCTTAGACAAATTTTTGCTTGTATTGTCTGAAATAAACGTTGGTATTGTGTTTTTGTAGGGGAGTGGAGTAGCTGTTACGTAGTAACTATTATATAATCGGTGCTATAGACGTCAGTATCTGGTATAAGTTTCAACTTGCTAGGTCCACCCGTTCCTGAGAAAATCGGTGGTGACACACGGACAGTCAGACGGACAGGAAAGTGATTTTATAAGTGTTCCTTTTTTACCTTTTGAGGTATGGAACCCTAAAAACTAACTCAAAATTTGTTATTTCTTCGCGCTACGAATCTACGATGCTACAGACAGACACATACATTCTTCGAGCCTTCTTTTTGCGTCGGGGGTTGATGAAATGAGAACATAGTACTAGGTAACTAGTAAAACAAAGGTAAATTTACTGAGATTTAAAAAAAAAGGGGCGCGCATTCTTCCGAATTCGCGCGTCTGCGCGTGACCAACGCTGATTTAAAATCTCAGAAGTAATGTGTGTTACGCTGTGGAATGAAGGTTGAATTTGTTATGTTCAGTTTTGGATCGACGCTTCGACTCTGCTCTAGTATAAATTGACCCTAAGGGTACAGCACGCTAGGCCATTCTAGGCCTAGCGATCTTCGACCGCATCATCATTTACCAACAGGTGAGATAGAGGTCAAACGCTAGCCTATAAAATATAAAAAACAGCATCGTCAATTTTAAAAAATAAATGAGGAAATCAAACGCACAAACAAATAAACGGAATCAATTTTATTTCAAAGATTTTATTGTCTATGTGTGTCTAACAACTGAACACACATGCACTATACTAATTATGATCGATTTTGAAACAAACTTCAAGTAAAATTGTAACAAAATCTGGAACTTTTCCCAATAAGTGGAGTGTATAGACACCTACTAAGTATATAAACGCTACTACAAAAGGTTTTACTGTATACATTTAATTATTGTTAAAAGTTACGCTACTCATAAATTAATAACACATAATAATACTTACTGAAGCGCGGACTTTGAGATACTATACTAATAAATATTACAGCTGTTTAATTATATATTATATTTTATTAATAATATACCCGATAGTCTGTCTGTCCTCCTCATGGTTCAATTATATTTTAATTATTACATATGCATACATACTTAACACCCCTTCTATTTGCGTCGGGGGTAAAAAATTGACAAATATCAGATTTAGGGTCAGTTTCACCGGTTCCTGATAGCCCTTTTGGGAACTTATCTGACAGATTTTTGACAGCTTTTATATGGCGACATCTGTCAGATAAATATCTGTCACTTTATCATGAACCGGTGAAACTGGGCCTGAGTAGTGAAGAGGCGGCTAATTAATAGACACGTTGACTTTCTTTATATATTATCTTAATATTCCACAGCAGGTACGAGCTTCATATGCATGTTGTGCCTGACTTGGTACTAAAAAGTAGCTTTTACTACCATCAAGGAGGAAATCTGCCGCCATAACCTTACGGCGTTCCGGCAGCACACAGCCCTTGAGAGTCAGAATATTCTAGGCCTAGCGTGTTCACGATCTTCGACCACATCATCACTTACCACCAAGCGAGATAGTGGTCAAATGCCTATCAGACAGTTATTAGAGAATAACTGTTAAATGGATTGAATGTTAACCAATTATGCATTGGTGGCGCCATCTGTGATTACTCTTTAGAAGTAAATCACTTTGGATGAAATCATTACAGATTTCAGAACATAGACGGCGCCACCAATGCACAATTGGTTAAAACTCAATCCAGTAACTGTTTACTTGTGAGAGAGTTGTAGACATCGTAGTATTGTAGTGCTAAAATTATTTTTTTATTCAACCGATACAGCTAGATCGTACATTACACTGCATGTTAAGTTACATCTATTAATATTAATTATACATTTATTAGATATGTTAAAACATCAAACACTTTTTCGATATAAGCGATTCGTCTGAACTAAGCCAGTGAAATTAAAATTATGGAGTTGCGCTTATGTCAGACTAAACACTTTAACTGTAAAAGTGCCTTTAAATAATTCTAATTAATTTGACACGGATATTCGTTTTTGATAATGTTTTTTATATTTAAATTTTTGCCATATTCTAATATGTACTTGTTTCTATTGCATTATTGTTATGGTTTTGTACACTTTTTTACTTCAAAAGTGAACCATATACATTGAAATAAATATATAAACGACAACGACAGTTTTTGCCTTTGTTTTTGTGGTAGGACTTGACGGTAACAGAGAATCAAAAGGTGGTAGGATCATTATGTCGATGTTCCGCCTGACTTGCTACCAAAATGTAGAATACCACCATCGAGGAGAAAATCAGCCGCTATTAGCTTACGGTGTTCAAGCAGCATATAGCCCTTGAGAGTCAGAGTATTCTAGGCCTAGCGTGTTTACCGTCTTCGACCACATCATTGCGTACCACCAGGTGATATAGTGGTCAAACGCCAGCCTATCAGATAAAGAAAAAAATCTAAAGGTAACAATTTAAGCTGCGAGATTCTATTAAAAAAAGATAGAATCAACGTCAAAGTTAAATCTACAGTAACGTGGAATCCAGATAGACAGTATCTAAGACCTGGGTTTGGTTTAGAGGGGCAAATAAACACCTGAAACTGAATTCATTCAGTCAGATACATACGCCATCGATACATGGTTGATATTCCATTCTGTCGCACAAGTCAAGCGCTTTGCATCAACATTTGTCATACGCACAGTAAAGGAATGGAATTCCCTGCCAGAATTTGTGTTTCCTGTGAAGTACAATCAATACAATCTTCAAATCGCGAGTGAACAGGTATCTTCTAGGTCAACGTGCTACATCGTCGATCACATCTTCACTTAACATCAGGTGAGATAGTGGTCAAACGCTTGCTCATCTTCAGTAAAAAAAAAATATCTATAGATAAAGAACACGCCAATACTTCATAATTAATTCAGATTCTTTTGATTTAATAATTAATGTGTATTGTCATTGTTATATTTAAGTTTACCTATTATTTAAACATTCCATTATGCATAACTTATACTTTAAAGATGATAGAAGTGGCAATTATGCAAGTTTTACACCCCGTGAACGGTCAAATTTATGCAATGGTAGATAATCTTTACGTTTTCATCTAAATTTGTTTGACAAATGCATCAAACAACGCTACAAATTATCAAATGATTTGATATACGCGTAACAAAAAATAAGCGCGAACTACGCGTTAGAAATGAACTTCAAAGTTCATCCAATTTATTGGTGTTTTCAAATATTAACATGACGCTTACATCATTCCGTTGATTTGGACCGTGACGCTAAATCACTTCTGTCATATTTTACCTGAGTGCGCCTAAAGAGGTTTAAACTTAAACATATCGCTTACCGGGCGCTTAAGCTACTTGCGTAAATCACAAGTAAATCATGCGATATAACAATAACAAGCCTACAACATTATTTTAATTATAATGTTGTCGTGAGGAAGTATCAGACGTAAAACTTGCATGTAATCACCGCAATGACCCAAGTTATCAATAAGTAAACATTTTATAAATAACTATTCGATTGATATACATAAGTACAGTTGTTACTCGACTCGAATATACATAGATCCTTTATACATACATCAAATGTTTGGTAATCAGTATCACGAATTATAATTTAGAGCTAACGGTCCGCGCTTCGTACGAACAATAAACAATTATTACATTATAACAAAAATCACGCATACCGAAATACACCACCCGTACATCCACTTTTAGGTACATAATTATAAACATTAAAAATCAATCCGCGCTTTAAAAGACTTATTGAAACCAAACGAAACTTACAACCTAACCTAAACGATCTCTGTAAACACACATGATCTTTTTATAAAAAAAACATCAACAAATATTTATAATTAGAAAATTTACCGGTAGGTACATAATTTCAATAAAAAGTAACCTTTAACTGCTGGCACAAAGTTTAAAACCGGGGTTGAAGTACGTTAAATTGTTAGAGACAAAATAATGGAATACGCATATAAAAATCTGGAATCCAAAAGTTTTATAAAACCACCGTTGAATGACCCATTAGAATATTGAGACTTACTCAGTGGTAATATCTGAGCCGTTGGGTTTCGAATCGTCGATGATTTCAGGCGAAGGCGTAGAATCAGGATCTTCTTGCGTGTTCAGTATTCCTGACGTAGATGGCGCTTCGAGCGATGCGTTTGACATTGAATCGGCCAGTTGTTCCACTTCCCCGCTACTAGATGGCTCTGAAGGACCGTCGATTGTCGCAGTCTCTGTGCTCTCAGACGCCGCACTGGGTTCTTCCGTTTCTTCAATGGGAGCGTGCTCGTTTCTAAGACTTGTGGTCGCGCCTTCAGGTCGAGGCCGTAGTACGAGGTACATAAGAAGATCAGACAGAGATATGATTCCGATCACTTTGTCCTGCTCGTCAACGACTACGAGACGATGAACCTGAAATATTAATAGCTCATTTTTAATATGTCAGACATTTTGTGTTATTGGATTTGTCACGCACTGCTGACCTATGGTCTGATGCATAAGGTGAAGTCATCGGTCATTGTCAATGTACGAGGCATTTTATTCAAATAATTAACAATATTTGTGTTTTTTCACAGGCGCTTAGGAGCATTATATCGATGTTACGCCTGAATTGCTACCATAAAGAAGCTTAACACCATCAGGGAAAAATCAGCCGCTATAACCTTACGGTGTTCCTGCAGCACCATCCTGTGATAGTCAGAGCGTTCTAGGCCTAGCTTGTTCACCATCTTTGACCACATCATTGCTTACCACCAGGCGAGATAGAGGCTAGCCTATCAGATAAAAAAAATTAGCATTAAAATAAAACTTATCAATTGAAAGCTTATACTCGTACATTTTAAACTGTTGTTTTAGCTGAGTAATATCAGAGTTATGGCAACGTAGCTTTAATTCAATGGTCATCTGTAACTGTTTACTGTATATGTCAGTGCTCTGGTTGTCGGATATAGGGATAGCCGTAACTAGTTGAGTACTTCCCTCTTACACGACACGAATATCCTAGATTATAAAGGCGAAAGTTTGTGTGAATATTTGTAACTTCTTCAAGCTAAAACTACTCAACCGATTGAGCTGCAATTTAGTATGTAAGATAGCCTAGACCCTGGAATAACACATAGGATTGTTATCCCGATATTCTCACAGGAACAATATCTACGCGGGTAAAACCGCGGGGTACAGCTAGTCTATAATATATCCGATAGAAAACCGTGATTACCTCGGCCCTGACAATTCGTTCCATAACATCGTACAGTTTCTCATCGAGGGTACATTTCTGGACCCCCTCGAACCACTCGTTGCGATGCTCGTTGGCTGTCTTCAATGATACGTCCAGGTTGTTGTACGTCTTCTCCGCTGCCAAGTTCTGGCAATTGTGATCACATATATAGTGAGATAACAGATAAGAAAACATATCACATACCGAATTTATAAAGATTTTCCGAGAATTATTTAAGATCGTTTACAAAACCAAAAAACTGACTTCACATGCCGCGACAGTGAAAAGTTAGTGAGTCATAATCATGCCAATAAGGCATCAAATTTGTATATATTGTTTAGATCCATATCTCCGGAGATGATTATCAGATCTTGATAAAATTTGGGAACGGGAATTTGAATGAGACCAAAGAGGCCCCCCATTTGGTCCCATCTAAATTTTATCGAATTATCATTCAACCAAAAAAGAATTTTACAAATCGGTTAAGATTTGACGGAGTTCTGAGGTAACAAACATAAAAAAAATGCAGTCGAATTGAGAACCTCCTACATATTTGTTAAGTCGGTTAAAAATATAATTATAGGAGCTATTAAATCAACATTTTAATTTATTTGTCACGTAACCAGTTTGTAAGTCATTTTTTACGGAGCATGTCAGAACATGCATAAAGACAATACATGGAAATCCTTCCTCGCACCTTTTTAACCGACTTCAAAAAAAGGAGCAGGTTTCTCAATTCGACCGTATATTTTTTTTTTTTTTTTTTATGTTTGTTCGCGGATAACTTCGTCGTTTTTGAACCGATTTTGATTATTATTTTTTTGTTCGAAAGGAGATATCCCAAGTGTGGTACCATGGTAATTTTATCGAGGTCTGATAAGTATCTCCAGAGATATTGAGATAAACATCTCAAAATTGGTACTGAAAATGAATAGCGCGGCATTGAAGTCGGTTCTTTTTAGTTTTTAAACGATATTATTAAGCAGTCAAGTAGAAACATAAAAAGCTTAATGAAGCTTTTAGGTTTAGAATTGCTTAGCTTGTTTAAAAGTACACACACGGGCAATTTTTTGAGCAATAATTGGTTGGCAACTATAATAGATCAATCTGGCGCAATTTCAATAAAATGCGGTAATTGTTTCGGGAACACTGCTTCTGATTGCTGCATATATTCCACATTGCTCATTATTGCCATATGAGTTGCCAAATATCCAATCGGTTTAGAAATGTTCAGTCAATTTTAAGTCGATCTCGTTTGTACATGTAACTACGTCTCGTTTACGCGAGAAGTACAGGACAGCGGCGGAGGCGGGAGGTTATGTGTTGTTCTGTTGCTCCATATTGCATACAATAGGGAATATGCATGTTTTTTTTTAATATTTTTATTTCACTCATTACATCCATATAACATAATAAAAAAATAAAATACTGCTGGAATTAGTCTAATTATTTTTTAAATAAACATTTAAAATTACAAATAAATTTGAGCAGTTTAAACGCCATCATTTCCCGGGTTCTTTAGTAGTGCATTGTGACGTCACGCACTTACGTCAGACACACGCCGCTTGAAGTAAACTAGCTTTTTTTTTCTTTAACTAAGACTCCGCGCGATTATTGTATTTAGCCAATGGCATGTTTTTATTAAATTGTACAGTTTCTCTAATCTCGTACTCATTTTTATCTATATTAAATGGTTAGTAATATACATTTTTACACAATAATACGCGGCAAACACAATATTTGGAAATAAATACAATAAGACCACACCATACATTTATTTTTATGTTCCCGCGCTCAATGTTTCTATCACGTGGAGTAGTGCATAATGACGTCAACTTTCGATTCGACCAATGGTGATTAGTTTTACAAACTTAAATTTCCCTCGCTTAAAATGCATTTTTAATTTATTATTTTAAGCAAATAAAATGGAATTAAATTAAAAAAAAGGTTTTACATATAACTCCAGGACAACAAAAATCGTAAAAAATGTATTTCCAATAAATGTGAGCTTCATGCATATTCCTTATTGTGTTGCCGTATTTCAGCAACAGGTTGCTACATGTTGCCCTCGCCTTAAAGTGCTCGATGTAGTCCTGACGTCATACATAGTGTTGACGAGTATTGACCGGAATAGAACAATTTTAGTTGCTCGTGTAAGTTTTTTTTATGATATAAGGTAACGGGACAAGTACGACGGTCGCCTGATGGTAAGCGATGACGTCTACCTATTACAGATGCAGCGGCATGCTAAATTCTGGCAGTCCAGAATTTTGCATGTCACTGCACTGCGCCTGTTACTTTGAGACATAAGGATGTTGAGTCTCACATGCCCTGTAATTCCACTAGACACCTTGCCATTTCAACCGAAAAACATTCCTATTTCACGGCTGAAAATTAATAGGCAAAGTGGTTGTACCGCCCCAGGCGGACTAGCAGAAGTCCTACAGACGGACGGACTATCAGTTCCATTTGGATCATGATATGTACTGTGATCGGTACGCGTTTCTCTATGTCGTGTTTCACTATTTCACTTTTTTTATTTTTTTTATATAAAAATTGTCTGAAGTACTGAAACACACAGTTACATGTATGGTTGGTTTTAACCTACTTTAATTTTTTTTAAATATTCTGACGTAAACGATTGGATGACAGCTGAATGGTTCATTGCTTTTTTTTTCTAATTCAAAGCGTTAAATTCTGCTTTTGCTATGTTTACTTGATAATTGGTTATGATTTATTATATGATTTTGACGTGTATATGTGCGTATATTTATACTGCCTACATACTGAATAAATGCTTTGATTCTTTGATTCTTCTTTGATTCCTACCACTACAACAATGATTGACTATAACAATGTTGACTTACAATGACATCAAACTTGGCATATATGTCCTTCAGGCGTCCCTCTTCGTCGATGAGAGGTAACGCAGACACCCGGCGGTTGACGAACTTCTTGAGAGCTTCGATGATGGAGGTTTCTTCAGTGGCGGTCTCTATGTCGTTGAGGGTACCAATGGGCAGGTCGCGGAGCTTGTGTTGAAGGTACGACGGCTTTGGGAGGTCGTTTATCTGGAAGATAATGGCCATGATAAATACAGTTATGAATGATTAATACAGTTCAAGTCTAAGGGCCAGTTTCACCGGTACCTGGTAGCCGTGCAGTGAAGAGAGCCAAAAAACTGATTAACGACGACCATGCTTGTATGTAAAAGGCTCTAAGACACTATCTAGTGTCCACCCGCCAGCTACCACCAACAAGTTGAAAAATCTGTCTTGAAACATCTAATGTGTTCCGGCAGCTATCATTAAGAGCCAGTTCCCATTCTAGGCCTAGAGTGTTACCATCCTCGACCGTATCCTCACTAAGTACTACTAACTGGTAAGATAATGGTAAAACGCAAGCCTATACTTTCAAAAAAGCTAATTATGTACAATTTGAGAGTCACAAGAGAATAGGCATATGTTGGTTAAGCGTGCTACATAATCGAATCTTCTTCACTTAATATCTGGTGATATAGAGGTGAAGCCAAATATAACCGTTTTTAGGGTTTCGTACCTCAAAAGGAAACCGGAAGGGTTGCTTCTTTTTTATTAGGATCACTTTATTGTCCGTCTGTCTGTGTGTCTGTCCGTGTGTCAATACCCTTTATCTCTGGAATGCGTAGAGGTGTCAAGTTAAAACTTAAAATAAATACTTGGGTCTACTGTATCTTTCAGCTGTGCAAAAATCAAACCTGTATGTCAACACGATCATAAAGATATGACCGTTTCTGTCGCATATTATTGCATATTTTTCGATTTCACGCGGGAATCAAAACCTATGGGGTACTTCCCGTTGTCCTGGAATCATGAAATTTGGCAAGAAGCAAGGTACTGAAACATTTATAGAGGACCAAATCTGAAATCCGTAAATATGTAGTGTAGAGACAAAAAAAAACGCATTTATAATTACAAACTTATTATTTGCGGTTGGTGCATAAAAAGTGTCTAGGCATTGGCGGAGGGCTCGAACTGCAAGTTTAAGTTTGTCGTTTAACCTAGTTTGAGAAGTGGGTACAGAAAGACGACTCGGTGGGAGAGTCCAACTCGACTTGTCCGGTTTTACTTTTTTATGTAAGTCATGATCAACAAAGTAGCTAAGTCCATGTGCGAGCATTAGAGTAGATGTTTCTCTCTCTGAACATTAGTTATAATCAATTGTGTAAATATTATTGTTTGTATTTAATTATTTCTATCACTTCCTTAACCATGCATCCATAAAATAAGTAAACATGGTATGTTTCTGACTCAAGGTCGATAATTGCTAGCTCATTGGCTCGTTGTGCGAGAAATACCTAAGTACCATTTTATTATTACTGGTTGTTAAATTTATTTGAATTATTAATCTTTGGCGGTGTGTATGTCAGCATGGAAGAGAAGAGCCGAAGATCGGGCTCAGTGGTGCATCTTGGGAGAGGCCTACGTCTAGCAGTGGACTGATGATGATAATCTGTGGTATTTTTTTGCCTAAAGTTTAGTGCAAATGTGTCGTGGCTACATGTTTAAAAAAGGGAAGCAGCTGAGTAACACACGGCAATGATAATAGTAAGTGTGCTAACCTGAGACCATATCATCACTAAACAGCAGGTGATATTGTGGTCAAACACTAGCCTAATAATACTATAAAAAACCGGTCAAGTGCGAGTTGGACTCGCCCACCGAGGCTTCCGTACCTTAAACTAGGTTAAAAAACAAACTTAACTTTGGAGTTCGATCCCTAAGCCGATGCCTAAAAAATGTTAATGTACCAATAGCAAACAATAGGTTTGTAATCATAAAGTAGATTTTTTTTGTCACTAAACTAAATATTTACAGTTTTCAGATTTTCCTTTGTAAGTGCTGTAAGACCTTGCTTCTTGCCAAATTTTATGATTCAAGGTCAACGGGAGGTATCCTAAAGGTTTTGATTCTTTTGTGATATCGCAAAATATGCGACATAAACGGTCATAACTTTTGATCGCGTTGACTTACAATTTTCATTTTTTCACAGCTGAAAGATACCACAGACCCGAGTATTTCATATAAGTTTTAACTTGATATCTCTACGCGTTCCTAAGAAAAATGGTCTTGACAGACAGACGGTCAACAAAGTGATCCTACAAGGGTTCCATTTTTCCTTTTGAGTTACGGAACTCTAAAAAACACAAAAATACTTACGTATAGGAACAAGAAACGCAGTATTCTCTTGTGAGTGAGTATGTATAAGACATCGCCGGTGTCGGGGTCGATGACCGGAAGCCGATGGATGCGGTTCTTGATCAGGATGTTGATAGCGTCGAACAAGGACGAGTCCGGCTCGATGGATACCAGCGGCATCACGGACCCCTTGAGAACTTCTGCAATTGTCAATAAAAACCTTTGTTAATAATACATACATACATAAAATCACACCTTTTTCCCGTTGGGGTAAGCAGATGCAAATTCTATCCATATGCTACGATCCTGACATACCTCTTTCGCTTCTACCACTTTCATGGGCGCCTTATAGGTACTTTTGACTTGGCCTTTCTTTAACGTCTCCGATCTTGGTTATACTCATAACAATCGGATAGCGTTTTTATTTTATTTTTTATATCTTATAAGCTAGCGTTCTCACATGTTGGTAAGTGATGATGCGGTCGAAGATGGTAAGCACGCTAGGCCTAGAATGGGAACTGGCTCTCAAGGATAGCTGCCGGAACACATTAGATGTTTGGCGACAGATTTTCTAACTTGAGGGTAGCTGGCCAGGCGGACACTAGGTATAAGTGTCCTACCACCATGCGAATCGTCATTTTAAATTTCGAATATTTATTAATCCGTCAGTTATTTGCTCACGGAAACCTTTCCGATTAGAATCACTGATTTTTTTGGGTTGAAATACCAAAACTCATGGATACTCTATATTGTGAATTGCAAAGATCTGAGTCCAGGGAGTGGCACTTTCCGAATCCAAATAGGTTTTCGAATGTTTGAGAATAAGGGTGCTGGTCGTGATACGTTCGTTCGGTTAGGTCGGCCTCTACCTTTGTTTATAAACTTTAATAATACTTCAATTTAAAACCACCTCCGACTGATCCATGACAAATCTGTTAATTGTGGTCATTCCAATGAGCCCAAACACGATATATCAGCGTCTCAGCTGAAAGTTGGTGTGGAGTTGAGTATTCTGCAGATTCCAGGATATGTCCCAGCATCAAGTCAATGCAACCATCTTCATACGATTTCATTAAAGTAAGAGGATACCGAATTTCGGATTTATCAGACCTATATAAGTTTATCTCATAGTCGTTATCATCTAGACAAAAGCTTATACGGTTTAAATTAGCTGAACTGATTTTCGAGAATCATAGCTAAGAACACTCTTGATCAAGATTCTTATCCAACGAATAAAAACAAAATTAAAATCGGATCATCCGTTTTAGTGCTACGATGGCACAGACAGCCACACATATCGAACTTATAAAACACCCTGTCATTTTCGTCGGGGGTTAAAGATATAAATTACAGTCTGTTCTTTTAAATACTTTTAAACCACCAGAGATGTCGAGTTTGGGCTCATAGAAATGGTCTCATAGGACGGTGTTATATAATATCTCAGAGGCAACTTTTTTGATAATTTTCTTTAGACTATTGGAGAATTTGGAGATCAGCACCTTAAACTTCCTACTGAAAAATACTCACGCGGCGTAAGAAATCGGTTCTTAATTCTTTAGAGATTGTAAACGATAAAATGAAACTTACGACGCCAAGTCTCCAGTCTATGCTCTTCCAACTGATCCATAGCTACGTCTGGACTGGTGTAGTACATCTGCAAGATCTTGATGAAGTCGGTGATGGTCAGCATGCCGACGAACTCTTGACGTTCAGAGTTCCACAGCGGCGCTGCTCGCACCCCTGTTGACAAACAAAGTAAACACATGTAGGGAAAACCATCGCTTACAATAAGTCTTAATAACTTTTTTTTAGTTTCATTATAGCTCCACGCGATTTGTGTATTTAGCCAGTGTCAAGTATTTAAATTCTTTAAGTTTTTTGTTAATTCAAGTCATAAACATGGGTCAAAGACACATTTCAGGTTGAATTCGAATTGAAGTCATAGTATAGTCCAAGTCTTACTCTCAGTAAAGATGTGGAGTTTACTGAAGATTTTCCATAACATTTTAGTGAGAACGCAATTAGCATGTTTTTCAACATTGTGCTGTTTCCCTATAGTCGCACGCAGTTAATGGTTAAATAATAATCAACATTTATTACACATTAACTCGCGAAATAACACATTTTTAGAATGTATACAATGAGAGCACACACAACTTTTCACGTTCCCGCCAATACTCCATCTTTAATATTACTGACTAGCGACACGCCCCGGCTTCGCACGGGTAGAACATATATGCCTACATTTTTTGCATCAGCTTGTTGCGTCAGTCAACAATCAGTTCCATTGGCATCACGATATGAACTGTGATCGGTATGCGTTTCTTTAAGTTGTGTTTTACTATTTCACTTTTTTTTAAATATAAAAATTGTCTGAAGTACTAAAACACACAGATATGTCTGTGGTTGGCAATAATTTAGCCCTACTTTAATATTTTTTTATAGTCTGACGTCAACGATTAGATAACAGCTAAATGGTTCATTACTTTGATTTATTTTTTTTATTCAAAACGTTAAATTCTGCTTTTCCTATGTTTACTTGATAATTGTTATGATTTATTTTATGATTTTGACGTGTATATGTGCGTATATTAATACTGCTTATATGCTGTATTAATGCTTTGATTTGATTTGTAATATTTCAACCATTTTACACAAAACCTTCACGAATAGGGAATATGCATGTTTTTTTAAAATATTTTAAATTCACTGATTACATCCATTGAACACAGTAAAAAAATGAAATAATACTGAAAGTGTTCAAATTAAGCTAATAAAAATAGTTTTAGCATTGAAAAAATATGAGGTATCCAAAACGCTGCCAAATTTTCGCGCGCGTTTGTGACGTCACAGTGCACCACACGGTCTCCATAGATTAAATCTTTTTATTAGAAATAGTAGATATTCGTACAACAGTGCATAGTATTTCTATGAAAAAGATTTATTCTGTGAAGACCGTGTAGTGCCCTGTGACATCACTTTCTATTTGACAAGTGATGTGTTTTGCAAATCAAAATTTCCCAAATTTTTTGCAATTTTCATATAATATTTAACACATTTAAGAGTATTTTTAACCGACTTCACAAAAAGGAGGAGGTTCTCAATTCGTCTGTATGTTTTTTTTAACCGACTTCAAAAAAAGGAGGAGGTTTCTCAATTCTTTTTTTTTTTTTTTTTTTTTTTTTTTTTTTTTTTTTTTTTTCTGTTTGTTCGCGGATAACTTCGTCGTTTATGAACCGATTTCGATTATTCTTTTTTTGTTCGAAAGGAGATATCCCAAGTGTGGTACCATGGTAATTTTATCGAGGTATGATAAGTATCTCCAGAGATATTGAGATAAACATCTCAAAATTGGTACTGAAAATGAATATTTTTTTTATGTTTGTTCGCGGATAACTTCGTCGTTTATGAACCGATTTCGATTATTCTTTTTTTGTTCGAAAGGAGATATCCCAAGTGTGGTACCATGGTAATTTTATCGAGGTATGATAAGTATCTCCAGAGATATTGAGATAAACATCTCAAAATTGGTACTGAAAATGAATAGCGCGGCATTGAAGTCGGTTGTTTTTTAGTTTTTAAACGATATTATTTTTTTGTATGTTACGCGATTTCTCCGTCAATTGTGAACGGATTCAAATGGTTCTTTTTTTAATAGGTAGGATACGTTTCAGCGATGGTCCCATTTTCATTTTATCGAGATCTGATTAGTATCTCCAGAGATATGGAGATAAATACCTCAAACATAGGAGAATGTACTGGTTTTAGTAGAAAGGTCCCAAGAAGATTATACACAATGGAGGTTGCTATTGCATATACTTTTGAAGACTAAAACATATGACCTTGAATAATGTTTTTACATCTTTCTTCTCGTTGATTTTGGTTTTTGACAGATATTCTTACGGTAACTGTGAGCGAGATAGAAATAAAGGTTGGGATAATTAATATTTTTTATTTTTTTTATATAAGATATTAAGCTAGCGTTTGACCACTATCTCACCTGTTGCTAAGTGATGATGCAGTCGAAGATAGAGAAGTGGACTAGAATGGGAACTGGCTCTCAAGGATAGCTGCCGGAACACATTAGATGTTTGGCGACACATTTTCTAACTTGAGGGTGGTAGCTGGCCAGGCGGACACTAGATATGTCCTACCACCATGCGGGGGTTGTTAGTTTCTTAACGATGTTTTCCTTCACCGGAGGGCAACTGTGAGAAGCGCACATATATTTTTTGATAGAAAAATTCATTGGTGCACGGCGGTTTGAACTCGGTACCACGGCATCAAAGCCGACTGTTCTCCCAATTACGCTACCGGGCCCTCAATAAATAATTATATATTAATAATTATAATAAATAATTATATATAAATATAAATAATTTGTCTTCACAGGAATGTTCTACCGGGCAAAGTCTTGTTAGGGTGCAAACTTTTTCAAACATACCTAAGATTTTATGACATGACATGACGTTTGGCGAAGATGGCGGCCATTTCAGTCCCGCGACACTGCATACATTATTAAATAACTCAGAATTATGAACGTACTTTGTACCAATCAACACTGCAAAATAAAATGTATAAGCATAATACCACAGATTATTTAATAGTTACTACGTAAATAATACTTTCCGTTGTTAGGTTGGCTACACAGTGCTTTCATAATTCGGGTATCAACAATATTGGGAAGTGCCTAGTAGAGTGATTCAGTACTCTGTTGGCCATATGGCGGCAATTAATGTTAATATATAATCGCAAATAATACTTTTTAATATTTATTTTGGAATACATCTAGTCCGTGTTATAAAATTATTTGGAATTATTGTAATAAAATAGACAATTAATTATCGTGTGTGTCAGATGCTTTAATTGCACAGGGCCATTTTGGACATTATCCTTTGATACCTTGATGACATCATTATTACTAGTGAATATTTTCACTTTAGCGCGGCATTTAAAATCAATTTTTTTAGGGTTCTGAACCCAAAGGGTACCAAATGAACACTTTCTGAGACCAAACCGACTTAAAAAAAAACCGACTTCATAACCACAAACAGGCACTCAAAAGCGAAAAATAAATTACTTAAAATTATTATGAGCGCTACCCACTTATCTATTTGAAGTCGGTGCCAGCCAAGTCTATTAGATAGTAGATAGATACTATGTATGTAGTAGTAGTAAGTAGGTACATGTAGGTTAGTAAGTAGGTGTAGGTATTATCTATCTACTACCTATTAGACTTGGCTGGCACCGACTTCAAATAGATAAGTGGGTAGCGCTTATAATAATTATAAGTAATTTATTTTTCGCTTTTGAGTGCCTGTTTGTGGTTATGAAGTCGGTTTTATTTTTTTTGAAAAATAACTTATTATTTATAAAAAAAACGTTTAACAAAAAACACCAGAACAATAATGATTCGAAAATAAATGATTTCAAGTAAATGTATACTCTACATATTCCCATTTTATACACATAAACCTTCCTCATGGATCTGATGATCCTCTGAACCTGGAACTACCTACAAACGATATAATCGATATATATATATATATATATATATATGATACTGCAGTATAATAATGTATTGCAGTACAGATAACACTGAATACTGTTGTTGTAGTCAGCCTTCAACTGCTTTTTATAATCGTTATATATATTTTTGACATAAAAGTGTCTAAAATACTAAAACACTAGCAGCACCTCACGGTTTTACCCGCGTGGTTCCCGTTCCCGTGAGAATACGGGGATAAAATATAGCTTATGTTACTTGCTGATAATATAAAAAATATTATATCTTTCACTAAAGGAAAGATATAATATTTTTTTAAATCGGTCCAGTAGTTTTTGAGTTAAATTGTAACAAATAAAGAAACAAACAAACATACAATCAAATCTTTCCTCTTTTATGCTTAGTTTAGATAGGGAGCAATGAAGATACGTTGGTAGCCCTATATTAACTAAGGGCACCACTCACTGTAATTCATATAAATACTGACCAAGTTATCTTAATAACAAACTTAATTATATTATGATAACCCATATCATTTAAAAACAATCCAACTACGGGAGCTATACTACTTTTATACTCACGTGTGCCTACTTTTATTTCTTATTATATTAGGTCTCTTTGATTCGAGTTCACCGACTTAAATACAGTTGAGCTCAATTTTAAAAATATTTCTGCAATGTATGCTCTTGGCTCAGTTACAGTTTTACAAAGCAGGTTCAGAATGGCTGGCGAAAGTAAATGAGTATGAGCCATTATCGACCATAATTTATTGATAATACGATCCCGATTTCAATGAACTTGACTGTTGCCATGGCTTTTTAAACGGTGATAAATTTTATCGTTCTAATTGTTAAAAGCATACAAATACTAATAATAGGTAGGTCGTTTGCTTTTTTGCTAACTGTGTGGTTGTGATCTATGGTCCCATATCCTACACGAAACCCGGCCCGTTTAGGATGCTGGAACTTGTCGAGTTTGCGCACGGGACGATTTGTAATGTCTTCATAAGGAATCAAGAATAAGATCGGTCGGTAGTTGATCAATAGTGTGAAAACATTACTACCACACTCTTGCTCACGCCTTAGGAGTCTTCTCTAAAAAGGACAGAATTAACGATGCGCTGAAGTTGAGTAAGCGCAGGCGTTCCTTCAGCTTTTAGGCGATCCGTCATTACTCCGTCTTCACCTAGGCTTTTTATAATATTATCTATCTGAGAGTCTGTTTCGTCTAAACTGACTTTGGGCAGGTCTTCGGTATAGTGGCGGGTAAAAGTGGCACTATGCTCTGTCGGGTACGGGACGGAATGCGTGAGACCGGTAGAGCTCACCGTTAGAAGTCCTGAACTTCTGTGAGGATCTCTGGCTAAGACGCAACGGTTGTGCCGGTTGACATTGTCAGCATCGTCAGATGGCTTTGGCCTATTAATAATCTATGTATCAATCTATTAGCTGTGATTATACCTTTTGATGATTATTATTCATCATTTTCCTACCCTATTAGCTACATTATTAGTTATCTGAAAATGAGGTGTAAATCTAAACAAATGTGCTGAGATAAGCTTTTTTGACACCTCACAGTGTTTTTTTTACCTACCTAATTATTATAGTTTCATAATTTTAGTATCGAGTTAGGCATCTTAAACTCTACCTTAATATACCTATGTCAGGCTCAGTGGCATTTCTTGAGAGAGGCCTATGTCCAGTAGTGGACTGATACCGGCCGATTATGATGATGGTGACGATACCAACGTGATATAAAGTCAAATGCTGTTTTTTTAGCTGCTCGCACATGATATTAATATCTTAATTGTCAACCGACTTCCAAAAAGAAGGAGGTTATCAATTCGTCTGTATGTTATTTTTTGTGAGTATGTTACGCGATTACTCCGTCAATTGTGAACCAATACGAATGATTCTCTTTGTAATCGGTAGGGTACGTTTCCGAGGTGGTTCCATTGAAGTTTCATCGAGATCTGATAGGTATCTCCAGAGATATGACGATAAACGTCTCAAACTTGCTACTGAAATTGACTCGCAGAGCATTGAAGTCGGTTGTTTTAGTTTTTAAACTATCTTAATAATTATAATAAATATTTTGTGTGTTGTCTAACAAATATTATTTTTATTTCTTTCTTTCAAAATATATTTTCCGGAAGTCATTCGATTTTATATAAACTTTGTTCAATAGACGTTATATTATATTATTGTGGAACAATAAGCACCTTCAATGTCACGGCCATGGTCTCTTAAAGAAGGGGTTCTTAAGGGTTCCGCCGATCCGATTTAACCACTGCTGTATACATAAACCAGAAAAAAAAAACATATGAAACCTGTATTTTAAAAAATGACGCAAGCAATCCTTATATGTATATGTACCGTTAAAAAGATATATCATAATAAGAATGAACCATCGCAAAACCATGTTATTAGTATAGTTAAAAAAAACTTTCTTTCGCTCCGTAGTTTATTTTACAAGGCCCTTTTTTCGTCATGTTCAATCTTCGCATTTGCTTTTAATTAAATTCGCATACTAGCTTAGTGCAATCGCTTAGCATAATAATACATTTTTACGTTACAAATATAAACATACATGAAATGACGCAGTTAGAATGATTCACAGTTTTGGGGAAATTGTACGTATAACCGCGTCTTGTTGAATTTAAAAGCAAGACGCAATCGATTTCTTTACATAAAAATGCGTGCTAGAATGGCTATACTACTGACTATATACAGTTTTTAGCATTAACAAGCTAAACATATCAATTAGTTCATTCATTCATTCAGGCGATCGTTAGAGCAGTTCTAGTTATACACTGTATGCATAGTGAGAGATTTTTATACTTTATAATTAGACTACAATTTTTGTACATAGAATAGTTTTACCTATAGAAACAGTAGTTGAATCGAGAATACTTAATATTATATATATATACTGAATAACTTAATAGGGTAATATTTTTACTGCTACTAGATGGCGCTTTTTAACAATCGCAGAAACTAATAAATGAGAATGGTCACGACCGAGGAGATACTTCTTGAAGCAAAAAACTTGCATTAAGAAGTATCTCAGGTACGTACTACTATTAAGTATTCTGTGTCTCAGAGCAAGTTTTTGTTACTCCTCCGTCTTGACTAAAAATCAGATGAATTCAGAAGCAAGTATGACTTGTTAATGAAGTGAACGCTAGTCCCAAATAGGTTAGAATCTTGCTGCTAAAGCAGCCAGTGATTAAAGCGATTGACTGTTCGAGCTATCGAATGCTAAAATCTGTCTGTGCATAGCCTTATTCGAAATTATATACACAGATGTATATGCAAAAAAATCAAAATTGTTTGCACATTTATGTTCTACTCTTAGTGTGAAATTAATTCGCAAATGGTTGTATTTCATAAGGTGTACTGTTTAAGGGTATATTATGTCTAAACTTTAAATTAAGGGCGTTTTAGTACTGTTCGATGTTTAACTACAGTTATTAATTATTAAAAAAAAACTATTTAGAACATATGTAGACTAAATCTTTGATCAAACTGGGAAGATAGCGATGGCTATGAATGGACTAGGATAATGTAATCTGTCGTAAAGTTGAATGCTCAGTTTACGCAGCAAATTGTCATCGCGATCTTGCTGCGTAAGCTCCCGAAGAAGTACATCGGACATGCATGAAACCTAGGTCGAGACAGTCGACAATAAACAGTAATGATTATAATACTCGGTTCTTTACAACTTTGACTCAAAAAACAAATGAGAACTGTGTATCAAACTATCCATCTAAAAGATAATTTGATACACAGTACA
Organism: Cabera pusaria; assembly: GCA_954871355.1. Taxonomy (NCBI): domain Eukaryota; kingdom Metazoa; phylum Arthropoda; class Insecta; order Lepidoptera; family Geometridae; genus Cabera; species Cabera pusaria. The sequence goes on along the minus strand of OX940885.1, from coordinate 1,407,187 downwards.
TTTAACTAAAAAAAAATAGCCGATGCCGAGGCCTTTGACCGAAGCTTTAGAATAAGAGTAATCTTATAAGCTTATACATATATGAATATCAGCATACCATAGTAAACTACAATCAGTACAAAAACATAAGAGATCGACCTTAAACCTTCCAGTAAGATCATGTTTAAAACAAATAGACAGAAGTCCAATTTACGAACTATTAAAATTGATCCTTAACAGAAGCGTATTAAGATAGATCTTTCTGGCAAGTATAAATTCACTGACCATTGTATACTAGAGCGTAGAACGCCTTCTTGACGAGGAGTTGTGTATCGAAGACCACGAGCTTGGCCGAGGTGGGTATCAGGTCGTAGCACTTGTGAAACTTGAAGAACTTGACGAATATCTGCGACTCATCTTCTTCTGAAATAAAGGAGAGGGAAACTGTTGAATGTTTTTGTTAAATTCACAATTATATTTAGGTATATCTACTACATCTCACCTAGAATTCTATGACTACTATAATCTGAAGATAGCAATTGATAATTTAACTGCGTATTCATTAAGCATCCACAACCCGGTAGTCTTCCGTCTCCTATTTTTAGGATTTCGTACTTCAAAAGGTAAAAGGATCCCTTATAGGATCACATTTTGTCCGTCTGTCTGTCTGACTATCCGTCTGTCAATACCCTTTATCTCAGGAACGCGTGAAGGTGTTTAAGTTGAAACTTATATCAAATAATCGCGTCTACGGTATCTTTCAGATGTGAAAAAATTAACTAGTAAGTCAACGCGATCAAAAAAATACGGCCGTTTAAGTCGCATTTTTTACATATTTTACGTAATGTTTGCGGCTACAGAAACAATAGATATGTATTCAAATACTAACTATCCAGGGCCGGTAGTTTATACATGAATAGCGATTAAAGCGATGCGACAGTCATCGCATAGATAATATCGTTTAAAAACTAAAAAACAACCGACTTCAATGCCGCGCTATTCATTTTCAGTACCAATTTTGAGATGTTTATCTCAATATCTCTGGAGATACTTATCATACCTCGATAAAATTACCATGGTACCACACTTGGGATATCTCCATTCGAACAAAAAAAGAATAATCGAAATCGGTTCATAAACGACGAAGTTATCCGCGAACAAACATAAAAAAAAAAACAAAAAAAAAAATATATATATATACGGTCGAATTGAGAAACCTCCTCCTTTTTTGAAGTCGGTTAAAAAACAGCAGCTAAGATGCACTTATAATACGCATTGATATCAATGTTGAGACTACCAACCCTGGTCGGAGTTTAAACAAAGGTCTGCGGTGGTCAGATTACCATGGACTTCTATACTTATACGTTATAGAAACGTGATAAAACTTTACTTGGCAAACCATATATATATTATATATAAGAATCCAACATTACCACAATATAAGAAATGCAACAGCGCAATTTCTTTGTTAAATCTTCACGGTCAAACAGTCAGGTCAAGTTGAATGGAATATTGCAATGAGTAAGTCTATTCTATGAATAAAGATAATGTAAAAACGCGGGAAAACCAGCGGACATATTCGCATTCACGTATATTTTGTTTCGCTGATAGGGGAAATAACATAAAAACGAGAGTGTACCTATTTTAAATGTGTTGCGGGCACTGACCACCATACAACACCACCATACAAATTATACATGCAAAAGTCAGTTCGTATATCATTTCAACCGACTTCCAAAAAGAAAGAAGGAGGTTCTCAATTTGTCTGTTTTTTTTTTGTGTGTATGTTACGCGATTACTCCGTCGATTCCAAACCGAATCGAATGATTATTTTTGTAATCGGTAGGGTACGTTTCCGAGGTGGTCCCATTGTAATTTTATCGAGATCTGATAAGTATATCCAGAGATATGACGATAAACGTCTCAAACTTGCTACTGAAATTGACTCGCGGGGCATAGAAGTCGGTTGTTTTAGTTTTTAAACTATCTTAATTATTTTGTTTTTACTTTGTTTGTTACTTCTGCACGGTCAAACGGCTTGACCGATTTAGCAAAAAATCAATAAAGCTCCATGCTTAGTCGTCTGCCTGTGAATCTTAAAACCTACTGAACGGGTTTTCATGCAGTTTTCAATTTCCATCTATCTACAAAGTGATGCCTGATAAAGTTAAAGGTGCATAATTCGTTAAGGTTTTGTGTAAATTTGTTAAAACACGACGCCGATTGTTGAAAATTTTAATTCGTACCATGAAAAAAATAATGAGTGCCCTGAGGTGTAGTGGGAGAATGGTGGGCTATGACGCTAGAGTTACCGAGTTAATAAACTAAATATGTATTGTGTTGTCTGGGTAGTTTTGTACTACTTAACTCTCATTAATAGTCATATCTTGTTTTTTATGTCCTTTAGGTATTATGCCATACCTATTGTATAATTATTTATTCATACTTTATTTTTTATTTTTACAATAAGTTTATTAATTTATGATATTTATTGATTTTAAAGCAACACATTCATTTATAATTTCAAGTACATATGTTATCCGTTTTGTCACCCGAGGTCTGTGCTGAAAATCAGCGCTGTAGCCCCGACTGCAGCATTAAGCTGAGCTCAGACCTATTCCGGTAGTACTGTACACTACGGCAACAGTACACACACCGTTGTACCTACTTTTTAGTATCTAGTATAAGTAGTAGTTATAATTTATTAGTCAGTGAATTAGGTAGTTACTTTATATGCGTATTGTTGTTGTGTACAGTGTTTTTTACCTGAATAACTGATTTTTTAATACAGTTGCTCAAAAAGTGGCGTATTGCAGGGACGTATAGCGTTCGGGATGTGGGCTATTACACACTCGTGCTTTTTTTTTACCTTTCCCGAACTCGTGCGTTCTCTTTCCCAACTGTCAAAATAATGTCTATTAAAAAGAAAAACCATCCATGAAGTTTTTACTAAAAAAATTCATAGAAGTTTTTATGATTCATGCAATTACGTATATTTCTAAAAAGAAGCTACTAATTTGTTTCAATATCAGATTTAATAATTTGATTGAATGAGTTAGGTTAGGTTTCATTTCATTAAATTTCATTTTCATTTCATATCAATAAAAAAATTCTACTGAAGACTTGGCTGTATGGGCATAGTCCCCTTTGCCTACCAGATTGGGTGAAGAAAAAAAAACTCTGCTTATATTCTACGGTTGGCGCCATTTTTCAGAAATGTTTTTTGCGAGTTTAGTTGTTTGTTGCACAAAATGAGTAATTTCGACCCTAGTTTTTTTTAATTAACACCACCGGAACTCAGTATAATCGCACATAATGCTTCGGAGAACATTTTACCGGAAAAGTCAAAAAGTCGCTACATATCTACATACGACGAATTTATTGCGTGGTGAGAAATGTTAAGTTAGTTGAGTTCATTGTGTTTTTATTATTTTATTAAATTGCTTCATTTTTTCGCAACTGTATTAAAAATAGTCGTTCAGTACACGTGCGGAACCGTCATTGCAACTTGTTCCGACTGTCAACCCTCGCCTTCGGCTGCGCCTCGGCTCGGGTAGACATTTGTCGGAACTCTTTGCAATGACAGCCTTTCCGCACTTGTAATGAAATATACTATTCTATTCTATTCATATTAATTCCCCGCCGAGCACCAATGAATTTTTCTACCGAACCCTTATAGATTCGTCATATCTGTCTGTCTGCCCGTCCGTATGTCACAGCCACTTTATTGGTTCTTTTAACATTTTTTCTTCAAGTCGATTGTTTGAAAGATAGGAACTTCTAATGTGGTAAAATGAGTGACCCCTCCCCCACTCTATCTTTTAAAATAAGAAGGCGAAATATCTCTGAAAATATATGATCTCAATAAACACTTTCAACGAAAATTGGTTTGAACGAGAACGTCTTTGCGATATAGCACATTTTCAACACTGCCCTTTTTGAGGGCCCGGTGGCGTAATCGGGAGAACGGTGAAGGAAAAACATCATTAAGAAACCAACAACCCCCGCATGGTGGTAGGACACTATCTAGTGTCCGCCTGGCCAGCTACCACCCTCAAGTTAGAAAATCTGTCACCAAACATCTAATGTGTTCCGGCAGCTATCCTTGAGAGCCAGTTCCCATTCTAGGCCTAGCGTGCATACCATCTTCGACCGCATCATCACTTACCAACAGGTGAGATAGTGGTCAAAAGCTAGCCTATAAAATATTTAAAAAAAAACCGCAAATATAACTTTGTTTTTCATATAAACACTATGAAAAACAAAATTATTTTTAATGGCGAAAAATTATTGTTACGAAACCCTACGAGTTGGAGTCCGACTTGCACTTGGCCAGTTTATTTATACAGCGAGATCAATGAGAACCTAGAATTACTGTTGTATTTATAACCCTGATCTAATTGCTCGCTCAGTAATTTACATCTTTTGAACGATTTCACGCCACATTATGTCGCTTTGAAGCTCTGAACACAGTTAATTGTAGATAACATAACGACACTACCACCCTCATGTTGGAAAATTTGTCGCCAAACATCTAATGTGTTCCGGAAGCTATCCTTGAGAGCCAGTTCCCATTCTAGGCCTAGCGTTCTACTATTCTCGACCGCATCACCACCAACAGTTGAGATAATGTTTTTGCCAGACTTTTGCATGCATCTGTAATAGGTAGACGTCATCGCTTACCATCAGGTGAGCGTCGTGCTTGTCCTGTTACCTTATATCATATCATTAAAAAACCCTAGTGCTTTGACTATCGCGGCATGTGAAGTCGGTTTTTTTTAGTTCTGTACGAGCATAAATTATCTCCTTATTACTCTCTTATAAACTCGTTAAAAAACTAAAAGAACTTACTTTAAACACTAGTGATTTTTAGTACTAAGTTTGAGATTGTTTATCTCCATATCTTTAGAGATGCTGAATATATCTCGATGAAATTTAAATGGGACCTGGGAGTAATCGGTGAACATACATAAAAAAAAAGATTTTGACGAATTTTGAGAACCGCCTGCTTTTATGTGTTGTCGGTTAAAAAGTCTCCAACGAATTGACAAAAAGGAGAAGGAGGTCCCCCTTTTTTGTGAAGTCGGTTAGTAAATAAGTAGTTTTTAGGGTTCCGAACCCAAAGGGTACCAACGGAACCCTATTAGGGTGAAATGCAGAATAGATGTACATAGATACAATTTAAGTTGTCCCGTAAGTTTGAAATAAGATACCGTCTTTTCTCGTTTCGTAATTAAAATTATTTTCATAATACTGAGTAGTGTATTTATTGTCCAAAAGCCCCTTTTTTTATTTCTTTGATGCATGCAATCAGGCAAGATTTTTTTTTTTTTCAATATAATACTAAATAACTTTCATACAAATTTGAAATGTCGCTCCACTATTTTTCAATTTTGTATATCAGTAAACAAATTTTTCTTAGTTTAATTTGACCTTATTTTTGGTTAAAATCACCACTTCTTATCTAAATTAATAAATTGAAATAGGCTGTGCAAAAAGGAAACGATCTAGATATAAGATTTAGCGTACTTAATGTATGTCTCCATTTTTGTTAATTTCGTAACTCAGGGATAGTAACGCAATTTTGGTCACAAATACAACAACAATTCTAACATTAGATTGCATTTTTATAAAATGGCAACACTTTCTCAAGCTATGTCAAAATATTGACAGTAAGATGGCCGTATTTTTTGCTTCGCAGTTCGTGGGTGGTATCAGACACGCATTTTGTTAAATATCAGTATCAGGGTTACTAACGCGATTTTCCTATTTCCGGTGAGTATAATTCATAAGTTATTTGTTGATTTATCTTGCGTAAGACATATAATTACCGCTGGGATACAAGTTATTGTCAAATCAATAGCCATTTTGGTAGGAAATATTTTTGAGGTTAGGATTTCTCAGTTTATTTTTTCAGTTTTGTTGCGTATCGAAACTGAGCTCTCAGTTTCGTTGCACTAAGGTTTCGTCCACAACATGAGTTTTTGATATAATATTTAAATGTTATTTTTTGTTTGATATTGTATATGTGATTATTATATGATATATTACATGACTATTTAGTATACTAACTGTGATCTCACCCTTTCATTATCAGTTTCGTTACAATCTCAGTTTAATAACGATTTCGTTACGGTACATCTATTCTGCATTTCACCCATTACTGAGACTCCGCTGTCCGTATGTCTGTCTGTCTGTCTGTCTGTCCGCCTGTCACCAGGCTGTATCTCATGAACCGTGATAGTTAGACAGTTGAAATATTCACAGATGATGTATTTCTGTTGCCGCTATAACAACAAATACTAAAAACAGAATAAAGTTAAAAATAATAGAGGGTCCCCATACAAGAAACGTTTCGACGATTTCACGCCATCTATGAACGCTTAGTTAGGTAAACATCCCATAGATGGCGTTATATTGAAATGTCGATACCTAACACCTTGGTTAGATGTTAGATGGCGTTATAAGAAATATAATGTTTATTAATTATTATTTTTTGCTGGCGAAAAATGATAGTGGTATTTTTTGCTCGATCTTATAAAATACTGTAGTATGGTACGGAACCCTACTAGTGCGAGTCCGACTTGCACTTGGCCAGTTTATTAAATACACTAACTATTATTAACCGACTTTACACACAAAAGGAGGAGGTCCTCAATTCGTCGGTTTTTTTAATGTATGTTCAGTTCCGTCTACTCGAATATGCCTGAACCGATTTGGAAAATTCTTTTTATAGGGTTCCGTACCTCAAAAGGTAAAAAAGGAACCCTTATAAGATCACTTTCGTGTCCGTCTGTCTGTCTGTCTGTCTGTCCATCTGTCTGTCCGTCTGTCCGTGTGTCACCACTGATTTTCTAAGGAACGGGTGGACCTAGCAAGTTGAAATTCATACCTGATACTGAGATCTATAGTCTCTATTTGGTGTATAAAAATAAAGGTCCTGAGCCAGCACGATTAAAAGATATGGCCAAATTTAGATTTTCGCTTTACTTATATGTAGCAAAATGTACCTTAATTTTCAACTTTTTTTATTTTTCGGAATGTTTCCTTCGCTTGTGTTGTAAGACCTTGCTTGTGACCAAAATTGACAATTCTGGGTCGACCGGAAGTACCCTATAGGTTTTGGGTCGAAAACCTATAGGGTACTTTCCCGTTGACCTAGAATCATAAAATTTGGCAAGAACCAAGCAAGGTCATATAGCACAAATAAAGGAAAAATTCCAAAAAATAAATAAACTGGCCAAGTGCAAGTCAGACTCGTACTCGTAGGGTTCCGTAACACAGTAGAATATTCTATAACTATGATTTTTCGCGACTACAAAAATAATTTTTCATAGTGTTTGTATGAAAAACAAAGTTATACCTGCGGACGCTACATCTCAACAACTGCTGACTGTATCTCGTTCAAACCAATTTTCGTTGAGTTTTTATTGAGATCTACAGAATATATTTTTTCTAGATTTTTCACTCCCTTACTTTAGAAGTTAGAGGGGGGGGGGGGGGGGGGGGACACATTTTACCACTTTTAAATGATTGACTAACTTTGAGAAAAAATGATTGTAGGAACCGCAATGACATTTTTAAAGACCTATCCATAAACACACCACACGTATAGGTTTGAAGAAAACAAAAATTGTTTGTTCCAGTTCCATGTATGGAATGCCCCCGCCTAAACTTTTATATTTTTTATTTTTGCATAAAAATCAGAAAGCGGTTTACAGGATACATCTACCTACCAAGTTTTAATTCTGTAGTCCTAATAGTTTCGGAATAAAATGGCTGAGACATACGGACGGACAGACAGACAGACAGACAGACAGACAGACAGACGGACATGACAAATCTATAAGGGTTCCTTTTTTGCCATTTGGCTACGGAACCCTAAAAATGTTGAAAATTAAAGGGTGTAAATACATACATAGTTTCAGCCAATTAAGATAGGCCTCTGAGTTATATGAGCGCTCATACAATTTAGAGGTCTAGCTTAATTGGTACCTACCAACGTTGGAACGGAAGCCTCGGTGGACGAGTCCAACTCGACTTTGCCGGTTTTATTGTTTCAAAGGGTACCCCTCCCAGGTGGTCCCATTTAAATTTTATTTATTAATCCGTTAAGATCATCCAAATAACAACATAAAATCAACATTTATACCAACAACAATATTGTATATGCTAACGTTAGTTTGTATATTTGTTTGTTTCAAACTTCTTCACGGTACGACGGCTGGACAGATTCATCATCATCATCATCATCATAATCAGCCGGTATCAGTCCACTGCTGGACATAGGCCTCTCCCAAGTCATGCCACTGAGCCCTGGACAGATTAAGCTGAAATTTTGCACAGTGATAGCCAGTATGAATTTGGCCATAGGATACTTTTTAAAGCAGGCGAAGCCGCGGGGCACAGCTAGTATTGTAAATGCTAAAGTTAGCTTGTATATTTGTCTGTTTTGGACTTCTGCACGGTTAAACGGCTGGTCAAATTTGGGTAACATTTTAAACAGGGATATTGTAGCCAGTAAGGATTTGGCCATAGGATATTTTTTAACGCGGGCTATACCGCGAGACAGAGCTATTTAATGATATTTGAGTAGCTAAGTATATATATATATATATATATATATTTTTTTTTATATGTTATAGTCTAGCGTTTGACCACTATCTCACCTGTTGGTAAGTGATGATGCGGTCGAAGATGGTAAGCACGCTAGGCCTAGAATGTGAACTGGCTCTCAAGGATAGCTGCCGGAACACATTAGACGATTGGTGACAGATTTTCTAATTTGAGGGTGGTAGCTGGCCAGGCGGACACTAGATAGTGTCCTACCACCATGCGGGGGTTTTTGTTGGTTTCTTAACGATGTTTTTCCTTCACCGGAGGGCCACTGTGAGAAGCGCACATAAATTTTTCGATAGAAAAATCCATTGGTGCACGGCGGTTTGAACTCGGTACCACGGCATCAAAGCCGAACGTTCTCCCGATTACGCCACCGGGCCCTCAAAAAAAAAATGTTTATCTTGTCGTAATTGCGCAAGCATAGTCAAGTACTTAGTAATCATTTCTTAGATTATGTCTTACTTAGTAGACATGTAGGTATTTATTGCATTACCACTATTATAGCAATTTAATAAGCTAATTGTAGGTCAGTGGTTTATGTAAAGACAGACTTGATTCTCTGCCTTTATTAGTAGGTTATAAAATATCATAGAAAGTTGTCTTTACAACACGCTTTTATTGACCGACCGAGCGATGCGTTTCAGTTTCGAGATTGGTCACAAAATGCTTTGGTCCGTCTGTCAGTCTGTCTGTCTGTTTTCGCCTACAGACCGATTTTGACAGAAATTGGCACACGAATTTATTTAAACATTTTTTTCGGTCGCGATTTTGAAATAGAAAATTTTAATCAAATTATTATACATATATTATTATATTATAATCATTATACATAAAAATTTTGCGAAAAAATATTCAAGGAGGAGTGGAGGGGGGGAAAAGGGGGTTAAACTGGACTTGAACTTGGACTTGGTACACGCAAGTTTACCCCGAGTCCAATCAAAAGAACAACCACTTCGTGATGTTTAATTGGACTTGGATTTAATTACAATATTCGACCCACCCAATATACATACATATAAGTGAATATACATTGAAAAGTACATAATAAGTATATTAGTTTAAAAACTAAAACAACCGACTTCCTTGCGCCGCAAGGCAATTTCAGTACCAAGTTTGAGACGTTTATACGTCATATCTCTAGAGACATCAGATCTCGATGAAATTACAATGGGACCACCTTGAAAACGTAGAAAGATAGATAAATAGAATACGCTTTATTGCACTTAAATAACTTAGCATTACGTACACGTACGTATTACGTACGTATCGGTACGTAGCCTACCGATTAAAAATAAACTAGCCAAGTGCAAGTCGGACTCGCACTAGTAGGGTTCCGTACCACACTACAGTATTTTATAAGATCGAGCAAAAAATACCACTATTATTTTTTGCTGGCGAAAATTAATAAACATTTTATTTCTTATAACGCCATCTAACGTCTAACAAAAGTGTTAGGGATAGACATTTCAATATAACGACATCTATGGGACGTTTAACTAACTAAGCGTTGATAAAGGGCGTGAAATGCCGAAAAAAACACGTTTCTTGTATGTGGACCCTCTATTATTTTTAACTTTATTCTGTTTTTAGTATTTGTTGTTAAAGCGGCAACAGAAATACATCATCTGTGAAAATTTCAACTATCTAACTATCACGGTTCATGAGATACAGCCTGGTGACAGACGGACAGACAAACAGACAGACAGACAGACAGACGGACAGCGGAGTCTTAGTACCCCCGTTTTACCCTTTGGGTACGGAACGCTAAAAAGAATCATTCAAAACGGTTCACAATTGACGGAGTAGTCGCGTAACATACACAGAAAAAAATATATACAGACGAATTGAGAACCTCTTTTTTTTAAAGGCGGTTGAAAAAACCCGACTGCGTAAAAAAATATTTATTAGCATTTCCTAAAACAAACTCCAATAAAACAAAGTTATATATATAATCGTAATCACCGTTAAAAATTCTTTATCAATAGACTTCCAAAAAGAAGGATGTTCTCAATTCGTATGTATGCTTTTTTTAGGGTTCCGTAGTCCTGACAAGGAACCCTTATAGTTTCGTCATGTCCGTCTGTCTGTCTGTCCGAGGTTTTTGCTAAGAGACCGCTAATACTAGAAAGCTGTAATTTTGTGGGGGTATGTAAATGAATGACGCCGACAAAGTGCTGAAATAAAATTTTGAAAAATATTTTTTTTTAGGGTAGCTCCCCTATATTAGAATTGGGGATGAATTTTTTTTTCATCGTCTACCCCATCGTGTGGGGTATCGTTGAATAGGTCTTTTAAAATGACTAAAGGGTTGCTAATACCATTTTTCGATTGAATGCTCCATTTACGAAATATTAAACTTTAAAGTGCAAATTTTTGTTCCAGTAGGGCGTCCCCCCCCCCCCCCCTTTAAAAGCTAAGCTGCTGGCTTGAAAAATCTGGAAAAGTTCGTAATAATAGCGCATTTCATGAACTTTAAAGGAAAATTATAGCGGTTAAGATAACTTTATTTGTTTAGCAGTAGTAGTCGTTGAACTTGGGTGTTGGATAATTTTGTACCAAATACAAAATCCTTAGAATAAATCCTTTAAAGTGACAAAGACGGAGTATCTAGTTGCTTGTTTATAACGGGTAAAGACTTGCATTGAATAACATGCTACTACGGAACCCTACACTGCGCGTGGCCCGACACGCACTTGGCCAGTTATCTTTTTTTTTTGTGTGTATGTTACGCGATTACTCCGTCAATTCTCAACCGATTCGAGATTTGTAATCGGTAGGTTACTTTTCCGAGGTGGTCCCATTGTAATTTTATCAAGATCTGATCTCCAGAGATATAACGATAAACGTCTCAAACTTGCTACTGAAATTTACTCGCGGGGCATTTAGTTTAAACTATCTTAATGATATATTATTCTGATACCACACTAGATGTATTTTGGAAACATTATTTTTTTTAGTTTACTTTTTGGTGCCAAAAATTCTTAAATTTTGATGTACTCAGTGTTACTTTCACGACTAAGACGAATCTATTGACACCACTCACATAAAAATACGACAAGCCAACGTCGAGGTAAATAAAATTATGTTTTTAGCGCGATAAGTCCCGTATTACAATATAATTATATACGACAAGCCGTTTAGGCTTTAGGGCGTGCCAAAGTAATATACATACATACATACATACACTCGAAAAACATAACCCTCCTTCTTTCGCAGTCGGGTAATTAACATGGCAAGGTAAATTAAAGCTTGTAACAAACACAGAAACAGAAGGAACCAAACCAAAGTGTATTACCAATCAAAGGCGAAACTTCTGAAGCTGTCTCGTAACACTTGAAATTATCTTCATTCTCGTAAATGAAAGGTCCAAGTAAGGACCAATGGAACGAAAGATAGTTTACGATCGTACAAAACTAAAAAACCGACTTCACATGCCGCGATAGTGAAAATATCCACCAGCCATAATCATGTCATCGAGGTATCAAATTTGTTTATAATGTTTATCCTCATATCTCCGGAGATGATTATCAGATCTCGATAAAATCTGAATGGGACCAAACGGGAGGCTTAATCTCTCAAACAAAAAAGTATTTTTCAAATCGAATATTATATTATCGATTTGGCCGAGTTCTGAGGTAACAAACATAAAAAAAAGAAACAAACAAAAAAAAAAAAGATATGTCCGTTCTTGAAAGTTTTAGATTAGAACCAAAGACCCAAGACGTAAAAGTTTTAGAGTGCGCAAAATGATCATAAAACCCGTCTGAATATTATGCTGAGCCAGTAGGTACCTCAGCAAAATTTATTATTTTGTGCGATTGAAACAGAAGGGGCTCTATAGCTCTCTTCTACTATTAAACACAGCTCTCTTTGCCTTTGTACAAACTTTAGGTTAATTAAAATGATAAAATCTGAGCCACATTAACTACTTTTGTTGTGCTCTTTCTGCGCTTGAATTAAGATGTCGTATTCCAAACTCTGAGTCTTCCGTATAGGTTTTAGCTGCGGATTAAATCATTAATTATAGACACGTATTTGTTTATTTACGTTCAATGCGGATTGCGCAAGCGGCGCTAAGGCCATGACGTCACGACGAACCTCGGAAGACGAGGGAGGTGAGCCGGGATTTATGTTATCGTTTTATGCACGCACACGCCGCGGGCGTTACAAATACATCCAAGGGAAGTGCGATAAAGTAAAGTGCACAGCTGACCGACAGGTGACAAGGAAAACGCGCACCTCAGCCGTAAGCGTTCGCTGCCATCTGGACATTTGGCGATATCAAATGCAAGGGAATGAAATATTAGCGAAATAGATGGCAGGAAACAGCTGATGCCAATGCAAACTCGACGCGAAACTGAAATTAAATTGACGGGCAACCTGAAACGGCGATGCTGTAATCGAAGTGGAGTCATTTCCGCTGTCTGCGACGAGCTCGCTCTCGCCGGGTTGGACCGCGGAAAACTCCACTTTAACAGCACTTGAATTAGGTACACCAAAACAAAACATAAACACTAGTCGGTATCGGACCTTTTAGCAGCCAATCGGCGAGGAACGCCTTCCAAGCTCTGCCGACTTCCTCGAACTCCTTGATGAGATCGATAGAGTAGACGGATTCTTCGTCGTCTGGGACGGCTAGCGCCGGGTTGTCCGAGTAGTAGTGTAGGCGCAGCATGCGCTGTGTCCGCGCGAAGCATGCCCGCCGCCCGGTGCGGCCCGCCGCGCCGACCACGGCTAACTGGCCCCACTGGCCTGCTAATTATACGCGCCTGCGCCGGAGCCGCGCCGCGCGCCGCCGACTCGCGAGACGAACTTGACACCACGCAGTCGCCGCCGCTTGGCCGGCTGCCGCACACGCCCACGCAGCCTCATTTACACCACCAGTTATATGACGAAACTATCGCTATCAACTATCGCATAAGGCGGATGATCGCTCTGCCGAGGCATTGCTGCATCGCGGCGCTGTCCAGCCGTTTTAAATCTTACCGCAACTACGGCAATGTGATAGCCCGAGCGTACATTAGAGTCTCCTTCGCGACGACGACTTAACCACGACGTGCCTTTAACTCGATCATGCCGCGACTAAAACCCCTAAAAAATAAATAAGAAATGCTACAACACGCCGCTTAGTCTTACGTTGAGGGACCCGCCTTACAATCTTGAAGGAAACGTATCACGGACGGCAAAACCAACGTTCGGTTATGCATTATAGCTACGCTGTGGTAATTATCAAGGCATCATTAGCGCGCACGTGTAAATGAGGTATTATAGGATTACGTAGAAACTACCAAGTAATCTGCTGAAAAGAGAGCCGACGAGCACGATCCATCCATTCCATCTACTCGTTTTACGGTTGAACCTACTATGTATCATGATTCATGATATATCCACTTCGTGGCGCTATCGGTGGAAAATATAATGATTTTACACCATTTAATTCGCATCTTAACAGTTCAGAAGTTTAGTTCAGTGAAAACGAGCTTAATTTGTAGAATTGTTCACTAACAGGAGGATATGTTCAGGACGTTGAATTGGAAAGGATGGGGTATAAATATAAACGGCGAGCACCTCTCACACGTAAGTCGTCATCGTTATCGTCATCATGGCTGAAACCGTACAGGTCTTGCAATATGTGCTGACCACCCTTGCTGATTCTTCTGCATGCATCGGTCTCCGGATAAACTCGGATTCTTATCCGAGTTGACTTGATCTTTCAAGATCATTCAACGAACATGTTATGCCGGAACCGATTGCCCTAAACGGAGTTCCTCTCGAAGTTGTTCACGAATACGTCTAGCTTAGGCAAATCTTGCAATTAGGTAGAAACAACTTCGAGAAGGAAGCCCGCAGAAGAATACAGCTGGGATGGACAGCATTTGGAAAACTTCGTCGAGTCTTTTCATCGCCCATACCGCAAAGCCTGAAGACGAGAGTCTTTAACGAGTGCGTCCTACCTGTTATTACTTACTGAGCCGAGACATGGACACTGACAGTGCAACTGGTTCACAAATTCAAAGTCGCTTAGCGAGCTATGGAGAGGGCTATACTTGGAGTCGTCTCTCTGAAGGATCGAATTCCAAATGAAGTCATCCGTCAGATAACCAAAGCTATAGACATAGCTCAAAGGATTAGCAAGTTGAAGTGGCAGTGGGCTGGTCACATCGTAGAACTGATAACCGTTGGGGTAGACGTGTTCTAGAGTGGAGTGGAGGAGGAGTTCACGGTTCGGTTAACGTAGTAACGTAACGTAGGGCGCCATGCAGTTAGGTGGAGCGATGATATACGCAAGTTGGCTGGCAGCGGTTGGAAACAAAGAGCTGATGATCGAGCTCAGTGACGTGCCATAGGTGAGGCCTATGTCCAGCAGTTCACGGAGATAGGCTAATGATGATAATGAGCTTCTTGACTGAACTTTTTGTTACATTTTACAGGTGTGGCAGGAATATCAGTAAAACCTAACTGTATTGGATGTCTACAGCTCCAAAAGTTAACTTAATTTTGATCAGACCTATGAATGTTGTACTTACAGTATCATCAACAAGAAAGGAGCTCATAATCATCAAACGGCTGAATGAATTTTCTTAAGTCAAAGCTAAGATATCAATCAAGTCAATTATCTACAAAAAAAAAAAGCTAAATGAAATTCGGTTCGTAAGTTCCGGTGCTACTATGCCACAGACAGACATGCATTACACAGACACATACCGTCACATACGTCAAAATTAAAACCCCTCTTTTTACATATTATAGGCTAGCGTTTGACCACTATCTCGCCTGGTGGCAAGCGATGATATGGTCGAATCTGACTCTCCTGACAGCCCTTGAGATGTATGCTGCCGGAACATCGCGAGGTTATGGCGGGAGATTTGCTCCTTGATGGTGGTAAGCTACTTTTCGGCAGCAAGTCAGGTGAAACATCGATATATCCACCCCTACCACTGGTGGTAGAACTCATGCTAGGATTTGAACCAGTGACCTCTTGCTTAGAAGTCAAGGCATCTTTCATTTATGGCACCGGACTCTCAACTCATAATTAGGTTAATGACCACTTTTTGTCAATGACGTAAAATATTTACGAGATATCGTAACCCACTGATGAACTGACGTTGTTTTGATGAATGGCTTCTCTTAACATTAAATTTTTATTGCCTTCATTTATGTTGATGCTAAAAACGATAGGTTTTCTTATCTTATCCCGTTAAAATATGAATGGCAAGGTTACAATTTAGATAAATTATTGATATTTTTGAATGCCGATAAAGTACTTCACGATTCATCATCGATCATAAGCAATTCGATCGATTTGGATGATTTTTTGCACACGGTTAGCCAATTTTACAATGTGATATAAACAGTTTTGTCCGTATTTTTCGGACAAAAGTTGTCTGAAGTACTGAAACATGCTGGAGGTGCGTGTAATAGCGCCGTTGGCCACCGTACATAAATCAGGGGAAATAGTTATTCGACCGACTTCCAAATAGGGAGAGGTTCTCAAATATCTGTAAGTATGTTTTTTTGTTGTTTTTTTTTTTCATATAGTCAAGCGTTTGACCACTATCTCACCTGATGTTAAATGACGATGCGATCCACGATGTAGCACGCTTACCCAGAAGGTTCATACCTACCTGTCCACTCGCATTTCGCTCCTTTTTCAACCGATTTCCAAAAAGGAGGAGGTTTTAATTCGTCTGTATTTTTTTTTGTATATATGTCGATTACTCCTTCAATTGTGAATAGATTCGAATGATTCTTTTTTTAATCGGTAGGGTACATTTCCAAGATGGTCCCATTGTAATTTCATCGAGATCCGATAAGTATCTCCAGAGATATGACGATAAACGTCTCATTAGCAGCTGTAACACAGGTTCGACCTAGAACGGTTGCTAATGCTCATGTACCTTATTCAAAGTAATTTAGTTGTATAAGTAATTTGTTTGTTTTAATTAGATAACTTTCAGGTGTCGCAATGAAATTTCTGTATTTTGATGAAATAAAAAAAAAAAAAAATACTTGCTGCTGAAATTGACTCGCGGGTAGTTTTTCAACTATCTTAATTACTGCTTTTATTTCTTTCATGGGTAGGAGGGTTTAGTAAGCCTCCAAGATGGTCCCATTTATAAAATTCATAAATATCTGATGAGTATCTCCAGAGATCGCGACTCGCGCGGCATTTGAAGTCGGTTTTGTTTATTTTATAAACGATCTTTATTTAGCACTAGCTGATACCAGTGACTTTGTTCACGTACCTACACCAAGAATTTAGTAGCCTATGTTCGTCCTCATGGTATAAAGTACCTTGTTAAATTTCAGTAATTTCGGATTGTCCGTTTAGGCGTGATTAGGTAACAAACAGACAGAGTTACAAACGTTTTTTTTTATAATATTAGTCTGGATAAATATTGATATGATCTATTTAATATTAAAAGACTTTTTATGTGCAGATTTTCAATCTGGCTTTATAGTGAATCAACAATTTGAGTGTTTGAATCATCAAAATGTAGATCATGTCAAATCATTAGGCTTAGCGACGACCGACGAGTAAGAGCGTTTCCACATTATCCGATCCGATATCGGTGACGGACGCCGATCCGATATCGGGGTAAGTAAAATGTATGAAATATGTACCTGTCTTTCATATTGTCCGGCCCGATATCGGATATCGGAGCCGGCACCGATATGCTGGCGGCACCATCGGACGCCCGTGAGCCGTCGGGCGATAATGTTTGTATGTGTGCTATACGTGTATCTAAATTGTCTCTTGTGTGCGTAGAGCCCGATGCGCGGCGGCCATTTTGAGCTTGTTTACTAGTTTGGTTGTCATCATGGCGTCAAAAAAAAAAAAAAGAAATAATAATAATAAAAAAGAAAATGGCCGTATCGGAACGATTTTGTCGGAAATATGTGAAAATAGCACCGGTGTCGGCTATCGGATGTCGGCTATCGTCGTCCGACACCGATATCGGATCGGATAATCTGGAAACGCTCTAAAGCTCCCTAAACAAATGCTCTCGATTTGTTAAACGTAGCCTACGATCTATCGACGGCCTATCTTTAGACTGTGGTTTAGCTTCTGATTAGAACACAAGCTGATGCGGAAAATTCGACCTTATTAACACTATTTTAGCTAGTTTAGGGAACTAATGATTTTCAGATTGTAATTTTACGGGAAATGGAGAAAGTTCTCATCACGTCGAAGGGCTTACACAGCTCGACTTAGTTGTAATGCTTTAAGCATTTACCAATGGAGATGTTAACGTTGTAATCCGCAAAAGTTTTTTTCTGCCGATACTTACGGGGGACGAGGTAAACACGCACACTAGCTTGAAACACGCACACAGTATTAAAAATACAGCGTAGTTACGCAAGCTTATATGGCCAAAAATGGCTATATGGCCAGCAGAGGGGTACGCCTTGCGTTGACATCTCCATTGGTAAATTCTCGAAGTTGTAATGAGATAGTTTCAAGTTGATTTTGTATAACGAGAGTAGGGAATGACACGACGAAGTATTTAAGGCTAATAATTGTTATCTAATGATTCATTTTTAATAATTCATTATTTTTTATCGTCATTATTAATTATTAAGTTGTCGATATTAATCCGCACTTTTTTTTGTAATTACATACTAAAACGCATGTTAACATTGTGTCCTAGATACGCACTCAGAAATCCATACTTAAGATAGTTTTAAAACTAAAACAACCGACTTCAATACCCCGCATGTCAATTTCAGTAGCAAGTTTGAGACGTTTGTCGTCATATCTCTGGAGATACTTATCAGATCTCGATGAAATTACAATGGGACCACCTCGGAAACGTACCATACTTGACTACAAAAAGAATCATTCGAATCGCTTCAGAATTGACGGAGTAATCGCGTAACATACACGAAAAAAAAGAACAAAAAAAAACATACAGACGAATTGAAAACCTCCTCCTTTTTGGAAGTCGGTTGAAAAGAGCTGATAAGATATAAACGGCTGAACGGATTTTCATGAAACAAAGTTTAGAACACTTCCGATTAACACACACGTCAAACAAAAAAAAACAAAATCAAAATCGGTTCATTCGTTTGAGCGCTACGATGTAACAGATAGACACACACACAGATACACCCGTCAAACTTATATTATAATACTCCTTTTTGCGTCGGTGGTTGAAAAGGTTAATATAGCAAGGTGATTATTTGTTAGTGTTTTGCGTAACTGTCGTGAATAGTGAAGTAAGTAGAGAGACATATGCGTTCCATATGCTTCAGAACACTTTGATATCTGCCAGCACATGTGTTCCGTCAATATTTATGACGCACGATTAGTAGGGGACTGCTCGTGCATATTTGGCATAAACATGTCTTGTCTTAATCTTTGCCAACATTTTTATTTTATCAACCGACTTCCAAAAAGTAGGAGGTTCTCAATTCTACAAACGAATTGAGAACCTCCTACGTTTTAGGGTTCCGTAGCCGAATGGAAAAAAACGGAACCCTTATAGATTCGTCATGTCTGTCTGTCTGTCCATCCGTATGTCACAGCCATTTTGTTCCGAAACTGTTAGGACTACAGAATTAAAACTTGGTAGGTAGATGTATTCTGTGAACCCGTTTCCGATTTTTATACAAAAATAAATAAACTGGCCAAGTGCAAGTCGGGCTCGCACTAGTAGGGTTCCATACCACAATGCAGTATTTTATAAGATCTAGGATAATTAATCGCGGAGGTAAGCTAATTATTGATAGCACGTCAAGCGGAACATTGATATACTTCTAGCTGTGGTCGAGCACACATGAATGCACATAGAATAATTAAGATAGTTTAAAAACTAAAACAACTGACTTCAATGCCCGCGAATCAATTTCAGTAGCAAGTTTGAGACGTTTATCGTCATATCTCTGGAGATACTGATCAGATCGCGATGAAATTACAGTGGGACCACCTCGGAAACGTACTCTACCGATTACAAAATTCGAATTCGAATCATTCGAATCGGTTCAGAATTGACGGAGTAATCGCGTAACATAAACAGAAAAATAAACTGGCCAAGTGCGAGTCGGACTCGCACATGTAGGGTTCCGATTGAACAAAATTTCCCGGAAAAATTAAGTATCTACATAGTTTTAACATCGATATATATAAATACCCTGTCAATACTAAACATATTTACTACAACGCCATCTAACGAATGTTGAACGCACTTCTAACACCCACCATGTGAACGTTAACACAAAGGTCAGTGACCTTTTTGTTGGTTACCATAGTTCATAGATGGCGCTATAGTAAAAACACGTTTTTTGTATGGGGACCCCGTTTAATTTTTAACTTTGTTCTGTTTTTAGTATTTGTTGTTATAGCGGCAACAGAAATACATCATCTGTGAAAATTTCAACCGTGTAACTATCACGGTTCATGAGATACAGCCTGGTGACAGACGGACAGACAGACAGACAGACAGACAGACAGACAGACAGACAGACGGACAGCGGAGTCTCAGTAATAGGGTTCCGTTGGTACCCTTTGGGTTCGGAACCCTAAAAAACACTGACGAATTGAGAACCTCCTTTGTTTTTGGAAATCGGTTGAAAAGTATACCCACCCCTGAGTGATCTACTCGTATGTATTATCTGTTCACTGAGACCCTTCGAGTGAGCTCAAACACTACATCTGTACTGTAAGTTGGTGAGGAGTAGGGTATTCTGCAGATTCCAGGAGATGCCACAGAACTAGGTAATAGTTATAATTGTTTGCATTATTATGAAAGAGAGTATCAAATTTCGAATCGATCGAAGTGCCTGGTTTTGGATTTTGTTTAGATGTGTTTAACTTACTCGAATTATTATTATTCACGTATTTAATTTATTTTCTTAATTTTAGTATTGTTACAATATTCTATATAAATATAAACATAGTTTAAGATCGTTTCACAAAACGAAAAATAAACGAGTACTCATGCCGCGATAGTGAAATCATATCTCATAATGCGTATTGGTCAATGTGCGTCTAAACCAAAATATACACTAGTAATGTCCTCAAGGTATCAAATTTGTTTCTATTACTTATCTCCATATCTCCGGAGATGATTGTCAAATCTCGATAAAATTTGAATGGGACCCAACGGGAGGCATCTTTCAAACAAAAAACTAATTTTTAATTCGGATTTGACGGAGTTTTGAGGTCACAACAATTTAAAAATATACAGTCGAATTGAGAACCTTCTCTTTTTTGTGAAGTCGGTTAAAAACAAAACTACTCTAAAAACATAAAACATATAAAAAAGCTTACTACTACAATTAATACAGATTTTATTAAAACTTAGAAAAGAACACTCCCAATAAAGTCATCTTTCTAGGAAAAAAAAAATTAAATAAAAAATGGTTTATCCGTTTGGGAACAAGAAAATATGTTGGACCGTTTGAGGATTATGTATGAATTACTTTACTATATCTATGCTCATATTACAAAGATAAAACATTTTATAACGAGTTCAAATTTTCAGTTTTTATGACGAAGAATGTTGCGCGATGCAGGGTTTCATACATTTAGTTTAGGCAATATTTATAAGGAGAGCTATTCAACCTACTCTAGCGCCATTTAGATGCTTTTATCTAAACTAATATTATAAAGGGACGATTTGATTTATTGTTTGTTTCGATACCAACTAGACCGACTTGAAAAATTCTTTCACTAATGGAAAGCTAGATTATCAGCGAGTAACATCAAGCTACATTTTATCCCTGTATTCTCACGGGAACGGGAACAACGCAGGTGAAACAGCGTTGCTAGTGTGTAACACTTCTCTAGTTGTTGAAGCTATAGCAGTAACTTTTATAGGTCTGATTATTTTAAATATGGTTTCCTATCATTGTATCTATCTATAAAAGAATCAAAGAATCAAAGCATTCATTCAGTATGTAGGCAGTATTAATATAAGCACATATACACGTCAAAATCATAAATCACTACCAATTATCAAGTAAACATAGCAAAAGCAGAATTTTAACGCTTTGAATTAGAAAAAAAAACAAAAGTAATGAACCATTCAGCTGTCACCCAAGCGTTTACGACAGAATATTTAAAAAAATATGTTAAAGTAGGTTAAAACCAACCATAAATGTAACCATACTGTGTGTTTCAGAACTTCAGACAATTTTTATATAAAAAAAATAAAAAAAGTGAAATAGTGAAACACAACTTAAAGGAACGCATACCGATCACAGTACATATCATGATGTATCTTGACCTGAAACATCATCTGGAATCTGCAGAATACTCAACTCCTCACCAACTTACAGCAGAGTTGTTGTGTTTGGGCTCATCGGAATGGTCTCACTCAATATACTCACAGATAAATAGATCAGTACATAGATCAGTCGGAGTAATTTTAAATTTACGTATTATTAGAAATGACTTCACATACCCAAAAAAAGTTTTCCCTGAATCAGCTTTAGATGCACAATCATATTTTACTCCTGGATATTATCCTACAGGTAATATGAGGCATTGGAACGCATTGGACACAAAAACAATTAAAAACTTTTTTAAATCACTCTTCACAACCGATAGGAAAGAAAACTACTGTACTCACGATTATATGTTTTATCACTTGCTATCGCTAGAATTGAGTATTTTACGATTGAAACCAAATGAGATAAAGTGGCGTCCGAGTTCCTTTTACAAATGACATCGTATGTGAAGTTAGCCGAAGTTATGCTAAGTAAATAAAACAATAGGATTTTAATAATAGATTTGGACCGAAGGCTACCGATTAGCGTGACGTAAGCAAACCATAACTATGTGTCGTATTTTCCTGTTGTAATTATGTATCTAAGTTTATTCAACCGACTACCAAAAAGAAGAAGTTTCTCAAATCGTCTGTATGTTTTTTTTTGTGTGTATGTTACGCAATTACTCCGTCAATTGTGAACCGATTCAAATGATTATTTTTTTAATCGGTAGGGCACGTTTTTTAGGTGGTCCCATTGTGACTTTATCGAGGTCTGATAAGTACCTCATGACGATAAACGTCTCAAACTTGCTGCTGAAATTGACTCGCGGGGCATGGAAATCGGTTGTTTTAGTTGTTAAACTATCTTAATAATTTCAGTGCTTGACCACTACCTGGCCTGGGTGAAGTGCTTTGAATAGTGTGATTTAAGTATGGCTAGAGCTGACACACACTGGGACAGGAGTAGGTACGATGATTTGTTTGATACATAATATGGGAGCAGAGGCGGAATAACGAGATAGGGGCAGAAATGGAAGAAAATCATGTTGCGCCAATCTCAAATAGATTGGTTTGTGATTAGGGGGAAAATATAATGTCTATTTATATCATATAGTCAAACGTAGCTTAGGAGGTCCTTGGGATTTTTTTGGGTTCTAGGTGAAGCGAAGGTTCTCAATTCTCAAAGAAGCTGGTAGAGGTTGGGATATAACCACGGAAGATAGTGCTCAGTGGCATGTTCAATACAGGCTCAAGATTATGGTGATGATCGAGTATTTAAAATTACTTACCTAGGTCAGAACGGCTGACTTTCTCCAAGAATGGGTCGGCCACAGGTAGCTGAAACAAAAAAACAATTTAGTATTATAAACCTTCCTCTGTTCACTAGATATATCTATTGATGATCAAAACCTCATTAAATCCGTTGCGTAGTTTTAGAGGTCTAAGCGTACAGAGGAAAGGACAGACGGCGGGCAGCGAATTTATTTTATACTATGTAATGTAGAGATAGACACTGATTGATGGAAGAGGAAATCAAAGGCAAGATGGATGGTGTCTCTAAGAATTTCGAGAGAACGAGAGAAAACGCAATTATTAGGCAATGTATCATTGTTAAACGTATTGTAAGAATAATTCATTGTTAATATTTAACTGACGGTGCGACTGGTTCACCAGTTCAAAGTTACTCAGCGAGCTATTAAGAGAGGGCTATGCTCAGAGTCTCTCTGAAGGATCGAATTCAAAATGAAGTCATCCATCAGAGAACCAGTTATCGACATAACTCAAAGGATTAGCAAGCTAAAGTGGAAGTGGGCTGGTCACATCTGTCGTAGAACCGATAACCGTTGAGGTAACCGTGTTCTAGAGTGGACGTCTAAAGTAGTAAAATGTGTCCCCCTCTAACCCCCCCTCTAACTTTTAAAGTAAGGAAGTTAAGAGCGAACGCGGGCTACAGTTTTCCATACAAACGTATTCCACAGTTTCCCCAATTGGTTAATTGCAATTGGTTAATTGCAAATAGAAATAATGACCCTTCAAAAATCTTAAAGAGGAGATAAAAAGCCTTATATTTATTTTTGCAATAGGTTGGTCATAAAAAGCAAATGACATAGCTACAGCACATCTTGATTTTTTGTAGAAACAAATTTTGCTCTAGCAGCATTATCCAGGGAGGAAGCAGGGGAATACGTTTGTATGGAAAACTGCACCCCGCGCACGCTCTTAAAAATCTAAAAAAATGTATGCTGTAGATCTCAATAAAAACTTTCAATTGGTTTGAACGATATACAGTAAGCCATTTTTGAGATAAAGTGACCGCAAATATAACTTTGTTTTTTATACAAACACTATGAAAAACCAAGTAAATTTTTTGGCAGCGAAGAATTATGGTTATAAATTACTCTACTGTGTTACGGAACCCTACGAGTGCGAGTCTGACTTGCACTTGGCCAGTTTTATTCTACCTATCTATATTTTTTCGAAATCACATCGAAACAAATACAGAACAACAACATAATTAAACAACAGAGAACAATATAAAGCAATTAGTGAATGTAGTCTGGAACTTCTGAACACTTGTGTAATCGACTTCCGATTTTTTAACCCACTGTACAAATAGTGGATACAATTAATAAATATATAACTTTTTATCATATATGATAGAAAACAATGATTTTAAAACATACAGTGTACCAACAGGTGGGCGTATCGCTACCTACGGATATATTGGTGACTATAATATGAAATAATGATGAGGTTATAAGATCTTGTAATGCACTAGTAATCTAGAATGCCCCAAATATGCATATGACAGATGTTCAAAGACGACTGTAAAAAACCAGCCGAGCTAGAGGCTTGGTAAGTCATAGTTAAGAAAACATGCTTGAACTAATAAAACTAGCCAAGTGCGAGTCAGCATCGCGTCTTTTATCGCACACTTAGGGAGGGTTCCGTACAATACGAAACATAACAGAGTTTCAACCTCATATATTTCATTAATTGATATTACCCAGAATATTTGGTTTGGTCGCGATCTAGAAAGACGGGGCTCGTTTACTAGCGCCATCTATGTCATTTTGCCGAAACTAATTAGATAGATCGCGTTTGAAAACACGTTTTTTGTATACCTTTAATTTTAAATTTTATTAACCGACTTCACAAAAAAGGAGGAGGTTCTCAATTCGTCTGTATGTTTTTTTGTTGTTGTGTGTATGATACGCGATTTCTCCATCAATTGTGAACGGATTCAAATGATTCTTTTTTTAATAGGTAGGATACGTTTCCGAGGTGGTCCCATTTTAATTTTATCGAGATCTGATTAGTATCACCAGAGATATGGAGATAAATACCTCAAACATAGGAGAATATACTAGTTTTAGTAGAAGAGTCCCAAGAAGATTATACACAATTGAGGTTGCTATTGCATATAAGATATTCTTACGGTAACTGTGAGCGAGATAGAAATAAAGGTGGGGATAATTTTTTTTTATATCTTATAGGCAAGCGTTTGACCACTATCTCACCTGTTGCTAAGTGATGATGCGGTCGAAGATAGAGAAGTGGACTAGAATGGGAACTGGCTCTCAAGGATAGCTGCCGGACCACATTAGATGTTTGGCGACAGATTTTCTGACTTGAGGGTGGTAGCTGGCCAGGCGGACACTAGATATGTTCTACCACCATGCGGGGGTTATTGGTTTCTTAACGATGTTTTCCTTCACCGGAGGGCCACTGTGAGAAGCGCACATATATTTTTCGATAGAAAAATTCATTGGTGCACGGCGGTTTGAACTCGGTACCACGGCATCAAAGCCGACCGTTCTCCCAATTACGTATTTATTGAGGGCCCGGCCCTCAATAAATAATTATATATTAATTATTATAATAAATAATAATATATAAATTTAAATAATTTGTCTTCACAGGAATGTTCTACCGGGCAAAGTCTTGTTAGGGTGCAAACTTTTTTAAACATACCTAATATTTTTTGACATGACATGAAATTTGGCGAAGATGGCGGCCATTTCAGTCCCGCGACACTGCATACATACTTAAATAACTCAGAATTATGAACGTACTTTGTACCAATCAACACAGCAAAAAAAAATTATAAGCATAAAACCACATATTATATAATAGTTACTACGTAAATAATACTTTCCGTTGTTAGGTTGGCTACACAGTGCTTTCATAATTCGGGTTCCACAATATAGGGAAGTGCCTCTTATAACGTAGTAGAGTGATTCAGCACTCTGTTGGCCATATGGCGGCAATCAATGTTAATAATCGCAAATAATACTTTTTAATATTCATTTTGGAATACAACTAGTCCGTGTTATAAAAGTATTTGGAATTATTGTAATAAAATAGACAATTAATTATCGTGTGTGTCAGATGCTTTAATTGTACAGGGCCATTTTGGACATTGTCCTTTCATACCTTGATGACATCATTATTACTAGTGAATATTTTCACTTTAGCGCGGCATTTAAAGTCAATTTTTTTAGGGTTCCGAACCCAAAGGCTACCAAATGAACACTTTCTGAGACTTTGTTGTCTGTTCGTCCGTCCGTCCGTCCGTCCGTCCGTGTGTCTATATGTGCGCACTTTACAGATCTGTATCTTCTTAGCCGTTATAGGTACATACTTGAAATTTTCAAAAAGTATACTCGTATATCCGTCAGTGTATAACGGCCCAGACACGATATTTAATAGATGCATGTAATTTCATTAAAACTTTTTTGCACTAATAAGGGTAAAATAAGTTATTTTTCAAAAAAAATAAAACCGACTTCATAACCACAAAAAGGCAATCAAAAGCGAAAAATAATTTACTTGACATTATAATAAGCGTTACCCACTTCTCTATTTGAAGTCGGTGCCAGCCATCAGTCTATTGGATATTAGATAGATACTATGTATGTAGTAGTAGTAAGTAGGTACATGTAGGTTAGTAAGTAGGTAGATACATGTAGGTATTATCTATCTACTACCTATTAGACTTGGCTGGCACCGACTTCAAATAGAGAAGTGGGTAACGCTTATAATAATTTTAAGTAAATTATTTTTCGCTTTTGAGTGCCTTTTTGTGGTATTGAAGTCGTTTTATTTTTTTTGAAAAATAACTTATTTTGTGTTTAGTATTTGAAATTCACCATCTGTAAAAATGTCTACTGTCTAACTATCACGGTTAATGAACTATAGCCTGGTAACAGACAGACAGACAGACAGACAGACAGACAGACAGACGGACAGCGGAATCTTAGTAATAGGGTCCCGTTTTGCCCTTTGGGTACGGAACCCTAAAAAGTAGTCTTTACTGAGTCTTATCTATTTAATATAATATCGTTTAAAAACTAAAAAACAACCGACTTCAATGCCGCGCTATTCATTTTCAGTACCAATTTTGAGATGTTTATCTCAATATCTCTGGAGATACTTATCATACCTCGATAAAATTACCATGGTACCACACTTGGGATATCTCCTTTCGAACAAAAAAAGAATAATCGAAATCGGTTCATAAACGACGAAGTTATCCGCGAACAAACATTAAAAAAAAAAAATATATATATACGGTCGAATTGAGAAACCTCCTCCTTTTTTTGAAGTCGGTTAAAAACGAATTAAATGAGTCAGAAACTCGAGGGGTTCCATTAAATTATAGTATTGTCATCTGAACTACATTATACTAGTATGCATAAAATCAGAAGTAGGTTAAAATTGACGTTCAAGATTTTATTCAATTGTTTTATTTTTGTAACAATTAAAGCTAAAAAAACTGGCCAAGTGCAAGTCGGACTCGCACTCGTAGGGTTCCGTAACACAGTTAAGTATACCATAACTATGATTTTTCGCAACTACAAAATTAACTTTGTTTTTCATAGTGTTTGTATGAAAAACAAAACTGCTGATTTTATCTCGTTTAAACCAATTTTCGTTGTTAGTTTTTATTGAGATCTACAGCATATATTTTTTTTATATTTTTCACTCCCATACTTTGAAAGTTAGAGGGGGACACACACATTTTACCACTTAAGACGTGCCTATCTTTCAAATGATTGACTCTGAGAAAAAATGATTTTAGGAACCTCAATGTCATTTTTGAAGACCTATCCACAGATACCCCACACGTATAGGTTTGAAGAAAAAAATTTTTTTTGTTTCTGTTCCATGTATGGGGATGCCCCCCTTAAACTTTTATATTTTTTATTTTTGTATAAAAATCGGAAAGCGGTTCACAGAATACATCTATCTACCATGTTTCAATTCTGTAGTACTAACAGTTTCGGAATAAAATGGCTGTGACATACGGACGGACAGACAGACAGACAGACAGACAGACAGACAGACAGACAGACAGACAGACAGACAGACAGACAGACAGACATGACGAATCTATAAGGGTTTAGTTTTTTGCCATTCGGCTACGGAACCCTAAAAAGCGCGTTAAAGGTGTTTTCAAAAAGCAAAAAAAAACCGGCTAAGTCGAGTTGAACTCGCCCACCGAGGCTTCCGAACCAACCAATTAAGCTAGACCTCTAAATTGTATCAGCGCTCATATAACTCAGAGGTCTACCTTAATTGGCGTTTTTTATGTATGTATGGCGGGGCACCTTTAATTTTCAACTTTTTTTATTTTTTGGTATTTTTCCTTTATTTGTGCTATAAGACCTTGCTTCATGCCAAATTTCATGATTCTAGGTCAACGGGAAGTACCCCATAGGTTTTCGACCCAAAAACTATAGGGTACTTCCGGTTTACCTAGAATTGTCAATTTTGGTTGTAAGCAAGGTTGGAGCACAAGTAAAGGAAAAATTCCGAAAAATAAAAAAAGTTGAAAGTTAAGGTACATTTTGGCACTAACAAGTTTTCGCGAAGATATAAATTTCCCCATATCTTTTTATTGTGTTGACTCAAAACCTTAATTTTTATACATCCAATAGGGACTATAGACCTCGGTATCAGGTATAAATTTCGACTCGCTAGGTCCACCCGTTCCTGAGAAAATCAGTGGTGACACACGGACAGACAGACGGACAGACAGACGGACAGACAGACAGACAGACAGACGGACAAGAAAGTGATCTTATAAGGGTTCCTTTTTTTACCTTTTGAGGTACGGAACCCTAAAAACGAATAAAAAAGACGGCCTGTGACCTGGTGGTCAACAGTAAGCGGCGCAAAGCGGTGAACAGTAACTGGAAACCTTGAACTTGAGGGCCCGGTGGCGTAATCGGGAGAACGTTCGGCTTTGATGCTGTGGTACCGAGTTCAAACCGCCGCGCACCAATGGATTTTTCTATCGAAAAATTTATGTGCGCTTCTCACAGTGGCCCTCCGGTGAAGGAAAAACATCGTTAAGAAACCAACAAAAACCCCCGCATGGTGGTAGGACACTATCTAGTGTCCGCCTGGCCAGCTACCACCCTCAAGTTAGAAAATCTGTCACCAAACATCTAATGTGTTCCGGCAGCTATCCTTGAGAGCCAGTTCCCATTCTAGGCCTAGCGTGCTTACCATCTTCGACCGCATCATCACTTACCAACAGGTGAGATAGTGGTCAAACACTAGCCTATAACGTATAAAAAAAAAAAAAAAAAACCATCGACATCCTACCCCGGAAACGGAGAGCCGAAGATCGGGCTCAGTGACGTGTCTTGAGAGAGAGGCCTATGTCCAGCAGTCGACTGATTGATGAAGAAGAAGTTAAGTGTACCATATCAGATGCTTAGCTTACCCCTCTTGAATCCCTGAAGTGAACAGTAACTGGAAACCATCGACATCCTACCCCGGAAACGGAGAGCCGAAGATCGGGCTCAGTGACGTGTCTTGAGAGAGAGGCCTATGTCCAGCAGTCGACTGATTGATGAAGAAGAAGTTAAGTGTACCATATCAGATGCTTAGCTTACCCCTCTTGAATCCCTGAAGAGTATAGCAGCGTGGTAAGGATCGATGGAGGCGTCAGACGCCCTATGCCGTAAAGGCACATGCCCCAGTGATGACCTGCGCTTGTCTGCTTCTTGGGACGCAGCCCGGCGCATATGAGCTCCTGAGGACAATGGATAAGATGTTAAAGTTGATTACAAGACAACAAGAATATTTGAAGATCTCGATTTCATTTAATTCATTTATGTACGCTTTCACCGTAAACTTATGAACGACCGACATTTCCATTACAAATTTAAATACATTACCATAAATTCAAAGATTCAACGATAACACATTAGATAATCTTTGAATTACGCGCAAGGCGTAAACAAAAAAAAATCATAAAACCCTCGACACAAATGATAAAATCACTGAATTTAAATCAAGTCATCCAAATAGTTACGTCATACGTCATACAAACAACCCAAATAATTTTAAAGCTACCATGAGCTACGATGCCACAGACAGACAAAATTTCAGTTTGCATAGGGGGTTAAAAATGCCAGCTACTTTTCCTTCATTTTTAACCCCCTATGGGTTAAAAATGAATGAAAAGTAGCTGGCGTTTGAGCTCTGGGTTAGCACTTATTCCAGCGCTAGATGGCGCTACAAGAAAAGTAGCTGGCGATTGAGCTCTGGGTTAGCACTCATTTCCAGCGCTAGATGGCGCTACAACATCGTTAAAACACGCAAGTGTTTGTCACTGCGAAACCCTTACGCTTAAAGCACAATGTGTTTCTAATTGTGTTGTGTGTCTAAGCGCTTTAAAGCTACAATACAAACAATGTACTGATTACCAAGATTGATCAAATTCCACATATTTTTGAAAGGGCGTTAGTTTCAATTGCTCACTTTGACAGCTTTAAGTTTTTAGTTATATTATAATTTCATTTTTTTTTGCAGATAGGCAAGCATTTGACCACTATCTCACCTGATGGAAAGTGAAGATGGGATCGAGGGTGTAGCAGGCTCGTCTAGAAGATACCTCGACTTGAAGAGACTATTATTTTGTAAGGTAAGCGCGCTCCATCATCGACCGCATCATCACTTAACATCAGGTGAGATAGTGGTCAAGTGCTACCCAGTACTATGTAAGAAAAAAGAAAAAGGTATAGATACAGGGTGGTTCCGTGACCCTATGGAAATCTCTAGAGATATGGAGCGAAACCAGGCCCAGTGCCAAGGGCCCCAGTGGTGTAGGGGGAGAATGGTCGACTTTGACGCCAGAGGTACCGAGTTCAATCCCCGGCGTGCACCAATGGATTTTTCTATCGAAACATTTATGTGAGCTTTTTACAGTGGGCCTCCGGTGGTGGAAACCCTCAACCCCCGCACGGATGTAGGACACTATCTAGTGTTCGCCTGGTCAGCTACCACCACCAGGTTACACAATTTTTTTCGCCAAAGTTCTAATTTGTTCCGACAGCTATCCTTGAGAGCCAGATCCCGTTCTAGGCCAAGCGTGCTACCATCCTCGACCGCATCATTACTAGGCTAGGCTAGCGTTTGACCAATTTGTATTATTATTTTATTTCTTATAGGCTAGCCTTTGACCACTATCTACCTGTTGGTAAGTGATGATGCGGTCGAAGATGGGAAGCATTTCATCTGTTGGTATGAATAAGTGGTCAAACGCTAGCCTATATGATACAAAAAATAAGAAAGAAGCAACTCAGAACAGCAGCTGACAATATCCTTAGCGCGGCATATTAATACCTCTACTATTATTTTAATATCGGATCTGCCCACTAAACTACACCGTCTTCTATCGAGAATACGTACAAGTTAAAAAATGTTCGAACTGAAAAGCTGTTTAAAGAAAAATGCTAACTCAAATGTTTTCAGAAAAATAACTCCGCGATTGTACCAGTACTTTCATTCAGAGGTGAATTCATTCTATAAAATGCCTGAAAGTTACTTGATTCTCTTGAAACATGTAATTAGTTTGCCGTCGATTAATTAACAGAATCCAGACCAGCTAACATAAATTCATTCGCAAAATTGGAGTAGGTATGCGACTAGAATCGTATTTAATTAAATGTTGACACTCCGCAATTCCATTTTGATGTGATTATGTTGACCGGCACGAACCGAGAGGAAATTAACACAACGCGACAATTTCGGTGCCAAATTCGGGTAGTCACTGTTTATATTGTGAATTAATACAGATTGTTATTTATTATGTCAAAGCCTTAATTACTAAGGCATGCAATATAAACGTTAACATGTATAAACAAAGTACTCGAGGTCGTATGCAATTAATAAATCATGTAAGGTGCCACAAAATTGCGCCGTTAAAATGGGACCCTGCCTATCGACCTCTTTGTAAAACGTTTTTCGTCGGTTCCACTTTTAGCCTCTTTTTTTATATTTTTAAGGCCGGTTTTGACCATTCTTTCGCATGTTGGTAACTCAAACTATCCAGACGGAGCCATGCCTAACACCCGTGTGAACGAAAGTTCAATAATACTAAATGCTTGAGTAATACGCTTTCGCGCTCAGTTTGCTACCAAGCGGCAGCAGGGTCGGACGCTTCCGTGCAGTATTACTTCGCAGCGTTGCTAACGTAGTAATCATGCCGTATTGACTATGCTGAACAGCGCGGAAACTTATTACTCAAGCATTTAGTATTACTGAACTTTCGTTCACACGGGTGTTAGGCACGGCTCCGTCTGGATGATATAGTCTGAGGTTGGTAATTGTGACGAAGTAGTCAAGGATGGTAGCACGCTAGGCCTAGAATGGGTACTAGCTTTTAAGGACAACTGTTGTGTGTACGTGTGTGTACGTGTTTTAGCGACTGATTTTCTAACATGAGAGTGGTAGATAGTAACTAATAGTAAGGCAAGCAATGTCTTACCTGTAAGTAATACTGAAATACAAAATAAACCACCCCTCATCGATCTATTCATAATCTTTTCAATGAGACCGTTCGGATAAGCCCAAACTCGACATCTCTGCTGTAAATTGGTGAGGAGTTGAGTATTCTGCAGATTCCAGGAGATGTCCCAGCATCAGGTGAACGCTACCAATTTCTTACAATATCGTTGAAGTAAGAGTATACATATTTCGAATCGATCAGAACTAAAATAGTTGAGTGACCATAGCGTCATCATCTAGAAAAAAGCTCATAGTCATCATCAACGGCGGAACGGATCAAAGCTCATGAATCAAAGCTAAAACAAAAAAAAATCAGAGATCAAATAACCTATCAAAAAAAACTAAACGAAAATCGATTCATCCGTTTGGGCGCTACGATGCCACAGACAGACACACACACATACACACGTCAAACTAATAACCTTCCTTCTTTTTGCGTCGCGGGTGAATGAAGCAGCGGTGACTCTTCATAATTTGGATTACCAGACCGGAGAAAGAGTGATTCGCAATTTCGAGATGCCAAGCATAACTTAAGCTGAGTTGGCACCATCTTACTAACCGCAACTAAAACTATAACCGGTGTTTTTGTATGGAGTTTAACTATTTTTTGATGTTTGTTATAGTTAAAGTAAGATGGTGCAACTCAGCCTTAGTATTGTACCTGTATCAATCTTGGCATCGAGAAGAAAGCCTTAATTTGGGTTAAGCCGGCACGACGCGGCTATCGGCGAGAACCCGGCTTATGGAAATGAACAATCTATACAATACCAATACAAATACAAAAACTCTTTATTGATCACCAAAGAAATCACAAATTGTACATACTATGTGATGAAAGACAGTAGAATAATAAGGCAATACAATCGGCGGTCTTATCGCATAAAGCAATTTCTTCCAGACAACTTTGGCATGGAAAAGAAGAATACAAACAAAAATTGGGGGTAGCGTACAATACAAACTATTGATGTCAGAAAATACATATATGTGTATATATAATATTAAATACACATATACATAACCATATATATATATTAAATCACAGTAGTGTTGCAGTTTTAACATGTTTGGAACAAGTAATGGGCTTTTACCATGGATTTAAAGATAGCCAGCGATTTGGCATGTCTAATCTCCACTGGTAGCGCGTTCCATAAATGGACCGCTTGCACAGTAAAAGATTTTTCATAAGCAAGTGAGAAATGGATAGGGGTTAAAAGTTGTAGAGTTTCAGCGGATCTCAAGGAAAACGGATTTGAAAGGTGAAGGAACGTGAAACGTTCCTTAAAGTAGGAAGGGGTAGACGGGATAAATAGAATAGAGTATAGAAGAGAAAGGACTTGACTATTCCGGCGAAGACGAATAGGTAACCATTTCAGCTTTTTACGGAATTCTGAAATGTGGTCATACTTGCGTAATCCAAATATGAACCGTATACAAAGGTTCTGCAGTCTCTCAAGCTAACTAAGCTGTTCCTCGGTTAAATCCAAATAGCAGGTGTCAGCATAATCTAGTATAGGAAGCAGAAGTCTATGCAGAAGTCTAGTGCTAGATGTATTTTGGTCACAATGGAGACACATAAGAGTTCCAGGGATGCTAGGAATGTGAGCAATCATTGGCAGAGCGATTTTTTAGCTATAAACATAGACAACACACACAGGTGGTCTAGGAAGCATTATATCAATGTTCCGTGTGAGTTGCTACCAAAAGGTAGCTTACCATCATCAAGGGATATTTATAGTGTTGGGATACACAATACTAGTAGGTATTATATTATAATCTAGCCTAGATAGGCTAATAAGTAATTTAAATCAAACCTAAACTTATACATTGACATAAATAAAGAATTTGCCCATCAGCACTTTTCTTATAGTCTCTATTATTAAGGTAATGAGAAGACACATTGTTATCGTGTTCTTTATACATAGTACTTACACTATATTTCACTAAGGGTTACTCATAAGGACAAACTCTACCGCCATTACCTAACGGTGTTCCAGCAGCACAGCCGCTGAGATCGTCCAACTATAAAGGGCTACGTGCTGCCGGAACACTAGATTAAGCAACTTTTGTCCTTGATGGTGGTAAGCTAGTATTGGGAAGAAAGTCGCAAGTCGATGTAATGCTCCTAGTGCTACTACCACTTATGAACGAACACCCGTGCCAGGATTGGAACCGGCAACCTTTCGCTTACAAGTACAAGTCAATTCATCTATCGCTTACGACAGCAAGGTCGTCGGGACACGGGTCTAGTAAGTCCGAGACCAAAAGATGTGATTCTTATCGAGGGACAATTATTTCCTTTCAAAAGGGTCGACTCTGTAGGGAACCTTTTGAACCTTCAAACATTTACAAAGTACATTTAACAAGCACATTTAATAATACGAATGACCTCGATATTATCTACTAATGTTTCTATATAAATAAGCCGTTTTCTTAATGACTAGCAGCCCGCCCCGGCTTCGCACGGGTAGAACATATATGCCTACAAAATTTTCATCAGTTTGTTGCATCGAATATAATATATGAAAATATTTAACAATCATCGTCAAATTTCATCCAATTTACACAAAACCTTAACGAATTATGCACCTAAACCTTCCTCATAAACACTCTGGCTATTGGTGAAAACCGCATGATAATCCGTTCAGTAGCTATTGAGATAATTGCGAACAGATAGACAGACGCAGTGATGGACTTTGTTTTATAATACTTACTTAGCGATATTGGACGGCCCTTTGGCGTAAAGGATAGTTACCCTGATTCTGACCCGACGGTCGTTGGTTCTAATCCTAGCTATATACCTACCAATGAAAGTTTTATGTGCATTCATGAATCATGAGTTTTCGTACAGTGATAGTGGGATCATTAAATCTACCAAAAAGTAGCTTACCACCAAGGAGAACATCTGCCGCCGTAACCTTACGGCGTTCCCCGACGCAAAATGTAGGGTTAATATACGTTTAACGTGTGTATCTGTGTGTCTGTATGTAGCATCTTAGCACCTAACCGGATGAACCGATTTTGTTTGTTTTTATTCATAGTTTTTTTTTTGTTTGTTAGATGTCTTCATCGAGAGTTTTCTTAGCTTTGATTCATGGAAATTCGTTGAATCGTTAAAAACTATAAGCTTTTTTCTAGTTGATTGCGCTATGAAATCAACTTTCATAGGTCTGATCAATTCGAAAATCTTGTTCTTCAACGATATTGTAAGAACATGGAAGCATTGACCTGATGCTGGGACATCTCCTGGACTCTACAGAATACTCAAATCCTCACCAACTTAGAGCTCAGATTTTAAATGTCGTGTTTAGATTCATTGGAATGCTTTTAATGAAAAGATTAGGTATACATAGATCAGTCGGGGTGGTTTAAAATATTATATTATTATATATATATATATATATATATATATATATATATATAGATGAATATTATTTTACACAATAGATCACATTATTATACTATATTGACTTCAAATTGATTGTGATCGGTGGGGATCTACAGCAAAGCTAAGCTTATAATAATATTTTCGTAGTAACTATGACCTAATCTGTGGTTTCACTGCAAATATTTCGTTAATTTTGCGATGCGTGTATGTGAAATCCGTGATATCTTCTAGAGTTTTCATTTGAATTATATACTGTAAAGGACAATTTTAATCAATGATATATGGCCAAGCTAATTAACGTAATTATTTGGATAAGGATTAATACTATATACTTGAAAATAGCCTTGGAAGTTATGTAATATTTTTTAACAAAAATTTTAAGATTAAAATGGTTACTGTTAGTCAACCTTAAGAGATAGACATATGCTGTCGCGGACTTTTTTGTAAATCTTATTAAGTTGTACAACTCTTGCATAGAAAATATTCTTCTATCTATTTTCAATTAAGCAGCGTTCGTAAGAAACGTGTTATTTCGACCGTTTTTTTGCCGACTTAGGTTGCAAATTAGGTCTCCATGAATGTACCTTTTATTTAAACGGGATAATATATAGCCTATTTTCATTCCGAAAGTCCATTCTATGTATTAGTGAAAGAATTTTTTAAATCGGTTCAGTAGTTTTTGAGCCAAATCATTACAAACATACAAAAATACAAATGTTCTCTCTTTATAATATTAGTATAGAAGTATAGATTTAAAAAAAACACTCCGGGAGTGCCGGCAGGAGTGAAAACTTGAACACGTCATTTTTGAATATTTTGAAATGACACCTCGCGCAGGAGAATTGAAGACCTCCTTCTTTTTGGAAGTCATTCATCTTTATACAATTCAACTATTCAATTAAGTAAATAATGAACAGAAAACATTTTGAATTTGAAAAATATTGTGAGTGTAATCGTTCTAATTTTTCTAAATTTAATTTTCGTGTAATTTTTTTTAGCTCATTAGTACGTAGTATTATTTATTATCTGTTCTGTGTTATTAGAATAAGACGCGCCTGATAACAAGCACGTAAGTTCGTGTGTTGTGTATGGAAGGGTTAAAGTATCTGTTTATCAGATCTTGTAGAACCGGAAGCTGGTTACCATACCCATGGAATGTTTGCACCAAATCATAGACGTCATATAAAAGGATGGTGCATTTCAGATGTTTTGACAAATTCAATTTAATCCGTACACTTTAGCAATAATATGGTATATATAAATATGGTATATATATATAAGTTGTCTATACAAAAGAAAGGGACAAACTCCGTTCAAGGTCGGTCTCATGGGGGCCGGTGTATACGCGATCTAGTTTAATATGTAGCAGGTCTGTGGATGGGACAATTACTGTGGCTTTAATACCTCTTTCGTGATACTGTGGAAAGTGGTACGTACCATGAGGTTTTATAATAGTTGGAACAGCATTTTTTTAGGGTTTCGTGCCCAAAGGGTAAAACGGGAACCTATTACTAAGACTCCGCTGTCCGTCTGTCTGTCTGTCTATCCGTCTGTCACCAGGCTATATCTCATGAACTGTGATAGTTATACAGTTGCAATTTTCACACATAATGTATTTAGTTGCCGCTATAGCAAGAAATACTAAATAATTAAGATAGTTTAAAAACTAAAACAACCGACTTCCATGCCCCGCGAGTCAATTTCAGTAGCAAGTTGGAGACATTTATCGTCATATCTCTAATATTTATCAGATCTCGATATAATTACAATGGGACCACCTCGGAAACAAATCCTACCGATTAAAAAAATAATCATTCGAATCGGTTCACAATTGACGGCGTATTCGCATAATATACACACAAAACGAATTGAGAACGTCCTTTTTTTTGGGAAGACGGTTGAAAAACAGAATAAAATAAATATTTAATGGGGCTCCCATACAACAAACATAATGTTGTTGCTCGATATTGATAACGGCAACAGGTAGTCGCTAGAAATATTCACAGAATATCGAGTAATATTATTCACTTAAAAAATAATAAAATAATAATAATAATAATAAGCCCCCCTCAATCCTACCTAACGTCCGAGTCGAACACCAGACCACGTGGGGGGCGGGCAACGTTTACTGTTTAAACTTAAACGGCTAAGGGTAGGTCAGACGGAGGAGGGGGAGAATTAGAAGGAGGAGAAGATAGGATAGATAGTATAGAGATGTAGAGGCAGGTAAGGATGAGGAAGGCAGTGGAAGAAATTTAAGATGAGGAAGTAAGGTGAAAAACGTAATGTGGAGGTGGAGGATAGTTGTAGGCTACCATAGGGCTCTAGGAGTTTGAGATCCTGCTGAGGCCTTGGTGGGACAACCAACATCAGTACAGGATGGTGGTTTAGGGTGGCGGCGGATGAGTGTCATGTACACCAACGGTGGCTCCCATAGACTCAGTCAGGCAGTCTACTGTGCACTCTCACATTATGGACAAGATGTGAGCAGTTATACGTCCAATTCGCCAATATGAAGATGAAGCCTATACCCACTCCCCAAGTGCCCGGGGGTTCCATGAGGAATGCTGATGATGGTAAGCAGACACCTCATGGTTCCAGGGGAGATAAGAATCGCCGGGCGGGAATCTTAAACCATCAAACGACTAATGCTACGTATACGGATCATGAGAAAGCTACTGAAACTGATGATGATGAAAACGTTATAAGGACCACAAGACAATCTAACAGGTATAACCTGAGATCGCATCGTCGTAGTCAGAGATTGGAGGCATCTGGGCATCAACAAGATTTATCACCAACATCACCGTCATCTACACAGAGCCTCTTCAACTCACCACCTTCATCACCAGTGTCTTTTGACACAAACAATCACCCTTTAAGTCCCACATCTAGTTTAACTTTGTCAGATCCAGACAATAGTGTACCTAGTTATAGGAGTAGGAGAACAGATACACCCGCTGAGGATGTTTCGCAGGCGGCTTTCGTCAACCAGCCTGTGACCACCAAAGCAGGTAAACCCAGAGTGCGTATGAAATGGGATGACGAGATAAATATATTCATCATGCGCACTTACTTCCACGTAACAAAGTTAGAAACGGACAGGACAATGTATGGACAAAAGATGCATGATACATTTAAAATAAAATATCCACAAATGAACGTCACTTCTCAACGAATCGCTGATCAACGAAGAGTTATTATCCGGAATAAACTTCTCCCTGACGAGACAATTGCTGATCT
This sequence comes from Cabera pusaria, assembly GCA_954871355.1. Classification (NCBI taxonomy): domain Eukaryota; kingdom Metazoa; phylum Arthropoda; class Insecta; order Lepidoptera; family Geometridae; genus Cabera; species Cabera pusaria. Next base: position 1,367,935 of record OX940885.1, on the reverse strand, counting down.
TAAAAAAGAAGTTTTAGACCAGCTGGCCAAAGACGAACAATCGGACTCTAATCGGAATACCCATTTAATAGAATACCAATTACCCACAATAGGAAATGTTGTATCACATTATGATACAACAGGACATAATTCAACTACCGTCACACCTACAAATAACACATTATCACCCAGTCAAACCAGTAATGCAGCAACCCAAACTTCAACTATAGCTACCACACTTACCATCGACAGTGAGATTCCCCATCAATCACCTGATCTTCTAGTTGACACAGTTCAGGATCTTATAGAACAACTTGAAACTGTACTAACCTTATACACCGGCACAGATCCCACTTCTCGACCCAAGCTACCTAAATTAAAGGAAAATAAAAAGTTATACCAGTTGATTAACGTCTTTAACAAGGAAATATTGGGCAGATACTTCAGCATAAACACAAATTTATCAGATCTTCATACACTTATATACTGTAGTGCATTTGTTATTTGTCAGAAGTTAGGATTTAAAATTAATAGTCAACAGGATGTCAGTAAAAGTAATAAAAGACAACAAAATAAACCAGCATGGCAGATTCGAATTGAAAAAGATATCAAAGAATTAAGGGCAGACATAGGACGAATAACTCAATACATGAATAATAACAGAGCAAAGAAGTTGGTAAAAAAAGTAGAAAAAATATTCAGTAAAACAAAAAAGCACTCGTCTCACGAAAATGATAATACTAAACCGGAAGAATACTTAGACACACTTAAACAAAAACTCGCACTGAAAACACAAAGATTGGCAAGATATAATAAAGCTCTAAAACGTAAAGAAGACAATAGACTATTTACTAACAACGAAAAAGGATTTTATAGAACATTAAACTATGAGAAATCAAACAATAATTCTGAACTGCCAAATCCAAATGAACTCAAAAACTACTGGACTGATCTCTGGAAAAGGAAAAACGACCATAATGATGAAGCTGACTGGATCAAGGAAGAAGAAAGACGATGGCAAAACATAGATGAAATGGAATTCTCTGATATAACGACAGAGGATATAGAATCAGTGACTAAGAGGACGAAAAACTGGAAGGCTGCTGGAATAGATGGAGTCCACAATTTCTGGTTCAAAAAGTTTTTCGTATTGCACAACGTTCTCGCTAGAATCATATCCGATAACATAAAAGGAGACAGTGAAATGCCCAGTTTTATAACAAAAGGTTTAACGTACATGCTTCCTAAAAGCAACGAAACATCCAACCCTTCTCAATATAGGCCAATAACTTGCTTACCGACAATCTATAAAATAATAACCTCTTGCATCACAAATAAAATAAATAGACACAAACCAAAACAATATAATTTCCGAAGAGCAAAAAGGATGTAGGCAACTTCATAAGGGATGCAAAGAGCAACTAGTAATTGACTCAACTATCCTTAAACATGCACATACCCGCAAGAGAAATATCCATATGTCATACATCGATTATAAAAAAGCATTCGACAGCGTACCACATTCATGGCTCATCCGCATTTTACAAATATACAAAATCAATCCATCTATAATAACCTTCCTGGAGAATGCTATGGACCACTGGAAAACTAAACTCATTGTGTCAAATAGAACTCAAACCATCTATACAGATGAAATCCCAATAGAAAATGGCATTTTCCAGGGAGATTCTTTGAGTCCCTTATGGTTTTGCCTAGCCCTAAACCCGCTGTCTTATATACTCAACAACACAAATAGCGGCTATAAACTAACATCCGAAACAGAAATAAGTCATCTAATGTACATGGATGATATAAAACTGTTTTCTAGATCAGAAAATGCGCTAAAAACTCTGACTCAACAGACTTCTCAGTTCAGCAATGATATTAACATGTCATTCGGATTAGATAAATGCAAAACACTTCACATTCATAGGGGCAAAACTGTAGTAATGAATAACCAACCAGAAGAAAATGAAGACAATCATTTTGCTCAAATGGAACTAACTGAGACTTATAAATACCTAGGCATCCAACAATCACAAACGATAAATCATACACAAATTAAAAAGAAACTTAGTGATGAATATTCGCGCCGGCTAAACGTTATCTGCAAGAGACAGTTATTTTCAAAAAATCTTTTCAAAGCATTCAACACATATGCTATTCCAGTCTTAACCTACTCATTTGGAATTATCAAATGGTCTCGCACCGACATCAACCAACTAGAAATAAAAACAAGGACCATACTTACAAAACACAACTACTTACACCCAAAATCTGCTATAGAGAGAATGACATTGAAGCGACAAAAAGGAGGTAGGGGACTTATAGACTTGAAAGTGCTCTGGGAAGGTCAAATCCAAAAACTGAGAAACTTTTTTTACAAAAAATCTGAAAACAGCCCTATTCATTTAGCAACCATAAAATCAGATGAAAATTACACACCTTTGAATCTAAGCAACAATGATCTCCATTCACCCCTACCACAAAACGCAGCTACAGTCAAAATGAACAATTGGCGCAAGAAAGAACTACACGGCAGACATATACACGATCTTGAACAACCACACATAGACCTCGCAGCTTCGAATAAATGGCTGAAACTAGGCTCTTTATTCCCTGAAACGGAAGGTTTTATAATCTCTATCCAGGACCAGGTAGTTAACACCAAAAACTATAAAAAATACATAATAAAAGACTCCAACACTCAAGACGATAGATGCAGAAAATGTCACAAAAATCCGGAAACAATTCAACATATCACAAGTGCCTGTCCAACCTTAACACAAACTGATTACACACATAGACACAATCAAATAGTTCACATCATTCACCAGAAACTTGCTGCAAAACATAAATTATCTGCCGTAAAACCTGTCCCATATTACCAATACACTCCAGCACCAGTGCTGGAAAATGCAGACCACAAAATGTATTTTGATCGAGCTATACTGACTGACAAAACTGTACACAATAATAGACCAGATATAACTCTTATAGATAAAAATAATAAAACTGTATACCTCATAGATGTAGCTGTCCCTAATACACATAATGTTCAAAAAACGATTACAGAAAAAATACACAAATACACAGAGCTGAAAGAAGAGATTCACAGAATTTGGAAGATGAACAACGTGTATATCGTTCCGCTGGTACTCTCTAGCACTGGAGTTATCCCTAAATACCTTTTACATTCCTTAAAAGTAATCGATCTGCCGGAAAACACTTATATGACTATGCAAAAAGCAGCAATCCTAAATACATGCCGCATTGTCCGAAAGTTCTTACAGCACGATTCCGTGACATAAACGATATAAGAACATACAGCACACTTGGCTTAGGCCCGTGGGTTGTATTTTGTTACCAAAGTGTCTTCAACACTTTGTGAAAGTGTAAGCTAAACAAATAATAATAATAATAATATAGCCTTTTATTCAGATCTCTTGTACAATGAGTTTTTAAACTTATGTAAAGGACTAGCATTAAAATCTTAAACTTAATAGATATAAATAACTTTAAACTAATATTTGTTGCTTGGTTATCTTTCCTAGATCTGTTTGCCAGTCGGCAAAGGCCTCCTCCAACCTTTTCCATTCCTTTCTTTCTTGAGCCACTCTGTTCCATGTGACTCCTGCCACTTGTCTAACGTCATCGTCCCACCTTTTCTGTGGTCGGCCTCTTTTCCTTTTGCCTTCCCTTGGGTACCACCATGTCACCCTTTTGCTCCATTTGTCGTGTCCTCTTACCAGGTGACCAGCCCATCGCCATTTGAGTCTTTTGATTTTGCTTATTATATCGGTAGTTTTTGTTTTGGTTCTAATGACGACTTTTTTTACTCTGTCGGACTTTTTAATGTTTAGCATACTCCTTTCCATTGCATACTGGCAAGTTGCTAGTTTGTTTGAGGTGACCTGATTTAAGGACCATGACTGACTCCCGTACGTAAGGACAGGTAGTATGCAGGTGTTAAAAAGTTTGCTTTTTAGGTTTATATGGAGCTGTTTATCTTTCATAGCCTCTCTGAGACTCCAATATGTCTTCCAGCCATTTGTAATTCTTCTGTCCACTTCCTTCTGCATAGGATCTTTTTGAGTTATGAGCTGCCCTAGATAAACGTACTCGTCTGTATAGTTAATTTCAGTGTTTCCTAGATCTATAGTATGTTTGTACCCGTTTGTCATCACCCTAGTTTTTTCCGGATTCATTGCCAGTCCTACTCTCTCACTTTCTTTCGCAAGTTCTTTTATCATTCTGGTTAAGTCTTCTGCTGTTTTTGCCATTAATACTATGTCATCAGCAAATCTTAAGTGCGATAGCGGATGATCCATCGCGGATCTACAACCAAAATATCAACTATTGGTTTAGAGGTTAGAAAACACGAACACAACAAATCGTTCACTTAATCAATGACACTTGTCGTAAACGTCAAAAAGTCGGACATATTAAACAGTGTTGCCAATTGAGAAAAATATTTCTACCATATTCTACTATTGCGTTTCGTTACACGTAGATAATAAAAATATACGAGTAAGATGGAAGGTCAATTTCAAATATTATTTGAACAAATGAAAATAGAGATGCAAAGTCAAAATGCTGAATTGAAGGACTCTATAACAAATAGTATTATGGAAAAGATGGATGAGAAACTAATCACTATTATAGAAGAAAACAAGAACTTGAAAACTAAAGTAGAAAAACTGGAAAAAGAAATAGATTATCTTAAGAGGGCTGAGAAAAACAATAATATTATAGTATTCGGCTTAAAAGAAAACGAAAAATCCTCTTATGAACTAATACAAAAGCTCAAGGAAACCTTCAACCAAGATTTGAATATTAAAATGGAAGAATACGATATCAACAAAATTTATCGCTTAGGAAAAAGAAAGAGAGAGAGCAACAAACCGAGACCGGTACTGTGTTCGTTTATAAGCAACTGGAAAAAGACCGAAATTATCAAAAGTAAAAAGAACCTGAAAACTATATACATTGCGGAGGACTACTCAAAGGATGTGTTAGAAAAAAGAAAAGAGCTGCAAGCCAAGTTAACTGAAGAGAGACAAAAAGGCAATATAGCATATCTGAAATATGATAAATTAATTGTTAAAGAGAACAACTACAGCCAAGAGAAAAGGAAAAGGGAAATATCCGCTTCACCTTCTTCAGATAATAATCAACCAAAAAAGCAACAAACCGTAAACACAATGAAGAAAAACAGGACAAATGCTTTTGATTTAATGCGATATAGATCCAGCTCCCTTTCGAACATGCCTAATACTAATAGAAACCAATAGCAACTAAAGCACGGCAAATGGAAACCAAAACCAACCAAAGAAACTGCCTATAAAGAAACAAAAAAGGAACGAACTCCCCCAAGCCGACTGGTCCTCGAGGGGGAAAGCGACCACAACCCTCCAACATCTAAATACAACAATCACCGAAAACCAGTAGTTTACATAGCATCCCTCAATGTACTCACCTTGGGAAAAGAAGAAAATCTTACGGAACTGACATATGCGCTAAAACCTATCAAATGGGACATAATTGGTTTGAGCGAAGTGAGGAGAATGGGCGAAAGTATTACTTGTCATCCAGACTATTTACTATACCAAATAGGGGAGACGCAAGGCCAATATGGTGTAGGATTTATTATTAAACAGCACTTAAAACAATATGTGGAAGAATTCATAGGAATCTCAGAACGCATAGCGATTATGAATTTGAAACTACCAGGATATAAAAAACCGTGGTCTATTGTACAAATATATTCACCTACAGAGCAATCAAATTTGGAAACGATAAATAACTTCTACCATAATTTAAACGAAGCCATTCAAGAGCATACCCACAAAAACATTATAGTCATGGGCGACTTCAATGGCCAAATTGGAGCAAGACGCCCAGGAGAAAACGCAATACTAGGACAATTTTCATATAGTAACAAGACCAGAAGCAGAAATGGGGAAAAAATTACAAACTTCGCGCTAGAAAACAAATTAACAATCTTAAATACTATGTTCAGGAAGGACCGAAAGAGCATGTGGACCTGGATCTCTCCGGATGGTAAAACAAAAAATGAAATTGATTTTATTATGACCAACAGAAACAGCTATTTCACAAACTTTACTGTCATTAAAAGATTTAACTTCAACACCAACCATAGGCTTCTTAGAACTGAGCTCAAAATAAAACAACCAAAGAAGACTAGACCGAGGCAAGGCTCAGGAAACATAAAACTCGAAGAACAGCAATTAGAGCAAATAACAACAGCCCTAAGAGCTGAACTTAGAGACTTCAAAGAGAATACTAAGGAACTAGAAACCCAAGATAAATACAAGTATATAGAAAATATTATCAAAACCCAAACTAAACTAATAGCAGTTAGGAATATTGATGCAAAAGAAAAACTATCAACAGCCACTATAAAACTCCTAGAAGAAAGAAATCACCTTACTAACGAAAGAAGTACTCAAAACAGAAGACAGAAATTAGCCAAAATCAGCAAAGATATCAAGGAAAGTATCAGAAAGGATAGAAAACAACGAAGGATGCGAACTATCGAAAATTACATACGGAAAACCGGTGGAACTAAAAAAGCACTCAAAGAATTGACCGGCACGAAGAACTGGATCGTAAAAATGAAAGACAACCGAGGAAAATTCGATTATCACAGAATTGACATTTTAAAAACAGCTACGTCATACTACAAAAATCTGTATCGAAACAACACTACGCAATCCGAAATCAGTCTAGTGGAAACCTCGAACACCCCCAGTATTCTCCAAGCTGAAGTCAGTATGGCTATCGATACCCAAAAGAGTGAGAAAGCACCCGGGCCTGACGGCATAAGCAATGAAATCTTAAGAAATAGCAAAGAGATATTGCTACCTGTCCTTACAGATATATTCAATGATATCATGAATACTGAAACCATCCCCCAGCAATGGACCGAGTCTCTCATCATCCTACTGTATAAGAAAGGTGATAAATATGACATAGGAAATTATCGCCCTATAAGTCTCATGTCCAATGTATATAAGATTTTTGCTAAGATCATCTTAAAACGGATCGAAAGAACCCTAGACGAAAACCAACCTATAGAGCAAGCAGGATTCCGCAAAGACTACTCAGTGATCGACCACATTCACGTAGTGCGTCAAATTCTGGAGAAATACAACGACTACCAACTCACATACTACATCGCATTCATTGATTATAGTAAAGCATTCGATTCTCTACATCATGACAAAATTTGGGAGGCGTTACTAGAACAAGGAATTGAGCACAAGTACATTCGGTTAATAAGAAATATATATAGCTGCAGCAGAACAAGAATCCAACTAGAAAAGAAAAGTACTCCTTTCAGAGTAGAAAAAGGCGTAAGGCAGGGAGACCCTCTATCTCCAAAATTATTCTCCGCAGTATTAGAATAAATCTTCCGAAGACTCAATTGGGAACATCTCGGAATTAATATAGACGGTCAACTGCTAAAAAATAATAATAAAATTAAAATAAAACAAAACAAATATTTAAAGGGGGCTCCCAAACAACAGACATGATTTTTTGCCGTTTTTATAGACAGTTTTTATATACGGACGGACGGAATAGTACGGAAACCATTGTGCGCGAGTCCGACACGCGCTTGGCCGATTTATTTATATTAATTGATGGATGCACCCGTCATACTTTTACTTCTTATCTCACTTCCATGATATCGCTATGCAGTATCGTCGCTTCTCCATACGCCGTATTTTCATGCAAATTTGACAGGGGCATGGCATGATACTAACCAGCCCACCTATACGTTTGCGTGAATAAAAACAAAATTTTATTTTTATTTACGCTAACGCAACTTCAAAATGCATGGGAATGATATTTATTTTTCCGCGACTAAGTTGTCATTCCCATTCATTTTGAAATGCGTTAACGTGAATGAAAACAGAAATTGTATTTTGTCTAGGATGATGGATTCATCATCCTAGTATTTTGTCTAGGGGCCCAGTAACGTCTATTAGACAAACAAACTGCTCAGACTAGTGTCAGATTCAAAGTAAACATTATCCTTTAATATAAAATGGTAATCATGAAAGTCATAAACAACAAGACGAAGTAACACGACGCATCGCGGGCATTACGGCATCTCACGTAATTGTACCTATACTACTTTATATTTGTACTATTATTGTACATTATTCTGTGCCTATACTTCGTTATCTGTACCACTAACCTAAAACTTCACTACACGTAGTGAAATTCTAGGGCTGTGATCTGTACACATAAATACAATATCGACTCTGGAAATTTCAAATGTCGTAAAGGTCATTTTGTCGCAAGTACACTGAACACGGAGAATAGAACACTGAATAATGGCTTTACTTTTCTCTATCGAACTGTATTTTTAACATTTTAATATCTCTAAAAAATGACGGAGTTATGATGACATTTACTGTAGGCGGTAACAATAGTAAAATTTTATTTCGTACTAGCTGTGTCCCGCGGTTTTTTACCCGCGTAGTCATCCTTCCCGTGGGGATATCGGGATAAAAAGTACCCTACGTGTTTCTCCGGGGTCTAGGCTATCTGCATACCAAATTATAGCTCAATCATTAGAGTAGTTTTAGCGTGTTGTAGCGTGTTTATGTTGTAACTATCCTAGAACATTGTTTTATTTTCCGTAATTTTCAGCAAAGTCTGTAGTAAGTAGTAACATATTATTACACTATGTCGTAAACGTCGTAAACTCTTCCAAAATTTGTGTAAGGGACATGATCTTTTAAAATATTGTATTTATCCCTAGTGTGGTCACTATGTTTCTATAGATTAAGTGATTTAAAAACAATTTGTATAGAAATAATCTTTCTAAAACAAAACAAAATGTTGTCGTTTTTAGACATAATTTTATTTCGTGGCTCTCCTGAAAAGTAGAGGTTTGTGTCCCTTACGACATTTAAAATGTTCACAGTCGATATAGCAGTTAGTATAGCATATAAACCATGTTCCTGTCAAAAGCAATAGAGCAGACAAAAGCAATGAAGCAGAGATAAGTATAATAGTTACTCCGTGTCGCCTATCATGTAAACCTGACAAAGAATGACGATCTTCTAACAATAGACTAATAACGCCACTTGGTCCCATCGAGGTTCATTTGCTGGAAGCTGTGATATCTAGGTATACACTTCTATAAAACATTATGGTTGATCAGCAGGGTTATCTTCAATCTTTCGAAAGCAAATTCGGATTCGGAAACTGCCTCTCCTTCGGGTCGGATCTTTGCAATTCACAATACTCTGATAGGTTGGTTACTATTGATATTTCAATTCGAAAATATCAGTGATTTTAATTCAAAGGTTTCCGCGAAAAAATAGCTCTCGGATTTATAAATATTCAAAACTAAAAAAAAAATAAAAAAATAAACAAATTTAAAATTTAAAATGAAGCTTCCGAATCCGAATAGGTTTTCGAATAATTGAGAATCCGGAGGCAAAAGTGTGTTCTGTGGATTGCGCTCATAAGTTTCTTACTGATATAGTCCACTTTTAACTGACTTCACAAAATAGTAGGAGGTTCTCAATTCGAAGGTTTTTTTATTTATGTTCACAAATTCAATCCATTTAAATTTCATCGAGATATGTTCAAAATCTCCAGAGATGTGGAGATAAACACTTCCTAGGTACCAAAACTTGGTACTGAAATTAAATCGCGCGGCATTTGAAGTCGGTTCTTTAAGTTTTTTAAACAATCTTAAATTATTAACGATCGACACGTATGATCAAACAAAACCTAGGAAACGTGACGGCAACAAATGATCGACATTCTACTAATATTATTAATGTGAAATGTTAAGTAAAAGAGTTCAAATTATAAGGCTTAAATATTCCAAATCGACAAGTTTTTGATTCAACAGCAAACAATTAAATATTATTTTTGATTTAATAAAAAAAAAAAGATGTTATTCAAGAAACATTCTTGGTTATTTAATGGTTCAAAACACAAGTCGGAGGCCTTTTCGACTGAGATTACGTGAGTTAAGCCGTATAAATTTATTATAAATTATGGTTCAAAACACGATATTTACGATTTCACTCGATCGTAAAAAATTACGAAACAGAACTTTTGTTTTTTAGGTATTACTTAAGGTATATTAAACTTTGATTCATAAAATAAATATGCCAAAAAATAGGAAAAGACGATTAAAAGGCAGTTTAATGGATAGTTTTTTTTTCAAATAGTCCTTATTATTTTAAACACAATATTATATAACAAAGCGCGCCTCACTTTAGTAGCCCGCGAGGCGTCTTTGAGGTAGGACCTATGTCACTTTGGCTAGCTTGCTGACAATTCCCCGCTACGCGATTGGAATATCCGTCGCGGGAACAAAGGTATCGCTAAATACCTATTGCGCTGAAATATAGTGGCCTTAAGGTGTGTAATGACGAAGGAAGTGCATCTGGTTCTAACATAGTGGAAAAATAGTTTGTGCGATGCAGGATCTCAAACATTTAAGTAAAACATTAAAGCAAGGATAACTAACTGTACAGCCTATTCCAACTACATCTACATGCTATTATATTTAAGTTGTTGAGTACAGATGGCAGGATGTTTGTTACTTTTTCACGCATACACGGCTTAACTGTTTTGGATGAAATTTGGCACATCGATACTTTTTAACTTGGATTAACACATAGGATAGGATACTTGTTAACGCGGGCGATGCCGCGGGGCGCATATAGTAGTGTATAAATAAATATAAAGATTGTTTAAGAACATGCGTATGCTTACTACGACAGTATATGGAAGTTGGTCATATTGATAGGTATATAAATACATGTTTTTGCAACAAGGGCGCAAATCGATCACCGCTTATTCGCTCATTTATTTTTGTCTGTCCCGCGGTCGCGTAGTCAATAAAGGAGACTGGCCCAGAATTAATTATATGGCGAGGGCAGGAACCAAATTTGCCCGTAACTGATAGGATAGCCTTTATAGTTTTACGTAATAGATACAGTAACAAGCCGGAAAAAGCCGACTGGATGGGAGGCGTATCGAGTCAGTGTCGAACAATCGGCTTTGTCGAGAAAACTTAGCCTGATGTCTACATTGTCTTTGTCTACCGACTGCATCGTATTCACATAGTGTTAGGTGAGTCCACAGATATAACATGTAATTAAGATAATAAGTTAGAATAATAAGTTAAAAAACTTTTCAGTTGCAAGTTTGAGACGTTTATCGTCATATCTCCGAAGATACTTATCATAATTTCAATGAAATTACAATGGAAATGTACCCTACTAAATAGAACATTCATTTGAATCAGTTCACAACTGACGGAGTAATCGCGTAAAATACATAATTTATTTTTTTAAACTGACGAGTTGAGAACCTTTTTGGAAGTCGGTCAAAAATGATCCTTCCATAATCTATTAATATGGAAAATTATTTTTTAAAAATAATCTAGAAAAGCTAAGAAGAGAAAGATAGAAATCTATCTCTATCTTTCTCTTCTTAGCTTTTCTGCCCATAGAGTAGTCACTCCACTTCGCTCTATACTTATACCTCTTTAACACTCAAACGGGTGTTCCAATCATGTTACTTAAGTTCAACAAAGTTAATTTACCTTACTACAACAATTTTAAATCCGTACAAATATCTTCAACAACAAATTGCTTACCTGAGTCTGTGGTTCCGGCTAATTTCCTAGTGAATAAGTCTCTTCTGGGTAAGCGCGCTCCATCATCGACCGCATCATCAATTAACATCAGGTGAGGTAGGGGTCAAGTGCGATGAATAAAAAATCTTCAAAATGAACACTAAAAAGTAACGTAGAAATTAATTTACTAATAAACTGGCCAAGTGCAAAGTCAGACTTGCACTCGTAGGGTTCCGATTCCGTACCACACTACAATATTTTATAAAATCGAGCAAAAAATGCTGAAAGAAATCACGTTTCTTGTAATAAATTGATAAATCGATCTAGCTAGGTTTTCATTTTCAGAAAATGTTGTTTTATCCTTGTTTTCAGGTAATGAAAAACTCCTACAATATAATTATAATATGAAGGTAAATTTCGCCATCGCTACATTGTTACGATAGCTCAGTGGGAGATCGTTCGGATGGCGATCAGAAGATGATTAATTTTTCCAAGTTTGTTCTTTTGTATGAAGACTATTATTGGGAGCCAAAAAATTACATAAAACACGATTTACCAAAAAATTGCTAGCAAAGCTCGGTCATCTAGATATTATTATTATAGTATACTAGGTGTGCGCCGCGGCTTCGCCTGCGTTAAAAACAACTTTTACTTTTTTTTCATAAGAACCATCTCCTGACGTTAAAAAACACAACAAAAAAAGAATAAGCGAAATTGGTCCAGCCGTTTACGCGTGATGCCGTGACCAAGGACAATTAGGATTCATTTTTATATATAAAAGAAGATTACCGTGTCAATTCCAAACAATTATTAAAACAGGAGCCACGTGCTTATTCAGTACAACGCCATCTTACGAACACTAACGCCAACTAAGTGAAAGTAACTCAAAGGTAATTAATATAATTAATACAGTCAAACATTCATAGATGGCGTTATAGTAAAATGCCAAAAACACGTTTCATGTATGGAGATCCCCTCTAATTTTTAACTTTATTCTGTTTTTAGTATTTGTTGTTATAGCGGCAACAGAAATACATCATCTGTGAAAATTTCAATTGTCTAACTATCACGGTTCATGAGATACAACCTGGTGACAGACAGACAGACAGACAGACAGACAGACAGACAGACAGACAGACGGACAGCGGAGTCTCAGTAATATGGTTCCGTTGGTACTTGGTACCCTTTGGGTTCGGAACCCTAAAAAACAAGAATTTATTCTCAAAATAAACAATTTAAGTACTTAGCTGCATAGCCGTATCTGCTTTCACTCAAAAAGCAATAAGAACTACAGATTATTTCGCTATCATAAGCATATTATAAAAGCAATCAAAAGCTATAAAGCAAGTTGGTTCAAAGTAATAATAATAATAGGAAACGATAACAGCTAGACATAGCCAGACTATAACAGTATCGCAGCTTGAAGGTTATCGCTGTCAGAATGTTAATGCACTGCAGCTCATTCAACAAACGAAGGTAGAGTAATAACTATAGATGTTAATACCCTAGGTATAACTGCATGAATCATAGCTAAGAATACTATTAACGTACTGGCAAGGAATGGGATTCTTTAACATCCAAACCTTGATTACTACCTACTCTTCAAGGGTATTCAAGTCACCAGTGAATAGGTATCTATTGGGCGTGATTACATCGTGGACTACATCGTCACTTAACATCTGGGGCCTTATTCAGTATGGCCAATGAGATAACGCGTTCTTTAACACGTCACGTTACGTTATTGAAAAATTGTATTTTGTATGCCACACGATAGATAAATTATACAAAACGCGCGCGTTACACGTCCTCATATGTCACGATATTTTTACAGCTCAAAACGCGCTCATAACCGTACCCTACCGCATTGTAATTGGCATAGAGAATACCATAACGCGGAGAAAACGTAACACGGCACGGTAAGACTTTAAAATGGTCATACTGAATAAGGCCCCTGATGAGATAGTGTTTAATCAAACAAAGCTGCCATGACAATATGTCGAAATATTACAGACAGTGAACCGTTTCGCAAATGGACGTGGATAACTCGTAACTAAATCTAAAATAGTCTAAGTTGCAACGGTAGGAACACCTAGTAGTTTATACAAAGTTACTGATTCTTCTACCTACACACGCAAAGGTTTAAAAGCGAGAGACGCAGGTGCATCTCAATTAACGAAGCCAGCCCTTGCTTTACAACCGATGAAGAAACTAGCAGGACAGAATTACAAAATGTTATCATTTGGAGAACGTCTATGAATTGACGCAATTTCTTTTATGATAAACCTATGCAGTATAAGCAAGTCGCTCGCCTGATTGAAAACGATGACGTCTACCTATTACAGATATAGCGGTATGCAAAGTTCTGGATAGCCAGAATTTCGTACGGCCCTGTACTGCGCTTGCTACCTCGAGACATAATAAACTGGCCAAGTGCAAGTCGGACTCGCACCCGTAGGGTTCCGTACCACACTACAGTATTTTATAAGATCGAGCAAAAAATACCACTATCATTTTTCTCCAGCAAAAAATAATAATTAATAAACATTTTATTTCTTATAACGCCATCTAACGTCTAACAAAGGTGTTAGGGATCGACATTTCAATATAACGCCATCTATGGGACGTTTACCTAACTAAGCGTACATAGATGGCGTGAAATGCCGAAAAAAACACGTTTCTTGTATGGGGACCCTCTATTATTTTTAACTTTATTCTGTTTTTAGTATTTGTTGTTATAGCGGCAACAGAAATACAGAAACTTTCAACTGTCTTACTATCACGGTTCATGAGATACAGCCTGGTGACAGACGGACAGACAGACAGACATACAGATAGATAGACAGACAGACAGACAGACGGACAGCGGAGTCTCAGTAATAGGGTTCCGTTGGTACCCTTTGGGTTCGGAACCCTAAAAATGGTAGATTTGCTTATAGATTTCGATGATGCGCGTCGACGAGTCCACATTTTAGAGATGCCTTCGAGTAGGACTAACCTACAAAGGAATGTCTGGCGCGCTATACGATTGACCAATATCATATCCATGCACATTGATATATTTAATTGTAGCTTGTCGAAGTTCGTAGGAGCAGCTCAGATGTGCAGTTATATTTGTGCGTTATTGTTATATTTTGAATTTATTATTATTTAAGTACCTACCCATAATATCGGTTTGGCATATACTATGCTGTAAGGGTGTTTTTAATGTGGAAATAAATGAAATGAAATTTAGCTGGTCGCAATGAGACAAGACGAGACGTGATCGGTACAATGATATATAAGCAACGAAATAAGTTAAACATCATTCATGCTTGAGTAAATTTATTTGCCACAGCAGCATTGTACAAAAGTGCAGCTGAATATGACGATATTTCTAAAGGATATATTGTTATCTTCCGGTCGGATGAAATGAACGACACACCGCAGGCGAAGAATACTAAGTACCTACATCATAAACACTTTGTGAGGAATCGACACATATGATATACTCTGCTCAAAGATCCTTTGATTTTATCCAAGATAGGTTTTGTCCCTACGAATATTACATATAGACTTGCGATAAACAGGCATACCACTTGGCAAAAGTCCCTTATAATTTGTAGAGTAAAAAAAATAAAACTGGCCAAGTGCGAGTCAGCATCGCGTCTCTTATCGCACACTCAGGGAGGGTTCCGTGCAATACGAAACATAACAGAGTTTCAACCTCATATATTTGATTAATTGATATTACCAAGAATATTTGGTTTGGTCGCGATCTAGAAAGACGGGGCTCGTTTACTAGCGCCATCTATGTAATTTTGCCGAAACTAATTAGATAGATGGCGTTTAAAAACACGTTTTTTGTATGGGGACCCCTTTATTATTTTGTTTTTAGTATTTGTTGTTCTAGCGGCAACAGAAATACACCATTTGTGAAAATTTCAACTGTCTAACTATCACGGTTAATGAGCTATAGCCTGGTGACAGACGGAAAGACAGACAGACAGACGGACAGCGGAGTCTTAGTAATAGGGTCCCGTTTTACCCTTTGGGTACAGAACCCTAAAAACTATCTCCCCTCTTGGTAAGTGACATTTCGGTCGAGTATGGTAGTATGCTATGACTAGGATGGGAACTGACTTTTAAGGACAGCTCCGGCTTTCGACAAACACATTAGTGTTTGGCGACAGTCTTAGAGGGTGGTAGCTGCCCAGGTGGATACTAGACAGTGCCCTATCACCATGCAAGGGGTTGTTAGATTGATTCAAGCTTGCCCAACATCTGTATCCATTATCTATCCAGATTAATAAGATTGTATGCTCTACAAATTGTGTATTAAAACATTTGTCCCACCAAACCGTAATACAACCGTCACAAAACTGTTGCTTAAAACCCTATGCAATAACACATTCGACAACGATAAACCAAAAAAATTACGAGAGTAATGAGATGAGATGCTGGTAACACGTTGTGTATTATACGCTGGGCTGCTAAGCATTGACGAAATTAAAGAACCTTAACTACTGCCAGTATATTTGTCTGTTTCAGACAATTCATTGTGACAGTTCTACATACTCACACATCAACTCGGCTAATGAAACCTATAATAACCCACACACATACGCCGTTGTCTTAAATCAACAAGCTTGTACGAAATGGGTCTGTCGCCATACAAAAAATATTACTATTTATTATCTTTCTGAAATCTGTATTTTTCGTCTTTTTTTCTTTCTTTCTGTCTCTTTCGTGAATGGTCGCGTCAAAAAAAAAAGGAGGCGGCGTGTAGGTCGTTCACAGTCAAGTCACGCAATCGCGCTCCGATTTGAAAATAAACACGCCGTATCGGTGCGCCGCGCCGCCGGAGTAGCGTAGATAAAGGTGCAGTCGTGGAGTACTGCGTGATGCGTCCTGTCAGATGCTGTTATGAAATTCCGAATTATTGCATATTTAAGCAGTAATCCGACCGAGTTTATAACCTTGCCCTGCCTTACATGCCCTGTAATTTCAAACCGAAAAACAATTCTATTTCACGGCGGAATGTATCGGCAAAGTGGTGATACCGGCCCAGGAGGACTAGCAGAAGTCCTACCACGTCCATCGTACGATAATTTTAAATCTGACTTCACATGAAGCTCCAGTTATGTATTGTTGCGCGTTTTGCTACATATCTCTAAGTAAGATTATAAAGAAAATTATAAATACACCGGCCACACGAGTTGACTTGCACATGACGAGTTATGTAGGTACCAGTATACCATCCTACAATATTTAATAATACTTAAATTAAAAATGTAGAACTGAGGAGTTGAGAGTATTCTGCAGATTCAAGGTCATGTCTCAGCATTAGGTCAAGTTTTACTATATTCTTGCAATATCATTGAAGTAACAGGATACTGAATTTCAAATTAATACATTTTATTTTACTAATGTAAACTACACTAAACAGACGGCAGCAGAGTGGCAGGTAAGTAGTGCGCTGAAGCGCCATTTTAATTATTTTGATGTCCGCCAATGAACGGAAATACAATGCTTTCCTTTCACTGATGTCCGCGGTCGGAGGGCTACGAAAGTTGCTCTCGTAGTCTTATCGGCCAAAAAACAGCAAATAATATTTAACGGCTGAACGGATTTTCTTGAAACACAGCTAAGAACACTCTCGACGAAAACACCTATCAAACAAAAATAGTAAACACTAAATCAAAATCGGTTCATCTGTTTGAGCTTTACGATGCCACAGACAGACACACATACACACAGATACACACGTCAAACTTTAACAACCCTGTTTGCTTCGGGGCTTTTGCCAAATAATGTTATTATAATAGTCATAGTAATAATTATTATACACATATTGTGACACAACTTACGATCGAGTAAAAATCGCCGAAAGACGCGGACACCTGTATAGGAATCTTAATCGAATCATAGGAAAATAGGAATCTCACTCTTTTGAATTTTAACTTTTTTGAAGTGAAAACTTCTTTAACGGCGTTGTGCACTTTTCTTGGGATGGGTAAACAATTTTAAAGTCGCGTCAGGTTACGTGTCCTAATCAAAAATTCGTAAGACGGAGCGCAGGGCGCTTGCGCGAGGTGTAATTCCAAAATATTCAAAAATGACGTGTTCAAGTATTCACTTCTGCCGGAAGTGCAACCCGTTTTTTTTTATTATTTGCCTATATTTGCCTACTTCATGAGTTTCATAACACCGACTATGATATTGACTCTGAATAGTTTGGAACTAAACAACAAGCAAGACATTAAGGCCAACAAAACTTTACCAAATCTTAGTATTAAACTTCAAATTATCTTAGTAGTAAACTTCAACCGGACTGCGAAGAATGTTGACTTTGGCAACAATTTTGTATACAGTAATTTGCATACAATCACATAATTTCCATTATTTTCCAATTAGCGTTGCAAATCAGGCGCGAAATACTTCAATAAGACTGTGGGAACCACAGCTAAACCCACGAGGACACCGCAAGACGTGCTCGAGAAAGTAGGCTGCTGTAATACACCTCGAAGGAATGACACCGCAGACCTATAGTTTTAGATTTTATTCCGTTAATTCGTAATTCAATACTGAATGCCAATGAGCCATTAAATTAACAATTCAAATGAAGCCGGAATTTTTAAAATCAGTATGTTGTCCATAGCAACCGAAAACTATCTGTGAGTGATCACGATGAGTTTCAGCTATACACATAAATATTAAACACTTACGTTTGTCAGTTTACTGACGCAAAGCAAATGCATATGACCTTAAGTATAATACAGAAAATAAAGTAGACAGTCCCATTATTTATTTTACGCACGTTTAAGTGCTACCGTCAAGAGACATAAACAAGAGGATACTTAATATTGCCTCTGGATGACAGCGTAATCGAGTCCTTTACTTCTCAATTTCAAACGGTCGGAAACGGAGATTTGTTTAATCTATATCGAGAAAGGGAAATGAAAATAACTATAGTATTATAAATACCTTCTCTCAGGATCTCGTCGAAAATTTGATAGGTAGCTCCGCAGTCGTCGAGCACGGATCTCCGATACACTTTGTTGATGTGGTCACAGTCAAGCGACTTTGAACGCGACCTAAACTCCTCGGCGTCCGAAGTCTTGGTTTCGTTGACGGGCATGGCACAGGAACCCCTTCGACCTTCACCCGAGGAGTCGTGCCTCCAGTGACTAACTCTCTTACTAAATGTCCGAATTAATTCGTGGATCGAGTGGGGCTTGTGTCGGTGGCTGCTGCTGCTCGATCCTGACCCTCGGCGTTCGGTCGCTTGAATGTCTTTGGTACTCTCCGCACATTCGGATAGTTTTTGAGCAAAGGTTTTGTTATCGAAGCGGTTCTTGAACGGCGTGTGATTTACCTTTGTGTTTGTGATCTCTCCATAACGCTCGACTTTGCTGTACTCGTTCTCTTGGATGTCGTCCATGACATCATTGTAGAGCGGAGAGACGAAATGGCGGTAGTCGTGGCGAGGCGGCTGATATGTGTTCACGCTGACTTGGTGGCGTTCAGTCTCGTGTCGCCGTCGATAGTCTGCGTGATGCGTGTGATAGTGGTGTTGGGATGTCGGCACTCTCGACTCCATCACTTCACGGAAATAACTGGCGAAGTTCGGATAGCGATCTCGTGGACTAGATGCGACCTCGAAAGGACTCGATGGACTTGCTGGCCCTCGTAGGCTACGCTGGGCATAACAGCTTCTTTGGTTGATTGAAATAGGTCTCGCTGACGCCTCATTGTGCACGGTGCCGCGTGAATCTGTCGAGCTTAACGAAGAGTGCCAGCTGTCCATGCTGTCATTATCCGTAGGAGGAGTCGACTCCCGCGAACTATGTTTGCTTAGAAAATGTGTTATTCCGTGCATTTTGTTTACGTGTTATTTCACTGGCACGATAATTTCTACATTTTTGTTCCTATAAAAACGAGTAGGTATATTGAGCGAATCTCGGCGCGATGATCACATGAAACCTTACTTTACAACTATTCGATAGAAAGCCAATAATTGGCGTGGGCTGTCCGTGACCTTTTAATTAGCGTGTATTCGAATAAATTTTTAATTTTGTTGACGGGTGAGTCAATGTCGCATTCACATGGCTAATTTCATTAACGAGTTGAAGACGAGTATCAGAATAGCGACACGTTGCCAGCCACTAGTTTTGGATCTCGTTTATTGAATGAATAATGTAAACGGGTTTGGTTGAAGGTCACCATGCCCTATTGAGGGGAGCTATGGTGCGGTGTCGGGACACCGCGCATGGCCTTGGGGGGTAACCCGGACGCAAACACAAATCTCGAGACGCATGCGTAATTGCACGGCGATCCCTTCCGTGTCACGTAGACGAGTTCACTATCTCGCAACCATAATAAAAGCTAAGCTGAAACCTTTCTGAGAAAGGTCTGTTTTACGAAACCTCTCATAATACCGTATTAAGTTTATCTATGTCGAAATTTTTTTGTTTAAATGTAACGCAGTTATGTTTTCATTAAGATTAGTCTATACTTCTATACTAATATTATAAAGAGAGAACATTTGTATTTTTGTATTTTTGTATGTTTGTAATGATTTGGCTCAAAAACTACTGGACCGATTTAAAAAATTCTTTCACTTATATATAGAATAGACTTTCGAAATGAAAATATCCAAGGTACATTCGTGGAGACCTAATTTGACACCCAAGTCGACAAAAAAACGGTCGAAAAAACACGTTTCTTACGAACGCTGCTCAATTGAAAATAGATAGAAGAATATTTTCTATGGAAGAGTTGTACGACTTAATAAGACCTACAAAAAAGTCCGCGACAGCATATGTCTATCTTTTAAGGTTGACTCACAGTAACCATTTTAATCTTAAAATTTTTGTTAAAAAATATTACATAACTTCCAAGGCTATTTTCAGGTATACAGTATTAATCCTTATTCAAATAATTACGTTAGTTAGCTTGGCCACATATTATAGATTAAAATTGTCCTTTACAGTATATAATTCAAATG
Organism: Cabera pusaria; assembly: GCA_954871355.1. Lineage (NCBI taxonomy): Eukaryota > Metazoa > Arthropoda > Insecta > Lepidoptera > Geometridae > Cabera > Cabera pusaria. Next base: position 1,347,323 of record OX940885.1, on the reverse strand, counting down.
AAACTCTAGAAGATATCACGAATTTCACATACACGCGACGCAAAATTAATAAAATATTTGCAGTTTAACCACAGATTAGTTCATAGTTACTACGAAAATATTAATAAAAGCTTAGCTATTCTGTAGATCCCTACCGATCACAATCAATTTGAAGTCAATATAGTATAATAATATGATCTATTGTATAAAATGATCTATATCTAATACTATAAGAATCTTTGTCCTGACATACTGACTGACTGACTCACTGACAGAAAACGCACAGCCTGAACCGCTGGTCGTAGAGACTTGAAATTTGGAGGGTATATTTGTCTTAGTACGTGGGGGTGTACTAAGAAAGGATTTTTCAAAATTCATCCCTTAAGGGGATGAAATGGGGGTTCAAAGTTTGTATGGAGAAACAAGATTAGACAGTCTTTTCTATCCAAAACTTCACACAAGTGCTTCAGTACAAAAATAAGTAAATACACGTTTCAGGTTTTTTTGAAATTCCACCCATAAGAGGGTGAAAATCAATATTGTTTCGGATTGCGCTGAAATTTGGCATGCAGATAGTTATTACAACGTTCGTACCCTCTGAAAAAGGATTTTCCAAAATTCACCCCTGAAAGGGATGAAACGGGGGTTCAAAGTTTGTATGGAGAAACAAGATTAGATAGTATTATCTATTCGAAACTTCATACAAGTGCTCCAGTAAAAAAATAAGTTAAAACGTGTTTCAGGTTTTTTCTTAATTACACCCCTAAGAGGGTGAAATGGGGAACAAAGTGTGAAAATCAATATTGTTTCGGATTGCGTTGAAATTTGGCATGCAAATAGTTATTACGAAGTTTGTTCCCTCTGAGAAAGTATTTTCCAAAATTCACCCCCGAAGGCGATAAAACGGGGGTTCAAAGTTTGTATGGAGAAACAAGATTAGATAGTCTTTTACATTTGAAACTTAACACAAGTACTTAAGTAGGTAGATACGTGTTTCATGCTCTTTCGAAATTCCACCCCTAAAAGGGTGAAGAGGGGTAACAAAGTCTGAAATCAATATTGTTTCGGATTGCGCTGAAATTTGGCATGCAGATAGTTATTTTGACATAGGTTAAGAAATAATTTTTCAAAATTCATTCTTCAAGGGGATGAAGCGGGGATTCAAAGTTTGGATAGTCATTTTATTCGACATTTCACACAAGTACTTCTGTAAATAAATAAGTAAACACGAGTTTCAGACTTTTTCAAAATACCACCCTAACAGGATAAACTGGGTTAACAAAGTCTTAAAATCAATATTGTTTCGGATTGCGCTGAAATTTAGAATGCAGATAGTTATTATGACGTAGGTATCCGCTCAGAAAAGATTTTCTAAAAATTCCTCCCGGATACGGAACGGGGAATCATAGTTTGTATGGCAAAACAAGATGAGATAAAGTACGTGTTGTAGGATTTTTCGAAATGGGGTAGGCAACAAACAGTCTGAAACTTTGGGGTTTTCGGATTTTATAAATATGAATCCCGAATTGCCTTAGTCTCGCGATAACATGAAAACGGGTGAACCGATTTGGCTAATTCTTTTTTGATGTCTTTATTGATAGAATCGTTTTTACAAAAGAAAAGTTTTAAGTAAATAAAAGAAGTTTTTAACGCGGGCGAAGCCGCGGGACACTTCTAGTATAATATATAATAGTACAAGAAGTATAAGCAATGACGACGAGATCTTGTAAATGACATTTTATTTTTAGCTGTTGTTGAAGTTCGAATGTATGCAAGGCCTGTTTAAGGTCATGGTGTTAATTTTATTATCGTCTTATTCGTCTCATCATGATAAATTTACTAGCAACCTCTACTACTAATTTAATCAATAAATGAACGGTGGAAGAACATTTTAAACAAGAGTTAAATATGATTTTCAATATAGAATATATTCAATTGAGAATTAATTGTGATACAGTTCCTTTTCTAGACCTAGCGTGCTACCATCCTCGACCGCATCATCACTTTCCAGCAGGTGAGATAGATGTCAAACGCTAGCCAACATGACATAAATAATTTAAGATCGTTTACTTAACGAAAAAAAACCGACTTCACATGCCGCGGTAGTCAAAATAGCCAGTAGTATCATGTCGTCAAGGTATACAAATGCATATGTCGTCAAGGTATGTAATGTGTTTGAGATGTTCATCTCTATATCTCCGGAGATAATTGTCATACCTCGATAAAATTTGAATAGGACCAATCGGGAAGCATAATCTCTCAAAAGAAAAAAGAATTTTTGAAATCGGTTAAGATATGACGTAGTTATGAGGAATCAAACATCAAAAAAATGTACAAAAACGTATTAAAATTCCTATTACAATCGAAGACGGGCAATATAATCATTAAAGGATTAAAACCTAAAACTTGTGACGAATATAATCACCGATACAAAAGCCAGTCGCAACAAGGAAAATATCATTGTAACTAATGAGAAGTTAACTGTCACAGTTTCATTTTAGCAAGAATATCGATTAAGAAATAATATTTATCGACGTATTCTTAATGATATTGTTGACAAAGATTAAGTTTAGGTACAATTAAGAAAAGCAACGGGTATAAGATCGTTTAAAAAATGAAAATAACCGACTTCAAATGCCGCGCTATTAATTTTCAGTACCAAGTTTGAGGTGTTTATCTCCATATCTCTGGAGATACTTATCAGATCTCCATGAAACTACTATGGTATTGCTCTTGGGATATATATTATGTAACTCGAAAGTAGGGCGTCCAAGATACAGGCCTAGCCTAGTTTGGAGCCCACAGATTAGAATAGTGATCACCAGAAATCACCAAAATGTACCTACTTTATCTTAAATCTATTTATGTAATAAACACGATAATTAAGTATTAAACACATTTATTAAATAATCACTAATAATTTGTACACTTGATGCATGGAATAAATGAATTATGAATATCTCCTTTCCAAAAAAAAAAGAATTATCCAAATCGGTTCATAATCGACGAAGTTATCCGCGAACAAACATAAGTATGTGAAATGGAACGTACCTATTTTTAACCGACTTCCAAAAAAGGAGTTTACTCAATTTGACCGTATGTATATGTATATATATATATACATATTTTTTTCATGTTTTTTTTTATGGTTATTTTTTTGTTGAAAAGGAGATATCCCAGGGGTGGCACCATAGTAATTTCATCAAGATCTGATTGGTATCTCCAGAGGTATAGACATAAACACCTCAAACTTGGTACTGAAAATTATTAGCGCGGCATTTAAAGTCGGTTCTTTTAGTTTTTTTAAAGGATCTTATAAAACAAATATCTGCATCTAGTGAGTCTATGAACCGTATATAATATGTAAACAAATATTATTGATAAGGTAAACAATATCACCGCAAAATCTTCTTTCTTGCTTTTGGTTATTTTGCTTTGTTTGACAGCTTGTCATTAATGAAACGTTACCTTGGCAATTTTAGATGACGTAAAGATCGCGGTTTCCATTGAAACATTTGACAAAACCGACAGCGGTGACGTCATTGCGGTTCGTCAGTTTTCGTCTCATCATATAACTACGACTTTAAAACCGATTTTTTTGCATTAAATTAATGTGTTCCAATTTTTTTTAATATACTTGTGTTCTCGTCTACATGTAATCTTTGAAACAGAAATGAACATAAAAAATATTGCATTTTCTCTATTGAAAATCGACACGAGGATAAGATCGATCCCAAAATATTGCAAGTATAAATTAAGAAGTAGGTAAATACATTTTTGATAAGGCAAATACAAGGAACTAAAATATAAAAACCCACAATGTCGTTATACGCAATTACGGAAACAAGAATATAGAAAACCAAGTTCAACAACAATGCTATCACATAATCAGTAAACGATAAAATAAGTATTATTTACCTTTAATATGTCGGATATCTATTGAAATCTACGGAATATACAACCTAGATTATCCGACTGTGACTTCGCTAATGTACTCGTAGCTCCATTTTTATTTGTACGTGGATCGCACTTTTTTATTCTAGTTTTTTATTTTTTTAAACTTTGAGTGCGTCCCACGCGGCCATTAAGAAAAGCACTAGATTAAAATTTCAATTTAGGACCTCTTTAGGAATCTATAGATGTCTATGAATTTATATGTCATTTGTTTTTACTAATAGTCGGCATTTTATTAAAATCGATTATTTTCTGATCGAAGCAAAAATTCGATCAGAAATAATTGTATGAAATGGATTTAACTAGAGGAAATGTTCGTTGATTTATTACGACTTTCGATCTTTTACTCAACAACAATGTTACTATAGACTTCGATTAGCATTTCATGACGAAATTCTATCCCGTGCCTCTGTTACAACTGGTTTAATGAGTTTAAATGTGGTCGAAGCAAACTCTCTGATAGATAATTCGTGAGAAAGACGTCCTTCTATAAGGACTACTGGAGATAACGTGAGTGCTGTGCGGCTATTGATAGATGCCGATAGAAGGGTGATTATATCAACAGATCTCGGCAGATTTAGGCATCCGTTTGAGTCAAGTACAAAAAGTCTTTATTTTTTTTTATATCTTATAGCCTAGCGTTTGACCACTACCACCAGTTGGTAAGTTGATGATGCGGTCGAAGATGGTAAGCACACTAGGCCTAGAATGGGAACTGGTTCTCAAGGATAGCTGCCGGAACATATTAGATGTTTTGGCGACAGATTTTCTAACTTGAGGGTTGTAGCTGGCCAGGTGGACACTAGATAGTGTCCTACCACCATGCGGGGGTTGTTGGTTTCTTAACGATGTTTTCCTTCACCGGAGGGCCACTGTGAGAAGCTCACATAAATGTATCTATAGAAAAATCCATTGGTGCCCGGCGGGGTTTGAACTCGGCACCACGGCATCAAAGCCGACCGTTCTCCCGATTACGCCACCGGGCCCTCAAACGTGAACATTTAGGAATCAGAAAGTTTTGTACTTGTTACTAGATGAATACCTCAATCAACCTCATAATTTGACAGCAGATAAAAATGCCGTCGCGGTCGTTTGGATTGGTGCTGAGCAGCATGAAAAGTATGACGGAGGTGACTCGAATGCTGTATATGACATCGTCACAGGTGATGGAAGCTGGATATATTGTTTCGAACCCAAAACCAAAAGACAATTAGCCAAATAGATGTATCCATTCGAAGATTTGCTGACAAAAGTAAAGAAGAGCAAAAGTCAAGGAAAAACGATGATTGCCTCATTCTTTGGACAGACGGGTCATTTCACAACCAATTGTAGAAGATAAAATTATTGTTACTGCAGATTGGTATGTCAGTCATTGTTTTCCAGTTGTCTTAGAAAATGTTAGACGGCAGCGTCCAAGAAGAAGGATCCTCCTCCACCACGACAACGCTCCAGCTCACTCCGCCAGACGGACTATCGAATATTTGTCTATCGAAGGTGTGGACTTAGTGAGTATCCTCCTTACAGTTCCTACCTGGCCTTGACGTTGTGACTTTAATCTATATCCAAAAATAAAAGATAAATTTAAAGGAATTCGAGTTATAAACCCTGAAGATGCCGAAGCTGTGTTTGAAAAAGACATGGAAGAGATCCAAGGAGCAATTTCTTTTCCTGGTGGTAGGCTTATACCGCGGCCTTTTCTTTTAGGAATACGGATCGCATATAGTTGCATTTATTTTAATAACATTTTGTGGCATATTGAAGGGATTAATTTAGTAATCAGTTTCGGAGAGCAGCGGAACTTGAGGCACTATTCTCCGCTGGCCGACCGCAGCTAGTTAGGGTCCAAATAGTTAGGTAGTCACTCAATAAAGACTCTATCCAGCGAAAAATAATGAGACTTTTAAAATCTTCTATATATGTGATATTGTCTCATCAAATATGTATGCTAGTTGGCATTCCATAATGTAATTACAGGAGTAAATTACCGTTATTTAACACCAGTCTGACATAGTATAATGTAATTAAACACTTGACATTGCTAATACCACCATAAAAATATGTTGACTTATTTCAACTTTAATAAGGTTTTGCGGTAGTCAGATTAGTAGATTACAAGTTCTTTATGAGACGTTTGATTGATTGATTGAGACGTAGACGTTACAAAATATCACGTCCAAAACTAAATTTAGATTTTTATATTACTTTCCATCTCTCTCAAGTGGTATGTATTAACAAAACTTTGAAACGTAGTACATAATAGGGAATATGCATGTGGTATAAATTTACTTGAAATCATTTATTTTCGAATCATTATTGTACTGGTGTTGTATGTTAAGCATTTTTTTATAAATAAAATACTCTTAAATGTGTTAAAATATTATATGAAAAATGTAAAAAAAGCGTGGGAAATTTTAATTTGTGAAACACATCACCACTTGTCAATCAGAAAGTGACGTCACAGTGCACAACACTGTCTCCACAGATTAAATCTTTTTCATAGAAATAGTATGCACTGTTGTACGAATACATACTATTTCTATTAAAATTGGCGGCATTTTAGATACCTCATATTTTTTCAATGCTAAAACTATTTTTTGTAGCTTAATTTGAACACTTTCAGTATTATTTTATTTTTTTACTGTGTTAAACGGATGTAATCAGTGAAATAAAAATATTTTAAAAAATCATGCATATTCCCTATTGACATAGTTTTGAATGTATAATGTTGGTCTTAATATTTAACTTAATCAAATAAGAGCTACAAAGATTTTCTTCACATCCTAATATAATAGATTCTTTTATTTTAGAACTAGCTGTCCCGGCGAACTTCGTACCGCGAATATAAATAAACTGTCCAAGTGCGAGTCGGACCCGCACACGCAGGGTTCCAATTGAACAATATTTGCCGAAAAAATACGTTTCTTGTGTACCCCCTTTAATTTTTAATTTAATTTAGTTTTCATTGCCTATTTGATCTTATAGCAACCATTGTAAATTTCAAGTCTTTATCTAATAAGGTTTGTAAGATCGAGCATACAAATTCTCAAAACACGTTTCTTGTATGGGGACCCTCTTTATAATTTATTTTATTTTGTTTTTATCGGTTTTTATATACAAATAGCGACTACCCATGTATGGAAGCGCCATAATTACGACCATCAAAATATGTCAATACAATGACAAACATTTCTAAACGAACCAACAATGACAACCTGGGACAACCATCAAATTTCAAAATCATCATAATCAGCCGGTGTCAGTCCACTGCTGGACGCAGGTCTCTCCCAAGATACGCAATGAACCCGATCCGTAGTACTATTAAGTATTCTGCGCCCGATCTTCGGCTCATTGGGGGGGATATGCCCTAATCGCCACGCTGGGCAGGCGGGTTGGCGATCGATCAAAATATTAAAATTTAAATACCTACGCGATAATTCGAGTAATGTGGATATATTATGTTGTCGATTCAAATACCTTAATAACCCTCACCTGCTTCAAATGTCCATTCGAGAGTGGAACAGAGTCTACCCTACCGTACCGAAAAGACGAATGTCAAATGTTTGACAGGAAAGTAGGTAGAACAGTTTGTATGGGAGAATAGTTATTTGTTATGCAAGGGTGCAAAGTTTGTTTTTGACGCGAGTACTTGTATTGAAACCTGAGCAAGCGAAGGATTCTAGGAATAAAGAAATAAAGAATCCTGAGCGTAGCGAAGGTTTCAAAGGTACGAGACGCAGAAAAACTTTGCTGCCGCGTGCAACACACAACTTTTCACCTCACTACAGCGAGGAAAATGCTGGGTGCAATAAACAAAAACTAAAATGATTAAAAGATAATTAAATAAAAGAAGAGAATTGGGGGGTTTGGCGAGAACGTTAAAAAGTTTGTGTGCTATTGACCAAGCGAGTGTAGCGAGCAAAACGTCTCAGTTTCGGGATTGGTCAAATAATGTTTTTGTCCGGATGTTTGTCTGTTTTCGCATACAGGTCGTATTTTCAAAGGGGAGAAGTCTGCTGTAGCGTTATTTATCGACGGATTTTAGTCAAATTGGAGAAGCACACTAAGGACTTCATTCTACACAAGACGTGCGAATAAAATTCCAAAAAGGGAGAGTGGAGGGGGGATTAAGGGGTTGAGCATGCTGTAGCGTTATAATATGGACGGATTTTATGCCTGCCTTTACCAATCTGACTACGCAGTCCTCTTTGCCTTCACAAGATAAATACGTAGACCGTACGATCAAGGTAACGCGATTAATTGCTAAAACTTATATCCTTAATTTTTTGGCAAAGCCCAAACTATTAAAAATAAGGGCACGTGAGTTCTTCTATTCTCACAGAACTATTAGTTGTATTTTCTAAAACTTGTATTCTTCCGCAAGTGTATGTGTAATTAATGTGGTTTATTAACCACTAAGTACCGGTAAATGTGTATAAGTGTAAGGAAACAGTACAATGTAAAAAAATATGGTATTCGCATTCACACCAAAATTCCACTGAAAATCTTCAGTAAAGTCTACATCTTTACTGAGGCTATAATTCAGACTGAACTATGACTTCAACTTGACCTGATATGTGACTTTGACTCAATTTTATGACTTGAATTAACAAAAACGTGAATAATTTTAATAGTTGACACTGGCTATATACACTAATCGTGTGGAGCCATACTGAAACTAAAAATAAATGTAAAAAGTTTTAATATTTTTCATGCAGTTGTCATGCTGGCCAGTGTGTACCTACTAAAAATGAGGTTGGCGCACTGACACGAAATAAGTATTTATGCATTTTTAGTGAATTGGCAGTATAGAAAATTATTGAGTAGAAAGGTTCGAATTTTAAAAACTCTTTCCACGCTAGCGGATAAAATGCACTTTTGCACGCAGATTTTGAATGATAAACAGAACCTTTCCGAGGTTGTGAGGTAAAACTGAAATTGTTGTTTTACTATTTTCCTCGCAATTTTTCCAAATTTTCTTACCGTTTAAACCTTCCCTGGACTACAACAAACATTTCAAAACCAAAATCAGCTAAATCGGCCCAGCCATTCTCGAATTTTAGCGAGACTAACGAACAGCAATTGATTTTTATTTATAAGAAGAAGATAAGATATTTAATTTTAGTGTCTTGAAAGTATACAGATGGGCCTCTACTACAGGTCAAACTATATGAAATCGAACCGCAAGCGGTCAGATTGCGGTCTGATTCTGATAGCGGAAGTAATAACATAAATTGGATGACTATGAACCAACAGCTGAGGTGTGAATACTCTGATGATCATATATTATGGTTTAGAAATATTATTGAAATGCATTTAAATAAGAAAACGGAATAGAAATATACTCATGGAATCAATAAAAATGAACGGAAATCAAAAATGTACATGTAAATGTAATGTATGCACAATAAAGTTCTTAAAAAGCGTACATGAGGATGTACGCTTTTTAAGAACTTTATTGTGTGCTTTATATCTAAGTAAAAAAGGGTGTACTTTCTACCTTCCCTTTGCATACCGGTTTAGAGTCCATTGAATAAGACCCCAATTGCAAACGTGTAACGTGCAAAAGTAAAAGTAAACCAATGGCGCTTGAAAACGTCATATTTCAAAGCCCGGTCTGAATATGTAGTTAAGTTCAGTTTGACCTGAATCAAAAGTTTTATGTTAGTAGACTCTTTCGAGCAGCAGTATAAAGCCCGTCACAGACTTAGCTATAATATATATTAATATTTTTATAGCTAGACATATGACTATATATTTTCTATACTAATTTTCGCGTAACCGCACACTCAGCTATAATATATATTTGTGACGTCACCAAGCGATACCGTAATATACATTATTGCATATTACTATACACTAGGACGACCATCAATTATGAAGGCATTATGAAGGCAAAATATATATTTCTCAGTGTGTGGTAGCTTGCTATAATATATATTATAGTACGGTATATTAATATATATTATAGCTAAGTCTGTGACGGGCTTAAAGGGTTTTAGAGCCATCCCAAGCTATAGCAAGTAGTAACGTAATTTTGTTCCTGTCTCGAGACGTATCTAGAAGCGCGCGGGGACCGGGCTAGAAATAAATGAGTTACACTCGAAAATGCAACTGCGTTCTACATTACTAAAGCACGCGTGCGCTCTACTTTATTGATTGACTTAGTTTTGTATTAAAATTTGCTTAATGTACTTGTTAGTTCATTCAAGTTTAATTTATTTTGTATTATTACTTCAAGGTTTCAAGTTACTATGTATTTGCATTTTTTTAGTATTAACTTTAAATTAACCTTCATTACTTAGTTCCTCTATTATTTTTACTAATACACGTAAATACGTAGCTAATTGTGTATTATTTCGTTTCGCTTCCCTATTAGCGTAGATTCATTAATTTCGTATCAAAATGATATAACATCACATGTAAACAATAAGCTATGTCAATATAACCAACATTGGTGAGCTACAGTGTCTTTGGAAACCGGTTCTAGTTCTACCACAGGGTTCTACAGATTATAAATGTATTGCCATTCGCACGATGTTTACATTTGAGCTATCGATGAAGTCACTACTACATCAAAAAGTTTTTACTAGGGTAATGTTTTGTTTGATGTTGTTTACGTGTCGCAATGCGTCTGAAGGTCACTTGCAGTTTTAACCATGTGTTGTGCACAAGTAAACACGCACCAATGAGCCGGCGTCCGAGATTCGATCAAAACAACGCAATCACCGCACACTTTTATGATATTATCACAGACTGGTACTACACACGGACGATGATGTCGAGTTCATCGTAATATTTGTGAGGACGGGCGCGACGACGCGTCACTCACTACCGGCAGTCGTGGGTGCACTAACTTGGTTGGTGGAGTGGAACGAAATAACCAAGCAAAAGAGAGCGGGAACGAGGAAGGAGGCGCGAGATGGTGAGGGGTCGGTGTATGTCGGTCTCAGTCCGGTCCCCTCGCAGTCTGCGACACTCGTCAGTCGTCCCGTCACGTCACGTCACGTTCACGTCAAGTAGACGCAAACAGCCGGCGGTGCGTGACGAGCGGCCTTGCCCGATTATATTTTACACGTTACAGGTCCAAGACCTTGCAGCCTTGTCAATAGTTCCGGCGACGTCCACCTCTTGTTGTTCACAATATTTTAAGTACCTTATCTTATCTTACCTTATCTATCACGCAAAACAGTTAAGTTAGGTAGGTAGGTTATACGTCTGTTCACAAATTTGTTTCCGTATTCGAATTAATTTGTCTGTAGATATCAATAAAACATTATTTTATTAAGTACATTTATGTACCTATATACAGAAACATCTAATTAACTATCTACTTTTCCCTATAGTTAGAGGTATTATTAGTAGGTAGGTACATTTTATGGTTCATGAGACCACTGAAATAATGTTAATAATTTTAATAATATCGTTTAAAAACTAAAAAAGAACCGTCTTCAATGCCGCGCTATTCATTTTCAGTACCAATTTTGAGATGTTTATCCCAATATCTCTGGAGATACTTATCAGACCTCGATAAAATTACCATGGTACCACACTTGGGATTTCTCCTTTCGAACAAAAAAAGAATAATCAAAATCGATTCATAAAGACGAAGTTCTCCGCGAACAAACATAAAATAAATAAAAAAATATATATATATACGGTCGAATTGAGAAACCTCCTCCTTTTTTTGAAGTCGGTTAAAAAGGTGCGTGTTGTTATTATGTTTTGTATTGTTGTTATGCAGAAATTCAGATTATTTTAACCGACTTCAAAATAAGGAAGTTCATCAATTCGACCGTATATACGAGTACGTATATATTTTATGTTTGTTCGCGGATAACTTCGTCGTTTATGAACCGATGTTGATTCTTTTTTTTTTGTTGGAAAGGAGATGTCCCAAGTGTGGTACCATGGTAATTTCATCGAGGTCTGATAAGTATCTCCAGAGATATGGAGATAAACACCTCAAACTTGGTACTGAAAATTAATAGCGCGGCATTTGAAGTCGGTTCTTTAAGTTTTTTAAACGATCCTATTAGAAGGGTAGAGCAGAAAATGACTACTGATATAACATAAGGGAAAGTTTATGAGTATGAGTTACTATGTTCGTAATCGAACCCCTTCACGCTGAACCGGCTGAACGTATTTAGAAAACATTTGAAATACAGATAGCTTTTACTGAGAATTCATATATAAGATCTGTTTACCTCAAAAAGAAAACGAATAACACCACGTGCAAGTACTGTATAAATACGACTTACAAGGATAAAATGAAAACTCTGTGTTTGCCTAAGGGCATTTCAGAGCACGATAATGTTACAGAAACCATTTTTATACAAACATTTTCAAAAGCCGAAAAAAATACTAAAACTAACTTAACTTACTTACTTAAAAATACTTAAACTCTTAAGAATTATATAACTTCTACCTTCTTTCTATACTGTTGCTTTGCAACCTTGTTTTTTGTGTGTATGTTACTTGTGTATGTTACGCGATTACGCCGTCAATTCCAAACCGATTCGAATGATTATTTTTGATATCGGTATGGTACTTTTCCGAGGTGTTCCCATTGTAATTTCACCGAGATCTGATAAGTATCTCCAGAGATATGACGATAAACGTCTCAAACTTGCACGAAATAGACTCGCGGGGCATTGAAGTCGGTCGTGATTATATTTGACAATGCCGACAAGTTTGTCGTCATTTATAAATGGAAATGTGAATCTATTCTTTTTCTCAACCAAATGGATAGTAAAACATTATAACTTAATTATTTATTTATTCGACATTCGCAAAGCGGTGGGCAGTGATTGGAAACAAAGAGCCGAAGATCGGGCTCAGTTGCGTGTCTTGGGGGAGGCCCTATGTCCAGCAGTGGACTGATACCAGCTGATAATGATGTTAATTTATTAGTCGATTAAAATACGGATACCAAAAGCAATCCAGGATCAGCATTGATTGACGTTCAATGGTTTTCAAAGAAAAACCTAAATTTCCTTTGCAAATAAGAGCATTTTTAGATATATGAAATTAAATTATTCATTTGCTCGAAATACATCATCATCACTTACCAAAAGGTGAGTTAGTGGTCAAACAGTAGCCTACAAGATATAAATAAAAAATAAATGATAAAACAGATTTATAATTGAAGACTTATTGATAATTTTTTGAAACTAATTTTTATTTTATTTTATTAGTTTTTACAATTAAAATTAATTTAAAACTATATATTCAATAGAAAATAATCCTAATTACTTTGTTACATATAAAACATATACCCATATAAAATCTACAAATAAAACTGGCCAAGTGCGAGTCAGCATCGCGTATCTAATCGCACACTTAGGGAGGGTTCCGTACAATACGAAACATAACAGAGTTTTAACCTCATATATTTGATTAATTGATATTACCAAGAATATTTGGTTTGGTCGCGATCTAGAAAGACGGGGCTCATTTACTAGCGCCATCTATGTCATTTTGCCGAAACTAATTAGATAGATGGCGTTTAAAAACACGTTTTTTGTATGGGGACCCCCGCTAATTTTTATTTTGTTTTTAGTATTTGTTGGTCTAGCGGCAACAGAAATACACCATCTGTGAAAATTTCAACTGTCTATCACGGTAAATGAGCTATAGCCTGGTGACAGACGGACAGACAGACAGACAGACAGACAGACAGACAGACAGACAGACAGACAGACGGACAGCGGAGTCTTAGTAATAGGGTCCCGTTATACCCTTTAACCCTATAAAAAACTGAATTAAGGTCGCTGTCGGCTGGTATGGTACCCAAAAAGCTGGCGACATTACCTCTTTAAATTTGATAATTGATTGATAATTTAAGAAAAATAAAGTAATCATATAGAATTAAGGTTACAAAAAGAAGTAAAAAGGACTTACCTACAACATTTTGCTGCTGTGCTATCGCTCTCTGAAACCAAAAGAAATAAAACAAATAAAATCAAGCGAAACAAATATAATTTAAGAACGTTTAAAAAACTAAATGAACCGACTTCTAACATCGCGCTAGTCAAAGTAGCCAGTAGACGTTGTAACTATTAAATAATCTGTACCAGTAAGTAAAGTGCCAGCCAAGTAGTAAGTCGTCGAAATAAGTAAATGCGTCGTCATATAAATGTTGATATATTAAAAACGGCTCGGCCGATTTCGTTAAAATTTAAATGGGACCACCTGGGAAGGGTACCCTTTGAAACAAAAAAAGAATTTTCCAAATCGGTTCAGCCATCTTCGGGTAATCGGTGAACATACATAATAAACAAAAAAAAGATTCCGACGAATTGAGAACCTTCTCCTTTTATTGTTATGATGTAAATTATAGTAAAGATTCGTCGCTATAATGTACATGGAAGCCATGTTGGTTGGTATACATACGGAGTAACTGTTCTGAAATCTAAATGTCGGATACCTAATCATAAATAGTGAATAATAATATCGTTTAAAAACTAAAAAACAACCGACTTCAATGCCGCGCTATTCATTTTCAGTACCAATTTTGAGATGTTTATCTCAATATCTCTGGAGATACTTATCATACCTCGATAAAATTACCATGGTACCACACTTGGAATATCTCCTTTCGAACAAAAAAAGAATAATCGAAATCGGTTCATAAACGACGAAGTTATCCGCGAACAAACATAAAAAAAAAAATATATATATACGGTCGAATTGAGAAACCTCCTCCTTTTTTTGAAGTCGGTTAAAAACGGTTCACTATTGTTTCGCATGAGTAGTATACTTATAATTTTGTTTCTTCCTAACGAATGGATGGTATTCTATTACTCCATCAGATCAACGGTAATATTATAAATATAGCTAATAGGTATTCTAGTTGCAAAATGTTTGTAGGCGCTACTATCTGATTTATTCCATTGATTTTGAAAATTATTATATTACATTGACTTCGTTCTTGACATTGTACACCAAGAATGTTATCACTGTAGAGCTCTGACAATCAACATTTGTGTGACCTGAGTGTTAATTTCATTCGATTCGATTCGATTTTACTTCACAATAATAATTAAGATAATACAACACAATAAAACTAAAACAACCGACTTCAATGCCCCGCGAGTCAATTTCAGTAGCAAGTTTGAACGTTTATCGTCATATCTCTGGAGATACTTATCAGATCTCGATGAAATTACAATTGGACCACCTCGGAAACGTACCCTACCGATAACAAAAAAAAAATTCGAATCGGTTCAGAATTGACGGAATAATCGCGTAACATACACACAATTAAAAAAAACATTCAGGCGAATTGAGAACCTCCTTTGTTTTTGGAAGTCGGTTAAAAAGTAGCTTTTGTTCATCCTCATGCTATAAATAAAGTATATCTGTGTTAAATTTCAGTAAGAACGGATTGTCCGTTTAGTCGTGATTAGGTAACAAACAGACACAGTTACAAACGTTTTTATAATATTAGTCTGGATGTACAAAAGAACTGAAAATAAATACAGAAACGAAATTATTTTTATCCGGGCGTAAGAATATATATACACACTTAACGTATAATACACACTTTACTCATCACACTTTTATATGAATTCAAGAGGCTGTGAACTTTGTTCTTTCTTCAGATCAAATATTGTTTAAAAATGTTTCAATCATTGTGCCACAACGATCTTGAGCAAACTCAATTATTCCTAAGTGTCTACCACAGAACAAACTTTGTGAGCACATTCAGGAAATTCAATTATAAAATGGATGGCATATTTTGCAATGTTATTACGAAATACTGTGTTTCGGGTAGTAGCTGGCCAGGCGGACACTAGATAATGTCCTACCACCATGCGGGGGTTGTTGGTTTCATAACGATGTTTTTCCTTCACCAGAGGGCCGCTGTGAAAAGTGCACATACATTTTTCGATAGAAAAATCCATCATGAGTAAACAATCGGACTCAGTGGCGTAAATCGGGAGACACTTATGTCCAGCAGTGGACTAATACAAACTGTTGATTATGATGGCATTGATGATAAATTTAAAATCAAAGCATAGATTGTGTTAGAATAATATAAGATGCTATTAAATGAAGTGAGAAGTGAAGGCGCCTGATAAAATAACGATAGCAAAATAGCTAACAACATTCTAAAAGAAAGTGTTATACTTTCCCACTTAAAAGTTTTGCCCTTAGCATTACGTATACAACACGTTCAATTATTTTTTAACTTGACATTGTCTACTTAATATTGTCTATTATTGGTATTTGTTTACATTGTCTATTATAATATTATTACTCAGTGGATTTTTAAGATAAAACACTCCATGGAACTCATTTAGGTAAAAGTACTAGAAACGACAATAATTTAAGATCGTTGAAAGAACTAAAAGAACCGACTTTAAACGTCGCGCTAGTCAAAGTAGCCAGCAGTAAGTAGCATGTTATCGAGGTATATAAATGCATCGTAATACAAATGTTGATGTATGTATTAAAAAGAGCTCGACCGATTTCGTTAAAATTTAAATGGGACCACCTTGGGAAGGGTACCCTTTGAAACAAAAAAAAAAGAATTTTCCAAACCGGTTCAGACGTCTTCGAGTAATCGGTGTACATTAAAAAAAAGATTCCGACGAATGGAGAATCTCCTCCTTTTTTTTCGTAAGTTATTTTGATTGGTGTACACTAATGTACTTTGTATTTTATTGTATTGTAACAGCGAACATATCTCAATTATCTGTGATATCATGTTACACCGACCCCACATAGATGGGATAAGGGTAGGAGAGGACAGCGAATATTGAACTTTTACATTTTTTTTAATATCATATAGCCTAGCGTTAGACCATCTATCTCACCTGTTGGTAAGTGATGATGCGGTCGAGGATGGTAGCACGCTAGGCCTAGAATGGGTACTGGCTCTCAAGGATAGCTGCCGAAACACTTTCGATTCTATTCTATTCATTAGAATCTAATGTGTTAGAATGATATTAAAACACATATAATTATGTAAAACGTGAGCAATTCAGTTTCCCATCAGTCGGGCCGTTTGCTACCTTTACAATAAAAAAATACCGACACCCAGTGTTTGCTGATCTATATAAATAATGCATTCACCCACTCATTTAGCTGAGGCAGACGTTTCATGGGGTCAGATAACTTTCTAACTAAATGTAACTTGACATATTACACGTCGAAGTTGAAGTATCAATATCTGAAGAAAATTGAGACTGCCGAAATGCCGACACCCTAGTCCACCTAACGCCTTATAGTTTTGCACTTCTAGCACAGAATAATGAATAGTAGAACTTCTAGTCAATCGGAACCACTTGAATTTCAAATCTTCTTAGTAATAAAAAAAACAATTGGCGGGAAATCATTTGTCAATTGTTTTTTATCACACATCAAAGTTCTACGTACGCAACGAAAATGGAATTAAGTCGAAAAGATTTTAGAGCTATGATTTTTATGATTTTAAAAGTAGAAAACTTTTAAAATCATAAAAAATCATCGCTCTAAAATCTTTTCCACTTAATTCCATTTTCGTTGCGTACGTAGAACTTCTCACCGCAAGACTGTGTGCCGCTCCTCTTCAAAATGCTTTTGGGAGAGAAGCACCTTGTCGGAGCACCGTGATGCGATGGTTTGCTGAATTTGAGAGGTCGAGTTTCTTTACATGACGAATTTCGTGAAGGGCGGCCTTCAACTGCCGACAACGAAAGTAATGTGGCTGTTAAGCAGCTAATTGAAGAAAACCCGCGGATTACTTATGAGATAATTCGAGGACTATTGGTTATTGGCAACACAATCTTGTGAATAGTCCTGTCATTTGGTAGTTTTACCTGGAAAGTTTTCCGGGAGTTTTGAAAATTGGTGATTTTATAGATTTCTACTCTCTTCTATCTTGGAAAAATGGCGGCAATAAACAGTTTTTCGACAATATCGTATAATACGTCTTCTACGAAATTAAAACAGAGCAAATTTCCTACAATTTATGTTATAACAAATTTTTATTCAAATCAATAGTTTCGGCGTACGAGCGCTGCAAAGTGTTTTCTAACACGTGTCATGGCCAAATAGCTCATTTCCACATCACCTTGTGGCGCTTTTTGGTTTTCGGAACCTAAAGGGTACCAACGGAACCTTATTACTGAGACTTTGCTGTCCGTCTGTCCGTCCGTCCATCCGTGTTTGCTTAAACTTATGAAACATAATACATAGAAACTTGAAATAATTACTATGGCTGCTATAAAAACAAAAACTAAAAACAGAATGAAGTTAAAAATAAAAGCGGGTAGCCCCATACAAGAAACGGGTATTTTCAGGTGTTTTATGCTCGATGTTATAAACCGTAAGATATTTTGTTCAGTGTGTCATTTTTCCGGCAAAATTTTGTTCAAACGGAACCTACGTGTGGGAGTCCGACTCCTACTTGATCGGTTTATTTTTTACAATCAATAATTCAGCGACACTCGCTAAGCCCAATGGCTAAGGCGTCGGCCTGGCGATCGAGAGGTAGTGAGTTTGATCCCCACCTATTGCACTATTGACGTGAACCCAAGAATAAACTGGTCAAGTAGGAGTCGGACTCCCACACGTAGGTTCCGTTTGAACAAAATTTGCCGAAAAAATGACACACTATGAACAAAATATCTTACCTACATAAACCACCTGAAAATACACGTTTCTTGTAGGGACCCGCTTTTATTTTTAACTTTATTCCGTTTTTAGTTTTTTGTGGTTATATCAGCCATAGTAATTATTTCAAGTTTCTATGTATTATGTTTTACAAGTTTAAGCGAAAACGGATGGACGGACAGCAAAGTATCAGTAATAGGGATCTGTTGATACCTTTAAGTTTTAGGTTCCTAAAACTAAAAAGCGCCACAAAGTGATGTGGAAATGAGCTATTTGGCCATGACACGTGTTAGAAAACACTTTGCAGCGCTCGTACGCCGCAACTTTTGTTTTTAAGAAAATAAACGATACAATAACATTGTAGGAAATTTTCTCTAGTTTAATTTTGTAGAAGATATTTTTAACGTAAAATTAGTCGAAAAGGAGATATTGTCGAAAAACTGTGTTTTGCCGCCCTTTTTAGGGTTCCGTAGCCGAATGGCAAAAAACGGAACCCTTATAGATTCGTCAAGTCTGTCTGTATGTCTGTCTGTCTATCTGTCTGTCTGTCCCTCCGTATGTCACAGCCATTTTATTCCGAAACTGTTAGGACTACAGAATTAAAACTTGGTAGGTAGATGTATTCCGTGAACCGCTTTCCGATTTTTATACAAAAATAAAAAATATAAAAGTTTAAGGGGGAGCATACCATACATGGAACAGAAACAAAAAAAAAATTTTTCTTCAAACCTATACGTGTTATATGTGTCTATGGATAGGTTTTCAAAAATGACATTGAGGTTTCTAAAATCATTTTTTCTCAAAGTCAATCATTTGAAAGATAGGCGCGTCTAAAGTGGTAAAATGTGTGTCTCCCCCCTCTAACTTTTAAAGTATGGGAGTGAAAAATCTAAAAAAAATATATGCTGTAGATCTTAATAAAAACTAACAACGAAAATTGGTTTGAACGAGATACAGTCAGCAGTTTTAGAGATATGGCGACCGCAAAGATAACTTTGTTTTTCATACAAACACTATGAAAAAGAAAGTTAATTTTGTAGTTGCAAGAAATCATAGTTATGGAACACTTAACTGTGTTACGGAACCCTACGAGTGCGAGTCCGACTTGCACTTGGCCAGTTTATTCCAAGATGGCGCCGCGAGCGGCAAATACACGAGGTGGCAAAATACAGATTCAGAAAGAGCACGTCGAAATCTTTCCAGGTAAACTACAGTTTTGAGCACTAAATGACTGTACTAGAAGAATGGGTGTTTGAAAATGAGAACAGGCCAACAAAAGTAAGGCAGGCGAGAAACGTTGGTAAAAATGTGATCGCGTTTTTTTTCTCAGCTACGGGTCTCATCCGTACAATTCCCCTTGAAGATCAAAAGAGTGTTAATGCCGAGTGGTATTCTACTATTTGTTTACCCAGGGTGTTAGAAAAAGTTCGCGAAAGACGACCAAAAAGCCGCGTTCTCATGACAACGCTTCTTCACACACGGCCAACAAAACACAAGTCAGTTTTAGCTTTCGAAAAAGTACAACTCGTCACCCATCCTGCACATATGGCTAAACGGATTTTCATTAATCAAATCTAAGAACACACTCGATCATCGAATAAAAAAAACTAAAAGGCGGCCACTTCTACAGAAACTGTGTTTAAGTTATTACACCGCTCCATTTGCTAAGGCGCTGCGTGGCTTTCCGCAGCTGTTGATAAAGCTACGCCTAAGTATACTATAGGCTAACTTATTTAGATGAAGTAGAACCGTCTACTCTAGCCTATTTCCCCGCACTTAGTCTAGTTCTACTAGTCTAGTTCTAGCCTATTTCCCCGCACTTAAATTTATATTTGTATGTGGAAGAAGCGTAAGAGATGTGTCAGGATCGTAGCATATGGAAAGAAGTACTCTCTGCCTACCTCAATTGGAAAAAGGCGTGATTTTATGTATGTATGATAAATATGCATTGGTCGGTTAAAGCTCAAACTGCATACAAAGTAAGGATGTGTACAGTGTACACGTAGCATCCGATGTTATGCGTGCGTCAAATACGTTAAAGCGTCGTTACACTCGATGTTAAAGTAGTATGATTGGCAGTCTGTGATTGTAACCAATCATCAAATTAAGCTGCGGACGTACTGGTTAGTATTTGGAGGGGTGGGGTATTATCGTGGTTCGAATGACACATTTATTATGGTAGTAGGTTCTGGTTGATTTTTGTTTTATTATGTCATGTCAGAGGGCTGCAGAGTGCATTATAATATTTTTGTAATGTTGTTCTTGTCACCTCTACATTTATTGTATGTACCATGCCTTTGGATTTTTTTTAAAGTGATAGTTTTATTACATCGCCTCAAATTGTTTGCGTGACATTCATGTCGTCGGTGCTTATTGGTGGATATGATTACAGCCAGTGCTGATTGGTGGATCGTGGGACGCTTCTGCAGCCATATTTGTATTGTAAACATGCTAATGTGTCATGCCGAATGTTGATCACATCATCATATTATGGTGATAATATGTAAAAGTTGTTCCAGGTATGCTCAAGCATAAATTGTTTCAAAATGTTGATCTACATTGCAAATTGCAGTAAAACCCACCGCTGTACAAGGGCATTTCAATAGTTGAAACAACACAGGTTTTACAAGTTTTATTGTCCAACATAACCTTGCACTGCGTTAGTGATTAAAAACATAACGGGTAAGGTACTGGATACGACTAGCCTCTCTTTTGAATAGGTAATAACACGTTGTGACGAAGTATATTGACAATAGTTTTGCCACAGATTAATGAATGAGTTGTTACACAGAGTTTTAATTAGTGTAAACTACAACTTGCTATTTTGAAGCTGGATGGATGCTTTAGCAAATTTTATCCGACTTTGTAAAAGGAATGGTAAAAAAAAACTTGCTCAAAAAGTGTATTTATTACTCGTTCAGGCTATCCCCACGTAAGGTGTTTTCTGTAATTAAAAAATATACTTTATAAATATATATATTTTCCTTGAATTAAAATAATGTGAGAGAATGAGAGTATGATCAAAGACTTTACATTCTCTTTCAATGTGTATAATTAATTGATGACCATGTTATGTTATACGAAAGATTTTGTGATGACATTTTAAAATATTTTTTTATGAATTTTATTCGCACGTATTCGACGTGCGGGGAAGTTTTGATGTACGTGACACAGCCGAAAATATGCCGAACAATAGGATGAGATAGTAAGGACATGTGAAGCGGGAGCCTTCTAGTGTACAGTCCATTTTACGCTACCGATTTCCAATTCAGGTAAAAGATCCCGATCTAAAACGAGATGAATGGATTTGTTGCTGAAAGATATGAGTGAGTGCAAGCTCTCAGAATATGACGTCTAGAAAAGAGCGAAGTGGAGAGAAAAGAGTTGGAAAGCTTATAGCTTGACCATAACGACATATGGAATAACCAGCCAGGAAGAGAGAGAGTGAAAGAAAGATAGAGCTTTTTGAGCTATTTAATTTTATTTCTGTGGCTGAAATAAAGAAATAAATAAACAAATGAACCCGAAAAAACAGCAATCTTGTGAATGGGTGTTTGAAAATGAGAACAGGCCATCAAAAGTGAGGCAGGCGAGAAACGTTGGTAAAAAAAGTGAACGCGTTTTTTTCTCACCAACGGGTCCCATCTGTACAATTCCACTTGAAGATCAAAAGAGTGTTAATGCCGAGAAGTATTCTACCATTTGTTTATCCAGGGTGTTAGAAAAAGTTCGCGAAAGACGACCGAAAAGCCGCGTTCTCCTACATCATGACAACGCTTTTTCACACATGGCCAACAAAACAAAGTCATTTTTAGCTTCCGATAAAGTACAACTCGTCACCCATCCTGCGCATAGCCCCGACCTAGCACCCTGTGATTTCTGTATTTTCCCCAAAATCAAAGATTTGATGAGAGGTTTCACTTTTACCAACTCCAAAGAGGCGGTGATAGCGTTCAATCATCACGTAGAAAACATGCCTTCAGATCTGTGGTCCTCCTGTTTTAAAAAATGGTTCAATCGCATGAAAAAATGTAAAGGATCGAGTATTTTGAAAAGCAATAAACATAATATTTGGGTTATAACATGTTGTTTTTTTATGTTACGTAAAACTTATAGTGTGACCTACGTACATATAATAACACTAGCAGCCCGCCCCGGCTTCGCACGGGTAGAACATATATGCCTACAACATTTGCATCAGTTTGTTGCATCGAATATAAAATATTAACATATTTAACAATCATCGTCATATGTCAACCAATTTACACAAAACCTTAACGACTTATGCACCAAGTCAAAGTCAAAGTCAAAGCATTTATTCAGTATATGGGCAAATTAAAAATTTGCACTTACACACGTCAAATAACATTAAACAGATCATATTCAATAAAAATTTTATAGATATAACAGAAACATAACTTATTGCTTTGAATTTACAAAAAGAGCCATTCAGCTTTCATCTAGACGTCGAACGTCACACTTAAAACACATGTTTAATTCCCCTGATTAATGTAGGGTTGCCAATCATTACGTGCACCCGCAACCCAGTGCATGTTTCAGTACTTCAGACAATTTGTATAGCACCTAAACCTTCCTGGTGAAAACCGCATGATAATCCGCTTACAGAATAGCTGAGCTGCTCGGCTATTCTGTAAGCTATCTCGACAGCGGAATCCGCGGTGAGATTCGAATTTTGTACTACGAAATTCAATCGTATCACGTTCGTAATACGGTTGAATTTCGAACGAAAATTAAAACTCACCGCGGATTCCGCTGTCGAGATAGCTTACAGAATAGCCTAGCTGAAGCTATTGAGATTATTGCGAACAGACAGACAGACGCAGCGATGGACATTGTTTTATAATACTTACGTAGTGATATTGGACGGCCCTTTGGCGTAAAGGATAGTTACCCTGATTCTGACCCGAGAGTCGTTGGTTCTAATTCTAGCTATATACCTACCAATGAAAGTTTTATGTGCATTCATGAATCATGGGTTTTCGTGGGATCATTAAATCTACCAATAATTAAGATTAAAAACTAAGTTTAAAAACTAAAACAACTGACTTCAATGCCTCGCGAGTCAATTTCAGTAGCAAGTTTAAGACGTTTATCGTCATATCTCTGAAGATACTTATCACATCTCAATGAAATTACAATGGGACCACCTCGAAAACGTACCCTACCGATTACAAAAATAATAATTCGAATCGGTTCACAATTGACGGAGTAATCGCGTAACATACACACACAAAAAAAGAAAGAAAAAAGAAACATACAGACGAATTGAGAACTTCCTTCTTTTTGGAAGTCGGTTGAAAAGTAGCTTACTACCAAGGAGAACATCTGCCACCGTAAACCTTACGGCGTTCCCCGACGCAAAAAGTAGGGGTATTATACGTTTAACGTGTGTATCTGTGTGTCTATCTGTAGCATCTTAGCACCCAACCGGATGAACGGATTTTGATTTAAAGTAGGGGTATTATACGTTTAACGTGTCTATCTGTGTGTCTGTCTGTAGCATCTTAGCACCCAACCGGATGAACCGATTCTGATTTTATTATTGATAGTTTTTTTTTGTAGATGTCTTCATCGAGAGTGTTTTTAGCTTTGATTCATGAAAATTCGTTCAATCGTTATAAAACTATGAGCTTTAATCAACTTTTATAGGTCTGATCAAATCAAAAATCTTCTTCTTCAACGATATTGTAAGAACATGGAAGCATTGACCTGATGCTGGGACATATCCTGGCCTCTACAGAATACTCAAATCCTCACCAACTTACAGCTCAGATTTTAAATGTCGTGTTTAGAGTCATTGGAATGCTTTTAATGAAAAGATTATATATAGATCAGTCTGGGTGGTTTAAAATATTATATATTATATATATAGATCATTATTATTTTATACAATAGATCATATTATTATACTATATTGACTTCAAATTGATTGCGATCGGTGGGGATCAACAGAAAAGCTAAGCTTATAATAATATTTTTTTATTAGTAACTATGACCTATTCTGTGGTTTGACTGCAAATATTTTATTAATTAGGCGATGCGTGTATGTGAAATCCGTGATATCTTCTAGAGTTTTCATTAGAACTATAATCTGTAAAGGACAATTTTAATCTATACTATGTGGCCAAGCTAATTAACGTAATTATTTGGATAAGGATTAATACTATATACTTGAGAATAGCCCTGGAAGTCATGTAATATTTTTAACAAAAAATTAAAGATTAAAATGGTTACTGTGAGTCAACGTTAAGAGATAGACATATGCTGTCGCGGACTTTTTTGTAGGTCTTATTAAGTTGTGCAACTCTTTCATAGAAACTATTCTTCCATCTGTTTTAAATTGAGCAGCGTTCGTAAGAAACGTGTTTTTTCGACCGTTTTTTGTCGACTTAGGTTGCAAATTAGGTCTCCATTAATGTACCTTTGATTTAAACGGGATAATATATAGCCTATTTTCATTTCGAAAGTCCATTCTATATATTAGTGAAAGAATTTTTTTAATCGAACCAAATAATAATAATTTCTACATATTTTATGAGTTAGATGTAGGTACGAAATACGAGTTACGTTAATTCGAGAGCAAAATCCTTGTTAGCCGCTGTATTTGCCAGATTAATTGGAATCCTACTATAGTACAATCAGGCTTGGGTCGAAACCAATTCCAATTATATTAGAATTGATGTTAAGACAGACTGCATATAAAGGCTGCTTTATCATATCACTAACATAAGGTGATTTTGTACCAGTACAACCAGACTTTACACTAATTTAATGTGAATAGTGAGTATAAGTATTCATCACCTAAATGGTTTCATTTCAGAACTTCAACTATATGGCTCCTGCTACTTTTTACTACATTTATTCTGTGCTCTTGCTTAATTAATTAAAATTGCGTAAGAGTAATTCGAACAACTAGTAATCAACAAATATCTTTGTCTTGCCTGATGATAAATCGGTTACCGTCTCCAATATTTATAAATCAAAGTCACAACACCATGGGCGCCTTTGAACCGTTGCCTACTGCCTACTGCCTACTGTTGAAGCATTTATGGACACTATTTTAGGATCCCAAAGATTTGGGAAACAAATCCCAGTGAGAAAACCATCTACTACATCTTTCAGGAGGTAGGAGGTCACAGGTGAAACAGTTAATGAGAGAGTGGTCTGAAAGTTGTAAATAATCCAAAAATTTAATTCAGACATATCTGTTTTGTCGGACAACCAGAATTTAAAATAAATGGCATCGCTATATAGCGAATATATTATCATCTACTCACACGAAACGCTTTGTTTCTTTCATAATTTATCACTACAACTTTTCTTAGTACAGTATTTCATTTAATTCTTGCCATTAAGGCAGCGTTCGCAAGAAACGCATCGCTCGACCTTTTTAACGTCGATGTTGCAAAATAAACCTCTATGAAAGTCCTTTCATTTAAATGGGATAATAATATACAGCCTATTGTTACCCTGAAGAAATTAACCAAATATTGAAGAAAACTTCTAAAAAAAAGAGGTTCTCAATTCGTCTGGTTTTTTTTATATATGTATGTTACGCGATTACTCCGTCAACTGTGAACAGATTCGTATGATTATTTTTTTAGTCGGTAGGGTACATTTCCGAGGTGGTCCCATTGTAATTTCATCAAGATCTGATAAGTATCTCCAGAGATATGACGATAAACGTCTCAAACTTGCTACTAAAATTGACTCGCGGGGTATGGAAGTCAGTTGTTTTAGTTTTAACACTATCTTAATTATTCTGTTTCGAACATTACTATAATATTAGTGTACGGTTATTTATTATCTACGGTGGACAATTTTCACAAATTGATACGAGTAATATTGTTAATTTCCATTGTTACACATAATCCAAAATGTCATCGTACGATGTATCGACGGGATTTGAACCTGCGCTTTATGGGAAACATGCCCTGACGCTCTAACCAATAAATCCTCAGTACGATCCTACTAATACGACGAAACTAATGGATTGCATTTTAACCAATTGTATTATTATAATATTGCTAATAGAGATATTGACGATGAGTGATTTTACACGTGCGAAACCGGGGCAGGTTGATAGTTCAGCATAAGATCAGGTTACCATTTTATAACATCTAATAATACTTTGATATACGTATGTAATAATAGAAGATTGTATTTGTAATAGACAGTGTACATAATAAGTATAATGTAGACATTGTAGACTTGTAAGTCTGTCAGTTCTATCCCTAGTACTAAGTAGATAATGGGTCTGAGATCACCTACACTAGGTATGACCTATGTAATGAGATATTATACATGAAATTGAATTAATTGTGTGACGCAGTGTACATGAGTAAAACGTTTACAGTGATCTACAAAATAAATGTTTTAGAATTTTCTCGCTTAGTATACGCACGTCTTTTAAACTTAACCTTGATGTATGTGTGACATCATGACACGTGTAGTGTATTTGAGTGTCTGTCAGTGGAGTTGCAGCCCCAAACGGATGAGCCGATTTCGATAAGATTTTTTTTTGTTTGACATGTGACTGGAACGGAAGTATTCTCAGCTAGGATTCAAGATCATCTGTTCTGCCGTTTGAAGATTAGCTCTTTTCTAATTGATGAGAGCATCTTGCAGGTCTGATTTAGTATCCGGTTATTACTATCCTCGACCGCATCATCACTTACCAACAGGTGAGATAGTGGTCAAACGCTAGCCTTTATGATTGTACACGTATGTCGGATTGTTATGTCCACCACCTCGTCACACTACTGTTTTCTGCTTCGATACTGGCACAATTTTACCTTAGACGGCATCGCCACTTAGCATCAGATTAGATAGTAGTAAATTGTTTGTCTTAATTGAATAAAAAAACTAAAACGTCGTAAAATGTCTATTGTATGTTTTGGTCTGAACCAAGTCACTGCGATAACGCCTAATGAAAAACGGGCACAACGTTTACGCGTTGCTTTTAAACGCAGCTAGGAAATACAAAAGCAGTTTTTCAACCGACATCCGAAAAGGAGGACATTCGTCTGTATGTTTGATTAATTTTTTTTTAAATATGTATATGTTACATACATACAAAAAAAATTGCGATCATTCCGTCAATTGTGAACTGATTCGAACGATTCTTTCATTCCCGAGGTGGTCCATTTTAATTTCATCGAGATCTGATAAGTATCTTCAGAGATATGACGATACGTCGTCTCAAACTTGCTACTGAAACTGAGTCACGTGGCATGGAAATCGGTTGAACTATCTTAATTATTTTAGTAAGTAAACATTCAAGCACATGGTCTAAAGCCTATAATCAGCTGATGGTAATTGCCATGCCATGAGTTACCTAACTGTTAGATTTTAAGCTAATTCACACTGTGACACCGGTTATATCACGATTGTGTATATATATATAGCTATAAGTAAATAGCGATGGCGTCATACTCTATCACAGTCCTTTATGATTTCTCTTTAGTAAACATATAGAACACACGGTCGAGACAAAACTAATTGTAATTTACAAGAAACCAATTTTCAAAATAAGCTGTAATAATTAATATTACAGTTTTTTTTTTCGATCGCAATCCCTTAGCGAACTTATAGGCGTACCACACATTTCTAGATTGAATCAGATGTAGCAAGAGCGCCCACTTTTATTTATTTATGTAAGAAAATCGGACAAGTCCGAGTTGGACTCGCGCACCGAGGCTTCCGTACAAACTGGTCAAACTACGATAAAGTACAAACTTAACTATGTAGTTCGATCCATAGAAAATGTATTGCACCAACCACTAATACGTTTGTAATAGTAAGTTCATCTTCTTTTTGTTATTAAACTATATATTTACGGTTTTCAGATGTATTCCTATATAAGTGCTTCAAGACCTTGCTTCTTCCCAAATTTTATGATTTGAGATCAATGGGAAGTACCTTATAGGTTTTGATTCCCTTGTAAAATCGCAATATATGCGACATAAACGGTCATATCTTTTGATCACGTTGACTTACGTTTGATTTTTTCACAGCCGAATGATACCGTAGACCCAATTATTTAGCAAGTTTCAACTTGATACGTCTACGCATTCCGGAGATAAAGGGTCTTGACAGACGGTCGGACAGACAGACAGACAGACAGACAGACAGAGGGACAACAAAGTGATCCTATAAGGGTTCCTTTTTCCTTTTAAGGTACGGAACCCCAAAAATGAACGACGAATGAAATTAACGGGTATAATAAAAATTAGGTTTAAAATTTAAAACCACCCCCGACTAATCTATGTATAATCAGTTAATTGAGATCATTCCAACACGCAAAGACATTACAGCAAACTAACGCGACAGTTATGCTGTAAGCAGGTGAGTAATAATAAGTGATAATAAGGTAAGGGAATATAGCTTTTTGGCGCAAATATAATAAATTATAAGTAAAAAATATTTTTAAAAACAAGCTTTTATCTGGGACAATGAACTAAAATGTTAATAATAAATTCTAGTAAGTATTTGGCGTGTAGGTATTTACCTATATTCTTAAAAGCTTGAAGCACTACCCGTTTTTTAGGCTAGGTAATTACTAAACTTCAGTGCCTCAAGCTTTTGAAAATATAGGTAAGTACCTACACGCCAAATACTTACTAGAATTTATTTTTAACATTTTAGTTCATAGTCCCAGATAAAAGCTTGTTTTTAAAAATATTTTTTACTTATAATTTATTTTTAACTTTTTAGTAGGTAGGTATAGAAACGACTACCTACCTACTGCTTAAGTATTTAAGAGAAGGCATGATGTTTTAAAATTATCCACGGATATTTGATGTGATTATGGGTAAAGTGCTCTTCAAAGAAAATCAATCGACTCGGTGGGGCTATGTTGCTTTATAACAGAAATGCCATGGCCACCTTACAGCTTCATCATCAGATCCTGGCTATCATTTAAGTGTCAAGTGCTCCTGAAGACGAATCATTTGAGCCCAAATTTACTGGGGTCACGTTATTTTATCACAGAGATGCCGGGGCCACCTTCTAGCTTCATCACCAGTCACTAAATATCATCTAGGTGTAAAGTTCTCTTCAAGACGAATCAATCGAGCCCAAACTCGGTAGTGTTTTGTTTTTTATCACAGATATTCCGTGGCTGCCTTCCAGCTTCATCATCAGACCCTGGATATCATCTAGGTGAAAAGTTCTCTTAAGACGAATCAATCGAGACCAAACTCGGTAGGGTTATGTTGATTTATCACAGAGATGCCGTGGCCACCTTCCAGCTTCATCATCAGACCAGCTCCATGGTACCATATCATTGTATTGTCACCGGAGATACATAAGTACACCAAATTTAAGTCCAATCGGACATCGGAAAGTGGGTCTAATTTAGCTTCCAAGATTCCACCCGAACATACATGCATAGTTACATACATACATACATACATTGCCAGTTAGATAAAAGCTTGTAAAAGAGGGAGTCCTACGCTAGCGATGGCAATTTGCAGTCTTAATTTTAAAACTCGTTTATCCTAGCGTCAATACTTCCGCTAATGTATGGACGACCCTATGCCACTTTACCTTGTTAATCTGGTCAGCTATATCGATTTTGATTTTAAATTGTCTTTAATGATCAAAACATATTAAACTCTAAAAAAGTAAGATATTGTGCCCTTGCTACTACTACCACCACACGTTTAAACTGAAGGACAAGATAATTTTATTATTAATCACGATAACGTCGTGATATCGGTCAGACGTGTTAAATATTTTCAAACACGTCACCGCTTTACATTGTAATTTTCTTCCGTTCATTCTTCTTTTAGAATCCTTAGGGTGATAGCAAATGTGACGGAATTCCGCGCGGAATTCTGCTCGCAAAGGTGGTAAGGCCTTCGCACTGAAATAGGACGGAAAGACGTTGACGCTTGTACTATTATTTATTCTGTGGTTTACATAGTAACTAATTTCAATGTAGCGTCTTTCTTAATTGCTCACTAAAATGTTTTTCTACGATACGTTTTCCTTTCTCGCAGCAAGGGGACAGACCGGAAAAAACGTTCAAACTTTTCAACTTCAATTTTTGTTCCGGTTTGTCCACTTAACAAAAATGAATAAACCGATATATTTAGGGCGCGTTGACACCTAAGTACGTCATCAGGATTTGTTAAATATGACTAGATGTTCACATTTAATAAACTAATTGTGATTAAATTAGAACAATTACGTCATTTATTAATATATTGGACGGTACGTCATGACAATTCCACTATAAAAGGAAATTGCTGCACTGCTAAACTAATAACGAGAAAAGTCTGGCTAATGAAAGTTGCGACTCGAATTATTTGCATTTTAACATGGCAATAATTATGCAAATGGCTTAGATGTTAAAATCATCACAAGATGTGTGTTATACCTAGACAGAGTATATTAAAATAGACTTGTCCTTAAAATAACAATAATAATATGGGAAGGATAAAACTATACAATCACTAGTATGAGAGAGCGAGATGAACAACATTTTTTTTATCCTTCTCTGCGTATGCGATTATACAAACTGGCTCCAGCTCTGGCTCCCAGTTCTAGTGCACTCATTGGCTTTCACCCGCTGTCATGTATGACCCGACCAAATTACGTAGTTCATTTTATCTTATAGCTGGCATATGTATCACGTGTTCATCACTTAGTCAAGTTATATCTCTATAGCTATTTCATTCGCATACGCTAAGGTTCTCTCTGTTTAATTTTCCCTCTACGGTGTTATAGTATGCTGCAAATACTTTGATACTTTTGTTCAAATATCTCTCGGACTCTGCTGGTTTAAAGAGTCAGCCGAAGTTTCCTTCGCAGTTGGGGCTGCCTGATAATACTGATATTTTTTAAATTTGCCGCGCTTTTTCAGTCTCTACTTTTGTTTGCCAAACTCTAGTCATAAATCACGATTTGTCGTGTATTAGCGCTGTCATATGAAAATCTAGCGTATTCCAATACGCTACATTTCCGAGCGTAATATTCAGCAAGTTTTGTCATGACCCTAGAGCTGAGAATATGCAATCTTTGTCACTCATTGTATGTAAGTTCACAGGTCGCGCCGAATTCCAATCGAGGCCATTCTGAATACACAAAATCTATTAATATTTTTCTCACATGAGTTGAGATTTATCTCAACAGAGCAGTTACAGTTAGTGTTCTTTGACACGGGTTTATTATCTCAGGAAACAGATTTTTTTTAATCCGACAGCCTTCAAAGAGGTATAATGTATGTAAGTAGACATGTAAGTTTTTGGTAATACGGCTGGACTAATTTTGATTTGCAAGGTGTCGTTAGGATCGTCTAGCGATCCAACATTTACAGCATCAGGTCAATGCTACCCTTTTCTTAAAATATCATTTAAGTCAGAGGATACCGTATTTTGAATTGATCAGACCTATAAAGTTGATATCATAGCGTCATCATCTAGAAAAATTCTTATAGTTTTTAAATAGCTGCACGTATTTTCATGAATCAAAGCTATGAACACTCTCGATTAAAATACCTATCAAACAGAAATAACAACATTAAAACCGGTTCATCCAATTAGGCGCTACGACGCCACAGCCAGATACACAAGTCAAACTTATAACACCCCTTCTTTACGCGTAAGGAGTTAAAAAGCAGCATTCACACTACTTAAGTAAGTACAACCTACCTTATTTTGTGAAATTAGTCAAAGATGTGTTTGCATGTGACAATGACGCGGTGTTTTCACAGTCCTTAGCGAAACACAATACTGAAAACCTAAGCCTTTTATTAAAATATTTTGCCTTATAATATCCATAACAAAGAAACTATTTTTGTCTAAAAATGTTGAAATTTACATTTCAAACTATGGAAAACAAAGAATACTAAGGGACAAGAGATTTCAGGCGTATAAATTATGTAACCACACATTTTTTTAACGTGAACTGTCCTTCTACAGTTTTAATTGAAATAAAAGAAATTCGCAATTTCGGGCTGAACATTTTTTATGTCATCAAATAGTGTAGTCCAATGATTTTCAGCTTACAGGCGAAGACGGTTCACTTTAGACAAGTGGTCATTAACTGCCGCGGTCGACAAGGTTGCCAATTTATTTGTTGCTAGTTCTACCAGCAACTAGCAATGCTGCTCAGGAGCAACGTTTACTTTGTTCTCTTTGTAGGATTTTGGGGCAAAGTAACTAGGCAATATAATGACCTACTAAATTCTGGCTATCCAGAATTTTGTATGTCACTGTATTTGTTATTAGCAACGCCTCACGGTTTCACCCGCGTAGTTCCCGTCCCCGTGAGAACACGGGGATAAAATATAGCTTATGTTACTCGCTGATAATGTAGCTTTCCATAAGTAAATGATTTTTTTTAAATCTGTCCAGTAGTTTTTAGGGTTCCGTAGCCGAATGGCAAAAAACGATACCCTTATAGATTCGCCATGTCTGTCTGTCTGTCCGTCCGTATGTCACAGCCATTTTATTCCGAAACTATAAGGACTACAGAATTGAAACTTAGTAGGTGGATGTATTCTGTAAACCGCTTTCAGATTTTTATACAAAAATAAAAAATATAAAAGTTTAAGGGGGGGCATCCCATACATGGAACTGAAACAAAAAAAAAATTTTTGATTAAACCTATACGTGTCTAAAATCTAAAATCTATCCATAGACACCCCGTCTATGGATAGATTTTTAAAAATGACACCGAGGTTTCTAAAATCATTTTTTCTCAAAGTCAATCATTTAAAAGATAGGCGCGTCTAAAGTGGTAAAATGTGTGTCCCCCCCCCCCCTCTAACTTTTAAAGTAAGGGAGTGAAAAATCTAGAAAAAATATATTCTGTAGATCTCAATAGAAACTTTCAACGAAAAATGGTTTGAACAAGACACAGTCAGCAGTTTTTGAGATATAGCGACCGCAAGTATAACTTTGTTTTTCATACAATCACTATGAAAAACAAAGTTATTTTTGTAGTTGCGAAAAATCATAGTTATAGAATACTCTACTGTGTTACGGAACCCTACTAGTGCGAGTCTGACTTGCACTTGGCCAGTTTTATTTTAGTTAAATTGTAACAAACAACAAAACGAACGAACAAAAAAATCAAATATTTTATCTTTATTATAAGGTATATTAAGTATACTTCAGCGCTTATCATCTGCCGAGCGTCGTGCTTATTTTGTTACCTTATATCATAAATAAAAAAATCTACACACTTCTGAGCATTTCAATGCTAAGTTCTTCTTGAAATTATTATTACATTACACAAGCGCATTTCTGATATGTCTTTTCTGTATTTCCAATCAAAACATATACCACCAACCAAAAAACAGATAATATAAAACTAAAATTACGCAAGATGAATCCAGCGCGCGTTTATCCATTAGATGTGACTCCAAGGGCGAGAATATCTTCTGGAGATAGGAACGTGGTCCGTATCAGTGGAAACTATTCTTATCTACGTTGCGATACTCTTAAAATTAACAGTAGTGGTTATATGGTATAGTATGGTTTTCGATCATTATATTTGTAAAATCGGAAACCTTATTTTAATATCACTCCAATGTGTGCCCCTCTCCTCTTTAAGGTTATCGCCGAACCTACACATTCTAATATTTGTTAATTAAAACTACACTGAATTTAACTCATACATACATAATAATATCATACATAAGTCATCATTATAAGTCCATACTAATCCACAGAAAATGCAAAATATTCCTAATCAAACAATACGGCGTTAGGCAGGTCAGTACTTCTCCTACTAATATTATGAATACGGAATATGTACTCGTATATAGAGTTCAGATATTTAGATATGAATTACGATGCAAGTGCATCTCTTAGTAACATCGCGCAAAATATCGTTTGCCGATGCCGAATCTCATACATTGAGTACGTATTTTTTGGGTTCCGTAGCCGAATGGCAAAAAACAGAACCCTTATAGATTCGTCATGTCTGTCTGTCCGTCCGTATGTCACAGCCATTTTATTCCTAAATGTTAAGACTACAGAATTGAAACTTGGTAGGTAGATGTATTCTGTGAACCGCTTTCCGATTTTTATACAAATATAAAAGTTTAAGGGGGGGGGCATCCTATACATGGAATTGAAACAAAAAAAACATTTTTCTTTAAACCTATACGTGTGTATGGATAGTTTTTAGAAAATGACATTGAGATTCCTAAAATCATTTTTTCTCAAAGTCAATCATTTGAAACATATGCGCGTCTAAAGTGGTAAAATGTGTGTTCCCCTCCCCCCCTCTAACTTTTAAAGTATGGGAGTGAAAAATCTAAAAAAAATATATGCTGTAGATCTCAATAAAAACTAACAACGAAAATTGGTTTGAACGAGATACAATCAGCAGTTTTAGAGATATAAAGTGACCGCAAAGATAACTTTGTTTTTCATACAAACACTATGAAAAACAAAGTTAATTTTGTAGTTGCGCAAAATCATAGTTATGGAATACTTAACTGTGTTACGGAACCCTACGAGTGCGAGTCCGACTTGCACTTGGCCAGTTATTTATCAAGTATTATGTGTATTGAGTCAACATTGAAAAGGAGAAAGTGAAAAATGCTCCAACGCCATCTTATTATAATATATACTTTTAAATTAAGCTTATATTACATTTCAGTATGGAGAGGGATATGTGTTTCTCTTTCATACATAAACGGTTCAACGGATTTGGCATACAGATAATGTATAACCTAGAATAACACATACACATACTTTTGAACGTAGACAAAGCCGGAATGCGCCGCTGGTAATTATAAAATCTCTGCTTGAAACATATACTACGCATTATAAGCGTAATTCACATCGCTAGTGTCCATGACAGAGCTAAATAAAGACAATGACTACTACTACAAATTAGAGCACTGCATTTCAAAACAATCAAGCACTTATACACTTAGAACAACTCGAAATAAGGATGTGATTTATCTTTATTTATCAATGTCGCGATAGCGGGGGCTCTCGCTCATGACATGACACCTATCAGGAGTGTCACGTAAGCATTTTTCTACTAGTACCTTGTAGCTGTTGGAATTTGGAATCTTTTCTTATAGGTACTATTGGTGCCAATGTTCAGGGTTTCCTCACAAACATTCGAAAATAAATTCGTATTCAAAAAGTCTGTTCTCTTTGACTCGAATCTTCGCAATTTGCTCAATGCTCTGACCGAAAACTAGTGACAATTCAATTTTAAATAAATCTGCGATTCTATTCGAAAAAGTTGCCGCTACGTTTTATCTCGCGGATAACTCAAAACCAGAGGGGTTTTGAGTATAGAATTCGAATTTACACCGTATATTTAAATATTACTTTAAAACAGAAACGTGCGGGGATGATTTTTGACAATTCCGATGCAAGAGTCTCATTTTAATTGTAGAGTATGTGTGCCAACTTTTGAGTCAATCGACCCATTTTAAGAGGGCTTAGTAGTCTCGAGAAAACTGCGAGAAGACAATCTTCTTATGACCACCGGTCAATGCAAATTGATCTAAATGTCGAGTAAATAAAGTTCATGATTTATCGCGATGCATTATTAACACAACATCATTATCATAATCCAGGCTGATTATGATGATGATGTTGTTGCCTGTCAATCCACAGCTGGACAAAAACTTCTTCCAACATACAGTAATGAGTCCAATCTAAGTTTCGCTCCACCTGGTCAAAGAGTGACCTACGCTACGTTTGCCGATCCAACGGTTATCGATTCTGCAGCAGATATGCCCACTGCCACTTGCTAATTCGTAAATTGAGCTATTGATTAGTTTAGTTATCTAGAGAATTACCATGTTTAAGATTACATTCCTCAGACAAACACTGATCAATAGCTCGCTGAGCGACTTTAAATAGGTGGACTATAGTCTAACCGTGAGTGTCCACGTCTCGGTTCTATGACATCACAGATAGGACGCCCTGATTAAAGACTTTATGTTGAGACATTGTGGTATAGGCGACGAAACGAGAATACTGAACGGAGTTTCCTAAATGCCGCCAGTCCAGCAGACTTATTCTCTGGGTATCTTTCTCAAAGTTGCGCTGACCTAGTTGCATAGCTGTAGCGTCTGCCCTAGGCATATAAACATACGTAATACAACATAACTATGAAATATAATCGCTCTATTGTTATAATATTACGGTCTACGTCAGGATGACCTAGTATGGCAACTTGAATTTTGAGAAGACTTGATATTTTAATCTTAATAATAAAGGACGTACGCTTTGTTTATTCCTGTATATACATTATATATAGTATGTTTGTGTAAACGCGTATTTTTATTGAACTCATGACTTATTTTAAACTCATACCTAATAAAATAATGTAACATGTGGTTTCGCCCGCATATTTTTTTTGTTTACTTAGTTCTGCAGTCTCGGATCGAAATATATACAATCAGTGTAAATTACGAAATAAAGTACTAACAGTGTGTGTAATAATGTGTTCCGGCAGCTATCCTTGTAAGCCAGTTCCCAGTCTAGGCCTTCTACAGGTCGCATTTTTCAACTCGTGAAATTATGTGAGCAGAATCAATAATTATATAAAATATTTTATCGATTCAGTTAATGGTTGTTTTTATAATGGCGGAGATATGGGGATGAAAACGTAAAAAAAAACACTTCTAAAAATGATCATGAAATGTCACAACATTTTTGGTGACGCAAATTTTTTGTCTCAACTACTTTTTCATCGGAATACCTTCAAGGGGTCGAGGGTATGGTTATATTTGAGTTATTGGCTATGTTATCGCGAGGTCTACTTACAGCTCAGAGCCAATAGTTGATAAGTATACATACTCGTATATAGATACTGACTACTACACAATACAGGGTTTAAGTAAATGCAATACTAGTTGATACCTGCGACTTCATTCACGTACACCATGAACTTTATCACTGTAAAGCTCTGTCAATGAACATTGTGTGATTTGATTTATTTAAATTATATGTAAAAATCATGATTTTATTTTTACAAAAAATGTTTATCCTCGTGCTACGAAGTATCTCCTTGTTAAATTTCAGTATGGTCGGATTGTACGTTCAGGCTTGATTAGGTAACAAACAGACAGAGTAACAGAGTGACAAACTTTTTAGGGTTCTGTACCCAAAGAGTAAAACGGGACCCTATTACTAAGACTCCGCTGTCCGTCTGTCTGTCTGTCTGTATGTTTGTCTGTCTGTCTGTCTGTCCGTCTGTCACCAGGCTGTATCTCATGAACCGTGATAGTTAGACAGTATATACAGATGATGTATTTCTGTTTTGCCGCTATAACAACAAATACTAAAAAAAGTTAAAAATAATAGAGGGTCCCCATACAAGAAACGTGTTTTTTTCGGCATTTCACGCTATCTATGAACGCTTAGTTAGATAAACGTCCCATAGATGGCGTTATATTGAAATGTCGATCCCTAACTCCTTTGTTAGACGTTAGATGGTGTTATAAGAAATAAAATGCTTATTTCTATATTAGATGTATACATGTATACATTTCAACATACTTACATACATACACAGTGATCAACAAACACATAACCCTCCTTTTTGCTTCGCCGTAGTCGGGTAATAAAATGCTTATTAATTATTATTTTTTGCTGGCGAAAAATAAAAGTGGTATTTTTTACTCGATCTTATAGAATACTGTAGTGTGGTACGGAACCCTACTAGTGCGAGTCCGACTTGCACTTGGCCAGTTTATTATAATATTAGCCTGGATGCAGTATACCTACAGGAGCATTACAATGCATTTATGGACCTATGTTTATCCTTATAATTAATTAATTGCCTATGACTCAAACACGCGGCAATCTTAAGAAATATGTACGATTTTCCTGAGATGAGTTCATACAAACATATTTCATGTGCACGTACCGGCTTTTCCCCCGCTTTAACCGACACGGTATAATTTGTACCACGGGCCTAGCCGCAGCCCGCTAGTGTCTAAATGACCAGTAATACCTGTTGCTGTTGAAACTGGTAATGCTGAGCGATCAATCTGATCCCACTGAGCTCCAAAGAGCGAGGATCCAAGGACCTGCTCCGAGGCTTCTCCGAATAGAACACATCCTCATCTCGCTTTCCCTTCTTCCATCGAAAATAGTTCGCCATCACTTTTAATTGATCATTATGAATACAGATTTGCGCACACACTTGTCATAAGTCAGCTGGTTTCGGAGGCATCTCTGAAGGCACTGAGATAAAACGGCCCTCGCGGTGTTATGCAACACTGCTTACGATCATGGATTCCGTAGCAGACGGAACAGGGCGCGAGCGTACGTTGCGTCTGCGCATTTTATCACTACTGACATAGTATCAAGTTATGTGAATCGGTAGCGAAACACTTCATTGTTATGTGTACTTAGCTCTAATACAGTGATTAGACTTCGCATCGTGATTAGCATTGATTATTTTAAGTGGATGGAGTGTTTTTAATTTTAACCGTTAAAAGTAATAATTTATTTTCCTGTTTATTTAAATTAGTATGACAATATTTTACTGTGATACGACAGTATGACCATTATTATTTAACGCGATTTGGAAATGGACGAGGCCTTGAAATTAACTGTTTATGTTTGAATGTTAAGGCGTAGTTAATTATCAAAAATGCATTTTCAATGCTCTTTTACATTCAGGAATACGTAGGGATATACGCAGGTCTTCAAGTGTTTTAAGACGTTGTCTGACAGTCAGTAAGACAGTCTGTTATCAGTATTTTGATAAGTTAATTATGTCGTAGTGAGACAATCAGCTCATTATTATGTTTGACGGCAAGTAAATAAAACAAAACTATGTTTGTGGTATTATAACGTGTTGTATTGATGTTACGAGTTAAGTGCAATTTCTATTCACTACATCTTGTAGATTTACATATTGCTAAACACAATCCAAAATTTCATCGTACCGACGGGACTTGAACCCGCAACCTCCGGAATAACATGTTCCGGTGCTTTGCCAATTAATTGAAATTTTGGATTGTGTTTAGCAATTTACAAAAATATAAAGTGTGAGACACTTCAAAGAGACATAATATTTGATTTACATATTGTTGTATACTACAAGATGATCAGTTAAATATGTGGTTTTAGATTTATTCGAGCTGACCTTTGCTTATTTAAGTTCCACAGTAGTTTCACATGTCGTCGTCTATTTACTATCTTAAAGTCTACAACACACGAAGAGATAGAACTGAACAGGCGAAACTGCGTTATTCAGTCTGCCTATACTGCACTGAAACAATAACTTTATGCATTTCTTTCAGTTTCGCAAGGGGCATATATAGTACCTATTTTCTTTTTTTAAATTATATTATTTGCCGGAGTCTGTGTTTTTCGATAACTGCCGTATGTAGCTATTCATGTCGCGAGTAAATAGTTATGTTTTAGGTAAGTGTGCTAACACTTGGACCAATTCGTCAATTAACATCAGGTGAGGCAGTGGTCAAACGCTTATTTAATCAGCATTAAAAAAATTAAGTACGAGTAACTTAGTAAATGAAATGAATGGAGACGGCCCATTTTCCATGGACATTTGCCCCACAGTAAAAGTGCAGGAGACTCAACCAAAATTGGATCATTGTTTTTTTTAAATATCTATTGAGGAACCGTTAATGTTTTTATTCTGCATAGCGGGTTTTAAAAGATATCAACTAAAACGTTGAAAAAAATAACGCCCCAAGTAGGTAATCAAGAACGTGATTATTTACTTACTACTTAAAGAAAGTAGTAAATTCATTACTTGGCGACTTACTGTGCTCATTTTGAGATGAATTTAAGTGTTTACGTCTTTTGTGTTTTCCCATATTATGTATTTCAATATTTTCAAGTTTAGTCGTCAAAGAAGCACGTTCACGAACATCAAATAATTTATAATAATCCACCAGTTATATTACATATTACCACTCGAAAATACATAAGTTATATAGGCTGTCTGGCAACTAAGTCAAAAGAGGCCATATTCGGACCAGCTACTGCGAGTAGAAAACTAAATACGAATAACATAGAATGTCCGTTTTAAACTACTAATCTTGTCGCTGCAAATTTGTTCTGACTCTTGATAATGATAACTACGGTAGGTCGGTTAAAATATAATAAAGTAGTACACAAGTATACACTAAATGTGATAATAAGAATTCATACCACACGTAAAGTAACGTCTCAATCTATGTGTATGAGAGACACTTTGCAATACCTAGATCTAGTGATTACGACGAAGTCTAACTGCAGGCAAGACTGATGGTGTGTGGGAGGCTTAAAAGCCATAACGACAGTCGTGTCCGGCCAATTGGCTACTATTTCAAAAAGTGTGCACGTTATACGCAATTGAGACGTTTCGTACTAATTTAGCCTCGATTTTGGTTGCGTTTAAAGAGTAAAAATAAACTATATTCATTGAGGACGTATGGTTCACGCATTTCGATGTCATGTCGTGGATACATTTAACATGTGCACGCTATCATAATTGTTATTAAAAACTTACTCTTTCTTTTTCTTTTTACAAATAAGCTAGCGTTTGATTATTAACAAAAAAAAACTATTGAAATTTTAAAAACTTATTATTTTAAATTACTAGGTGGAGCGATGATATACGCAAGCTGGGTGGCAGCGGTTGGACACGAATAGCTGAAGATCGAGCGCAGTGGCGTGCCATCGAAGAGGCCTATGTCCAGCAGTGGACGGAAATTGGCTTATAATGATGATGATGCTTATGATTATTTGAGGTTGGTGCATTATCTGTCCCTGGCATAGGTCTAGTTTGTACGGAACCCTTGCTGGGCGAGTCTAACTCGCACTTGGCTGGTGTCAATGTTTATTTTAGCTATATTGCGTTTATTAATCAGCTTCTGACACGGTAATGTTATGAGTTGACATTTACATAACTTCGTCATACAATACAAACAAATAGAAATATTTCAATCAGTTTCCAAGGACTATAATGATGTCATGGTTACGACAGACATGATGTAGTAATCCCTTGTAGCAGTTTACTTAGATGTATATGTCGCAGCCAACTAGCTTAGTTAGGCGTTCAATCCACAGCCTAGCCTCTTTACTAAACAGCGCCGTTCAACTAGCGGCCTAAATTATATTTAGGGTTGAGGGTAGGGTATTTAGGTTCTGGTGACGCGGTGGTCACTGTTCTCTAGTGTGTTGTTGCCTTAGTGTCAGACTAAGCCAGGTTATTAAATGTTGTAATAAACGTTACGGCTGAATATCAGTCAGGCAGCTAGTTGAAAGTAAAAAGGCTAGGCTGTTGATTGAACGGCTAATTAAGCTAGTTGGCTGCGACATATACATGTGTACATAATTTATTTATAGATAGATACCTTTATGTTTAGCTATACAATACAAACTTATGGTGTAAGAATTTACGCATGATTGAAAATAAACTGGCCAAGTGCGAGTCGGACTCGCACTATATTTTTTATATTTTTCTTTCCCTTAAAAAATTAAAAAGTTTTGATTATTTTTCTTTCTCTTCAAAAGTTAGAGGGGGAGACACACATTTTACCACTTTTGAACTGTCTATCTTTCAAATGATGGACTTTGAGAAAAAATGGTTTAAACGCACGTATAGGTTTAAAGAACAACATTTTTTTTAGTTTCAGTTCCATGTATGAGAAGCCCTTTGTATAAAAATCGCAAAGCGATTCACAGAATACACCTACCTACCAAGTTTCAACTGTGTAGTTCTAATAGTTTCACAATAAAGTGTCTATGACATACATACGTACGGACAGACATACAGACAAACAGACAGACATGACGAATCTATAAGGGGGAAATCTATGAGGGGGAAAAATTACCGCATTCCGATTTCGATTAAAAACAAAAAGTAATGCTTCATCTTCATCGTCAGCCTATGTTAGTCCACTGCTGGACATAGGCCTCTCCAACTGCACGCCACTAAGCACGATCCTCAGCTAATCTCCTCCAGCTCTTTCCATCCACCTTGCAAACATCATCTCTAGTTTATAAAAGACTAGCCCTTCGTGGTTTGGCCGGTGCAGTTCCCGTTGCCGTGAGAATACGGGGATAAAATATAGCCTATGTTACTCGCTGATAATGTAGCGTTCCATTAGTGAAAGAAATATTAAAATCGGTCCAGTACTTATTCCAGAATCTAATTTTTAAGTTCAAGCGTGTCTTATTAGTTTTAAAACTAATTTATTAATATTGCTTTTGTATGGGCAAAACGTTTAACGCCAGTAGACTATACCACGAGTTAAACACTATCGTAGGTGTGAAATACTTTTTATACAAATATTTTAATTTCAGTTGAACAGTCACCAGTGCCATCTTTATGCATCTAACTGAACTATATCAAATCACGCAACAAATAATGGTTCAAATAGAGCATGATAATTCTATGAAAATATAAGAGAGGGCGCTTAAATAATTACTGTATAGACAGTAATTTCTATGGCATCAATTCACAATTTTCCTCGATGGACTTTCTGCGGGTTTGATCTTGCAGATTTATTGAAAACTAGCTGTACCTACGACTTTGTTCATGACACGTGCGAAAACTGTTACGTGTAGATAGATATCTTTATTTCAAGTGAGTAATTTACAGTAAGATTATTGTTAAAGTGAAACTGCTTTCGCAGCGTTGTGCACTTTTCTTGGGATGGGTAAAAAATGTTAAACTCGCGTCAGGGCACGAGTCCTGATCGTAAGATGAAAAATTCGTAAGACGGAGCGCAGGGCGCTTGCGCGAGGTATCGTTCCAAAATATTCAAAAATGACGTGGTCAAGTTTTCACTTCTGCCGGCACTCCCGGAGTGCAACCCATTGTTTTTAGGGTTCCGTAGCCAAAGGGTAAAAGGGGACCCTATTACTAAGACTCCGCTGTCCGTCTGTCTGTCTGTCTGTCTGTCTATCTGTCCGTCTGTCACCAGGCTGTATCTCATGAACCGTGATAGTTAGACAGTTGAAATGTTCACAGATGATGTATTTCTGTTGCCGCTATAACAACAAATACTAAAAACAGAATAAAGTTAAAAATACGAGAGGGTAGAGAGGCTCCATACAAGAAACGTGTTTTCTTCGGCATTTCACGCCATCTATGAACGCTTAGTTAGGTAAACGTCCCATAGTTGGCGTTATATTGAAATGTCGATCCCTAACTCCTTTGTTAGACGTTAGATGGCGTTATAAGAAATAAAATGTTTAATAATTATTATTTTTTTGCTGGCGAAAAATGAAAATTTTTTTGCTCGATCTTATAAAATACTGTAGTGTGGTACGGAACCCTACTAGTGCGAGTCCGACTTGCACTTGGCCAGTTTATTTTAATATTTATATGTGTTGAATAAATGAATTTCCAAATATGAGCCGGACACTATAGCTTCTTTCTAATCCTCTAAGTACAAATAAAAGTACAAATAACTCACCGCTTTCCTCCTATCAGCCTCCGCCTGCGTGTTCTGCACGGGAACCGAAGCCCTACCCCACAGTATGTCCTTGACTTTAGCCATCGCACTGGGCCGCCTAGTTGCCGATGCAGTCACCGTGTGGTAATACTGAGGGAGGAAAACATTACATATTACTTTAATAATTCAGATAGTTTAAAAACTAAAACGATTTCCATGCCCCGCGAGTCAGTTTCAGTAGCAAATTTGAGACGTTTATCGTCATATCTCTGGAGATACTTATCAGATCTTGATGAAATTACAATGGGACCACCTCAGAAATGTACCCTACCGATTAAAAAAATAATCATTCGTATCGGTTCACAATTGAAGGAGTAATCGCGTAACATACATACAAAAATATATATAGACGAATTAAGAACCTCCTTCTTTTTGTAAGTCGGTTGAAAATAACTAACAGAATTTGAAAGTATTTGTTAAAAGTTCCCTGTGTGTTATAAACTATCTTGGTGCCAAATTTCTACTTAATCGGTTTTTTAAAGTGATACTTTTACATCGCCTCATTTTTTTCCGTCCATCTATCGTATATCCATGGATTAAATATTAAGCGGATGTGGC
Organism: Cabera pusaria; assembly: GCA_954871355.1. Taxonomy (NCBI): domain Eukaryota; kingdom Metazoa; phylum Arthropoda; class Insecta; order Lepidoptera; family Geometridae; genus Cabera; species Cabera pusaria. The sequence continues at coordinate 1,302,784 of OX940885.1, read as the reverse complement.
ATTTAAATAATATTAATAATATGAGAAGGATAAAACTATACAATCACTAGTATGAGAGAGCGAGATGAACAACATTTTTTTATCCTTTACCTGCGTATGCGATTAAACTGTATCCAGCAATGTTTGGATACAAGTTCTAGTGCACCTTGGCTCTCACCCGCTGCCATGTATGACCCGACCAAATTACGTAGTTCATTTTATGTTATAGCTGGCATATGTATCACGTGTTCATCGTTTTAGTCGGGTTATATCTCTATAGCTATTTCATTAGCATACGCTAATGTTCTCTCTACATATATATACTTTCTCTATGCGTATATCGCATTACAGCCGGTGCTTTACCACGATACAAATAAACAAAAAGTTTCATTTGTATCGTGGTTTCATAAAACCACACCACCCTTTTTTCTTACCACCATGCGGGGGTTGCGGGTTTCTTAACGATTTTTTTCCTTCACCGGAGGACAATTGTGAAAAGCGCACATACGTTTTTAGGGTTCCGTAGTCCTGACAAGGAACCCATAGTTTCGTCATGTCCGTCTTTCTGTCCGAGGTTTTGCTAAGAAACCGTTAATACCAGTAAGCTGTAATTTTGTAGGGTTATGTATATAAATTACGCCGACAAAGTAGTGAAATAAAATTTTGAAAAATTTTTTTTTGGCGTATCTCCTCTAGATGATAAGTGGGGATGAATTTTTTTCGTCGTCTACCCCATCGTGTGGTGTATTGTTGAATAGGTCTTTTAAAATGACTTAAGGTATGCTAATACCACTTTTCGATTAAATGCTCCATTTACGAAATATTAAACTTTAAAGTGAAAATTGTTGTTCCAGTAGGGCGCCCCCCCCCCCCTCTAAAAGCTAAACTGCTGGCTTGAAAAATTACGCGCGAAATTTGAAGATGCAAAATTTAAATGCATTTTTATGGCACTTAACATTTGAATAAAAATTTTCTGAATTTTAAAGTGGTTCATGTGGCACTAAAGAATCTAATTGAGACACATTTCAGAATCAGAATCAGAAATAATTTATTGATGCTGACTATATAATAATGGTGCTAGGTCACATTGCAATCGTTGGTAATGTCAGTCTACCCACATCGGGCATTCAATATACAGTGCCACAAGTATAACTTGGCGGTGGTGGTTTTTGGAACTAATTCTTTTAATTGAAACTGTGAGTTTGACGTTTGAGAGATTACCGCGACATTATTGTTGATAAATCTGCTACATTAAAATAGTTCAATAATGCCAAAAGTAATTAAAAGTGGTTTAAGAGAAACTGTTATCAAAGTACAAAGTAAAAGCACAGTGGCGCACAGGCACGCCAAGTTATACTTGCCGGACTGTAAGTACAATATTTGTTATTAGTACATTGTAATAGATAGGCCTTCTGAGAAAACATGTGCGACATTATAAAACTCTTAGAATCGATGTCAAATTAAATTCAATAAAGGTACACAAAATATCCGAATGTCAAAAACTAACCACTACTTATTATAATTATTTGTCGTCAGCTGATTTATATCTTAACATAAATTCCTTCAAATCATAAAATACATTTTTAATTAGCCACCGTTTGAGTTTTGTCTTAAATATATGATTACTAGTGACATCCTTCATGTTTTTCTGTAATGAATTGTATATTTCAATTACACTAATGTATGCACTTTTCTGAAAAATCATTGAATGAATCGAAGGGAGATGTAAACAGTCATAGCCTCTGAGTGGAGCAGTTCTTACTCGCACTTCCGACCGCTTTTTGAAAAGTTGCATGTTTTACAAAAATGAATGTATGTACAACTCCACCAAGCTAAGTTTGCACCTCGCTGGAATGTGGCGCCCCGCATTTTTAGGGTTCCGTAGCCAAATGGCAAAAAACGGAACCCTTATAGATTCGTCATGTCTGTCTGTCTGTCCGTCCGTATGTCACAGCCATTTTATTCCGAAACTGTTAGGACAGAATTGAAACTTGGTAGGCAGATGTATTCTGTGAACCGCTTTCCGATTTTTATACAAAAATAAAAAATATAAAAGTTTAAGTAAAGGGGGGCATCCCATACATGGAATTGAAACAAAAAAAAAATTTTTTCTTCAAACCTATACGTGTGGGGTGGTGTCTATGGATAGGTCTTCAAAAATGACATTGAGGTTTCTAAAATCATTTTTTCTCAAAGTTAATTATTTGAAAGATAGACGCGTCTAAAGTGGTAAAATGTGTGTCCCCCCCCTCTAACTTTTAAAGTATGGGAGTGAAAAATCTAAAAAAAATATATGCTGTAGATCTCAATAAAAACTAACAACGAAAATTGGTTTGAACGAGATACAGTCAGCAGTTTTAGAGATATGGTGACCGCAAAGATAACTTTGTTTTTCATACAAGCACTATGAAAAACAAAGTTAATTTTGTAGTTGCGAAAAATCATAGTTATGGAATATTTAACTGTGTTACGGAACCCTACGAGTGCGAGTCCGACTTGCACTTGGCCAGTTTATTTTGTGTATATTTTCAATGTCAACCTATCTATAATGTTAAAAACAATAAATGCAAAGCAACATCTAACATCAAACATTTGTTTACTCTTTTAAAGTCATAGCGAATCCTTGTTTGCAGACCGTATCCAAGCGTCAGTGTGACGTAATCGACGCGGGGTGCACACTTAGCTTAGTTGAGTTGTAATACCCTATTCGCAGAAGTCTACTTACTCTAGTCTCACTGCCTGGATGCGGATGAGCCGAGCCGTCCCGAGACTTCGCGGCGGGAGTACTTGCAGCACTTGACGGGCTACTTGTGGACACACCCTCTGAGTCCTTACTGGAGTCCAGTTTGGTATTGGGGCTGCCCTTCGTTATGTTCTGCAATTAAAAATTAAGATAGTTGAAAAATTAAAACAACCCACTTCCATGCCGCGCGAGTCAGTGTCAGTTGCAAGTTTCAGACGTTTATCGACGTTTATCACTGGAGATACTCGTCAGATCTCGATGAAATTTAAATGGGACCACCTCACCCTTTCAAACAAAAGATGAATTTCCCAAATCGGTCCAGGCATCTTTGAGTAATCGGTAAACATATTATGTACATAAATAAAACTTTTTAACAAAAAAAAATTAAACGGCCAAAAAAACTGAAAAGCAAAAAATAATAAACGTTAAAATATAATTTAAAGTATAATTTTTTTTTCTTTTCTCCCTTTCCAATAAAAAAAGAATTATCGAAATCAGACTACTCTGTAAAAAGTTACGCGTGGCCATACATTAAAAAAAATATATACGCGTCGACTTGATAACCTCCTCCGTTTTCTTTTCGTCGGTTACAAAGAAAAATAAATACAGGGGAACATAGAACCTCCTCCTTTTTTGAAGTCGGTGAAAAACTGGATAGCCACAATATCTTACATTGAAATTTCATTACACACACGTCTAGCCGGGCGCGTTACAAATGTAGACAAACTCTTTACACTCATTTCTCGGGTCGTAAATTATAAAATTGGTCAAGTGTGAAACGGATTCGCGTGAAGAGGATTTCGAACTACAAGAAAATTAAAAATAACTTAGGATCGTTTAAAAAACTTAAAGAACCGACTTCAAACGTCGCGCTGGTCAAGTAGCCACAGCCAGTAGACGTAGTAACTATTATATTATCTGTGCCAGTAGTTAGTATGTCGTCCAGGTATGTAAATGTATCTTAATACAAATGTTTATATACTAAAAACGGCTAGGCCGATTTCGTTAAAATTTGAATGGGACCACCTGGGAAGGATACCCTTTGAAACAAAACAAGAATTTTACAAATCGGTTCAGGCATCTTCGAGTAATCGGTGAACATACATAAAAAATATTTAAAAAAAAAAAGATTCCGACGAATTGAGAACCTCCTCCTTTATTGTGAAGTCGGTTAATAAGTGCAATAATGCGTTATCTATTATCTATTCTACTTATATTAAGTGCTTCACTTAAGTACTAAAGTTTCGATGATACATGTATTCTTTTCGAAACCCTAACAACTATACGATTAATTAGCTTTAAACATCGTTTTACAATGATACCTATAAATATGTTCTATAGAGCAAGGAATATAGATACAGTCTGACCTATTGTTCCGACAGTCGCATTGGCGTAATTTATTTGCTTAGTGCTTACATTCATATTCGCATATGCGCGTAGAGGCATAATATTCTCCAGGCAAGGAGGGAGTTTTTAATGTTGATATTATTAAAGTCTCATCATTATCAGCCCGTATTAGTCCACTGCTGGACATGGCCTCTTCTATGGCACTCCCCTAAGCTCAATCTTCAGCTGTCCTTTTCCAACCGCTACCAGCTATCCTGCGAATATCGTCACTCCACCTAGCTGGAGGGCGTCCTACACTTGACTAACCTATACTCCATAGACTTGCCTAATTCAACGCTCCAGCATATGACTCTTTTTGCAGACGACAGCACACTGACCATAACCAAAAATAACAAAAATATTGACATGTATGAAATTGAAATAAATAACGCATTTACATCTATAATTTCATGGCTTGACAATAATAATTTAAAAATCCATTTGACTAAAACGAACATAATGCACTTCAGCCAAAGACATACAAACTTCTCTGACATAGAATTGAATCATAATAATAATACCATAAGCAATGTTGACAATGCAAGGTTTCTAGGTTTGACGATTGACAAAAAGTTAAATTGGAAGAGACATATTGAACTTCTCTGTACTAAAATAAGTAGTTTGTCGTTTGCCCTCTACAAACTTTCGAATACTCTGAATCTTGATGCACTCCTTTCAGCTTACTATGGCCTGATCGAATCCAACCTTAGGTATGGTATAATATTTTGGGGAAACTCTACAAACAAAAATATTATATTCAAAATGCAAAAGCGCTGTATCCGGGCCATGTTCAACCTGCACACTCAAGTTAGCTGTAAGCCATATTTCACAGACCATAGAATCTTAACACTCCCGTCTCTGTATATATTAGAAACAGCACTTTTTGTAAAATATAATCAAAATCTTTTTCCAAAATTGTCTGCAACCGTTACTCGAAATAGACGTAACGACACGATCCGCATTGTAAAAGGTAAAACCCAACTATTGCGCAAGAGCATTATGGGAATGGCTCCTACAATATTCAATAAAATTCCCAAATCTATAAAAGAACTCGACAATGTATTGTTCAAAAACCATCTGAAGAAAATGCTAGTTAAGAAATGCTATTATTCTATTGACGACTTTTTAAATGACAAATTTTAACCGTGCTGTAATTTATTATAACTATTTTGACATTATTTTGACATATTCACTTGTTCTAATTTTTTTTCTTAATTTTTGATACTATTAATTTTAATTTATTTAATCTTTTTATAAAAATGTAACATGAATTTAACAATGTTCAGCAGCGTCACGCGTCTCATTTGTACGCCCATGTGGGCAAAACATGACGAGCTATTTCTATGTTTAAGACCATACTGCATGCAATGTTTGTGTATGTGTATAACGCATGTTTTGAACAAATAAAATATCTTTATCTTTATCTTTACACTGCGTTTGCCGAGTGGTGGTCTCCACTCTAAAACACGCTTACTCCAAAAAAAATTAAAAAATGCCCACCTGCATAGCTGTCATCATTTGCTTCATAATGGAGGGTTGCTTCTTGGTATCTTTTTCCGCTTTCTGCTTCGACTTGAAGATGTCGAACAAGGCGGGCCGACGGCTCACCCCGGAGGTTCCTAGAAATATGCAAACACACACATTTAATAACAAGGCATGGAATTCCTTGCCTGAGTTCGTGTTTCCGGTAAAGTACAATATAGGGGTCTTAAAATCGCGAGTTATTAGGTATCTACTGGGTAAGCACGCTTCATCATTGATCGCATCATCACTTAACATCAGGTGAGATAGTGGTCAAGTGCTACTCAGTTCAAAAAATAATAATAATACATACATTATAATCGTTTACATAATAATACCTAAATTCAAATTTTAAAACGAACCCCAGACTGTAATCTATGTACAATCTGTTCAACGATACAATGCAATGAGCTCAAACGCGACATCTCTGATGTAAGTTGGTGAGAACTGAGAAGTTAAGTATTCTACAGATTCGAGGAAATGCCCTGAGTCAGATCAACGTTACCTTGTTTTTACAATATCGTTGAAGTAAAAGGATACCGAATTTACAATTGGTCAGACCTATAAAAGTTGATTTCATAGCGACATCAACTAGAAAAAAGCTGATAGTCTTAAAACGGCTGAACCGATCTACATGAATCAAAGCGAAGAACACTCTCGATTAAGACACCTATTAAACATCAAATATCTTCAACTCGCGAGTGAATAACTTCTAGGTAAGCGTGTTACATCGTCGATCGAATCGTCACTTAACATCAGGTGAGATAGTGGCCAAACGCTTACCTATCCAGTATTAAAAAAAAAAACAAAAAAACACAAAATATAATTAAGATAGTTTAAAAACTAAAACAACCGACTTCCATGCCCCGCGAGTCAGTTTCAGTTTGAGATGTTTATCGCCATATCTCTGGAGATACTTATCAGATCTCGATGAAATTACAATGGGACTACCTCGGAAACGTACCCTATCGATTACAAAAATAATCACTCAAATCGGTTCACAATTGACGGAGTAATCGCGTAACATACACAAAAAAACATACAGACGAATTGAGAACCTCCTTTTTTTTGAAGTCGGTTGAAAATCGGTTCATCCGTTTGGGCACTACGATGCACAGACATACACACACATAAACAGATACAAACTAATAATTAGTTTATTATATTACCCTCCTTTTTTGTTGGGGGTTAAAAACTATTACTAAATGAAAGGTAGGTATTTTATTACGTCTTTATCCACGTGGCATTTGAATTGACTTATTATTTATTCTACTGTTGTTTGGTTATATTTATATCTTTAGGAATTAGTTTTTGTTTCGGCATTTTCACACTAACCTAGACTCCATTCAACAATTCTCTGTTCACTGTTCGAATTCCTCGCCTCATATAACTCACTAGCGTAGTAAATAATATATACTAAAACAAATAACAATATATATAACAAGAGACAAATAATAAATAACATTTCACACTGAATGTATCGGCACTATTATTAAATACCACTAAAGTAGATTTAACGTTTCTATCGAAGTACCCACATTTTTGGAGAAAAGGATGTCAGAATTTATATTTTTTTAACCTACCCTATATTTTTTATAATTGTAAGTACTGTTTGAGCTATAATATAAAATGTTCGAGGGTTCAATAGCGCAGTGGGAGAAACGTCGGCTTTGACGCCAGAGGTAGTGGGTTCAAATACTGGCTCTCCACACCTACTTAAGTTTAGAAATAATATTCAGTTATTAATTTTTTGGGCCTATTAGGATTTCATCATCACAATCAAAACCGTTTTTTGTTAACCGACTTCAAAAAAAGGAGGAGGTTTCTCAATTCGCCCGTATATATATATATATATATATATATATATATATTTTTAATGTTTGTTCGGGGATAACTTCGTCATTTATGCACCGATTTTGATTATTCTTTTTTTGTTCGAAAGGAGATATCCCAAGTGTGGTACCATGGTAATTTTATCGAGGTCTGATAAGTATCTCCAGAGATATTGAGATAAACTTCTCAAAATTGGTACTGAAAATGAACATTGAAGTCGGTTCTTTTTTAGTTTTCAAACGATATTATTTTAGATTTATAGTTATCGTGAGTATGAATCATGATTATAAATTACCGGCTATTATAGTCACTACTGTTTGTTGTCGACTGTGTCGACCTAGGTTTCATGCATGTCCGATGCACATCCTCGGGAGTTCACGCAGCGAGATCGCGACGACCATCAGTGGTCGTCGCTCGCTCCGTCGACAACAATTATTAGTCAGTATAATAGTCGGTAATTTATAATCACGTCTTTTGTTTGTTTTAGGTTGCAGAATATTCAGACTATTAAAAAAACATTTGTAGCTCTGTCTGTTTGCTACCTAATCACGCCTCAAATACGTGTTACATTAAAGTAAAATGTAAAAAGCGATACTCTATAGCATCAGGCCTATGCACATAGTCTACTTTTTGGTGAAAATAATGTCATGATTATTACACATAACTTGAAAACCTCAGATCACACAAATGTTGGTTGACAGCGCTTTACAGTGATACAATTCTTGGTGTACGTGAACAAAGTAGCGGGTATCAGCTAGTTATTAATATATTTCTGGTCAAACCGCGAGTGAACAGGTATCTCTAGGCCAGCGTGCTACATCGTCGATGACATCCTCACTTAACATCAGGTGAGAAAGTGGCCAAACGATGCTTATCATAATTGGTTATGTACATTATTAATTTTGCACACACGATGCGGACACTAATAAATAAATAAAAAATAAAAAGTTTAATGTCTCCAAAAAATTTTACAAACAAAATTAAAAACCCATGTACTTAAATAAGTATTACAAGTAAATGTGAGTAAAATACAAAACTAAATAAAGTTATTAGAATCAAGTCATATATAACTTGGCTCTGACGTTTCTATAGAGGTAAGTATTAAGTTGAGTACATGGATGAACCCTAACTCCTAACTAGGGGCCTTATTTAGTAGGACCATTTTAAAGTCTTACCGTGCCGTGTTACGTTATCTCCGCGTTATGGTATGGTATTCTCTATGCCAATTAAAACGCGGTAGGCTAAGGTTATGAGCGCGTTTTGAGCTGTCAAAATATCGTGTAACGGGCGCGTTTTGTATAATTTACCTATCGTGTGGCATACAGAATACAATTTTTGTTATGGAACGCGTTATCTCATTGGTCATACTGAATAAGGCCCTAGGTTTCCCTGTATTTAGGAAATCAGTGTGTAAACTGTTGCTTATTCCTCAGTTATTTACTACCAACAGTAACTAGTCAAATTGGGGAGCACTCTAAAGACTTTTTAAAAACTAATTAAAATCAAAATTAAAATACGTGTTGCCGATCTAGAGGCTTTAATATTAATGAATTAAATCTAGTTACAATACCTCTTAGCTAAGCTTAAGTCTACTTACATCTCTTGGAATACTTGCTCAGCATTACAAGAAATGCATCAGCTTTTGCTGAGCAAGCTGTCTCAGTCTAACACTGAAGGGTGAGGGGTAACCATAACTCCTCCATCCCTAAGAGCGAAATTATCGGAATTATCGATTTGAGAAGTTTTCCGATAATTTTGCACAATTTTCATGATATTTAAACGATAAAAATGCAATAAAGTTACAATTAAACATATGATGACAAGGCCTAAGGTAATATAAAATAAAACACTGATTTTAGAGTCTGTTTCCCTGTCAATAGCACTATTCAATATTTCACTATTCTGTAACGCGTATGACATATGCTTCACTTCATCCAGGTTGACCGCGTGCATGTTAAGTGCGCGTGCACTTGATAGACTCACGTTACGCAGTGACGGTAGGTTAATCATAGGAATTGGAGTTAAGTAGTTCGTCTCAATGTAGGTACGATGTGAACGCATCCAAATTCCATGGATTTCTAACTTGCAGGGCTCGTCGAGAGTTACGAGATAGGATCCGAATACAGGGTGCTTACTTATTTCGTTGTTACACTGTTGAGTTATAGTTGTCCTTAGTCTTGTATATAGTATCCAGTTTGCAGGATCGACCTTTTGCACCTTAACCTCTTCAATGTTAATCTGATGTTGCAAACAACAGGTAAGATTGTTGCTAAAATTCATAAGTTGCTGCACACAAGTGACTCCAGGATTCATAGGTATCTCCTCATCAGTGCACAGGAACTGGTTTCTAGCGGCGAGAGAGCGACATGGTTTCGAGACCGGTAGGTATTTTATTCCTTTCGCCAAAAGGTAAGGGTACTTAGGAAATATGGATAGGGTTCTATTTTCGGTTTCATTGAATATAGGTAAGGAATATATTTTAAAATAATTATAGGTACTATTATCTGTAAGAGGAATTTCCATAATGAACGTGACTCGGTTTCTCTTAACATATGATTTTACACAAATATTTTGTTCTAATTTTACCAAATTTTCTTCAGTAGGTGAATACATTAGGTTTTCAGAATTAGATATGAGTTTCAAATGAGTTAATAGCTCAGTAGAGTTTATAATAGACATATGTAATATAGAGTTCTTACTTAATGCTAGAGCGGTTTCAATTTCGCTTAGCCTAATGTAAATGGTACGAAAACTGCTTATAAGAATGTTAAATAAACCTAAAATGTATGTGGCATATACCCAATTGTCCTCCTTTGCAGCTAAATCTATTAACATTACTTCAATTCTTTTTAAACGATCATTAAACATTGCTGAATTATTAGTCATAGTTTCTGTAATATTTATAAAACTACTAAACATTTTGGAGACCAATGTAAGTTTCTTAGATATAATTGTTTGATCATATTTTAACTCAGTAGTCAATTTATCATATTTTAAAGCGTCAGCATGATCGAGGTTGCCTGTGATAATTTTAATTATAGAGCCCAGTGGATTAACCAGACCTCTCCTAAAGCGTTGTTGCGGAAAGAGTTGCCTATATTTATCTGTAGTTAAGTCACGTATGAACTCTGTATGCATTCTTATATTTAGAAATTCCTTATGATATGGCTTTTTCCAATCGATTAATTCGCTTAGTTGGTTTAAACTATTAACTATGTAATTTAAATCCTTATAAATCGTTTCTAAGTTTATGACCTTGATTATTGTCCAATGATCGATTTGAACATATGCTTGACCTTCCTTTATTGGTAGTATGCCTGGGTTTCCCTCAAGAGCCTGAAGATGAAGGGCCTGCGCCGGCATCCCTATCATGAGCAGAATGCACCACCTGTGGAGGGCGTTTAATGTTTATAATGGGCGCTTTTGTATTTCTTTCACCTATCTTGATCGGAACTATATTCCTTTCAACCTGATCTACTACTTCTGCTTTAGTATACCTTGGCTTGTCTTTACTTTTTCTTTTATTGACTCCTTTTACAAACACGGTTTTTCCTATTGGAAATTCCATTTCCACTTCACCACCTCTCTTTTCTCTAGCCTTTTCTTTGTTAATTGCCATCTTTTCAGCTAAGTGTTTGTATAAACATTTAGTACGCTTTTCATGATCTTTGACTAACTGTTGCATGTACATCTTTTCAAAATCTATATTATAAGGACTATTTGTATCCGTGTGTCCAAAAACTATTTCGAACGGTGTTAAGCCGGTAACGGAATGTATGGTATGATTATAAGCCATGACCGAGTATGTCATGACTGAGGCCGCGTCTGTACACCTTTTCTCGTATTTCGCCAATCTATAAATTTCGGTAATAGTCGAATGGAAACGCTCTATAAGTCCCATCGAGTTGGGGTTGTTGATGGTGCCTATATGTAGTTCAATTTTGTGTAAGCTTAAGAACTCCTTCATCAACTCGTTATTAAATTCCATTCCTGGGTCTGAGCTTATCTTTTTTGGAATTCCGTAAAACGAAAAGTATTTCATAAGTGCTCTTATTACTTCAGGTGTTGATTTATTGGATACTTCAACAGCCTGTCCTAACTTGCTAAATGAGTCGATAAGCGTCAAATAATATTTACCTTCTATTGAAAAAAGATCGATAAATATCTCTTGAAACGGAGCATCTTGCGTCTGAGTCAATTGAATAACCGGTTTGATGGGCTTTCGATCATATTTCATTTTACTGCAAGCTTCGCATGCGTTAATAATCGCTGTAACCGTTTCTTGCATTTTATCCCAACAGTAACTTCTACGAAGCCTAGTTAACGTTTCTTTAATGCCGCGATGACAAGTCTTTGAATAACGATGTTACTAAATTGTCTACGGTGTTCGTCCTCTTCAAAATAAATAAAATATTTAATCTTTGGTCTAATGTATTTTTTTAGGAATTCTTTGATAAGTTCAGGGTTGTTTGTAGGTAGAAATGCTTCTAAAATTTTATGTCTATCTCGAGAAATGTCCTTGACATTCAACTCATTTCTGAACCATGAAAATACTAGTATTTGATTTGGTTTAGTGTCGATAGCCTCTTGCAAAATTGGTATCCCCGTGGATTCCATATCTATAGCTGAGTGAATAGTTTCGGATCTACTGCTTCCTGAAGCGGAAGGTATTACAGGTTTTTCAAAATCAGATATTCGTTCTGTATTTGAGAACGTGGACGCATCAGAAATAGACTCGTTCCCTGCGGAATCCGTACTGCTATCCGAGATAGTCACGGTTGCTATCTTGTAAGTATCGTCTTTGTGTGCTATCGGTTTTTTTGTTGTGATCTGTTCTATAGTTTTAACTACATCATTTAAATGTTCCTGAAGTCTCTGTTCCCTATCGTCTACGTTAACCATCATCGAACTTCCTTCATCATCTGAATTTAAGGCGTTAATTTTTATTCTTGATAGAGCATCTGCGTTGGTGTTTTGCTTGCCATTTTTATAAATGATTTCGAAATCGAAATCCTGTAGGCGTAACCTCCAACGGGTAAGTTTACTGTTTGGATCTTTCAAGGAGTTAAGCCACGCTAAGGGGCGATGATCAGTATAAATGTAAAACTTTCGACCGTACAAATATGGTCTGAAATGTTTTGTTGCCCAGATGATTGCAAGTAATTCCCGTTCTATCGTGCTATAGCGTGTTTCGGTATCACTTAACGTACGGCTGGCGTACGCTATAGGTTTGTCGCTTCCTATTTGGCCTTGAGACAAGACGGCGCCTAAGGCTACATTTGAGGCGTCGGTAGTTAGCACGAATGGTTTTTCATAGTCGGGGTATTGTAACAATGGGGCGTTCGTCAAGAGTTCTTTGCATTTGTTGAAAGCGTCAATGTACTTTTGGTCAATAATAATTTTGTTTCTTTTCTTTAAACAAGATGTCAGTGGTTGCGTTATTCTGGCGAAGTCAGGTATGAATCGGCGATAATATCCTACTAGTCCAAGAAAGCTTTTGATGTCAGTTGTAGTTTTAGGTAATGGGAAATTCAGTACAGCATTAATTTTGTCATCGTTGGGTTTGAGTCCGTCTTTTGTAATAGTGTGACCTAGGTAAAGTACTTCCTTTCTTAAAAACTCGGATTTATCAAGTTGAACTTTCAGATTAGTTTGTCGGAGTCGGTCAAAAATTAGTCTTAGTTTCTGCAGGTGTTCGTCTAGGCTGGATGAAAATATTATGACGTCATCCAGATACACCATGCAGTGCAGTCCTTGTAGTCCTCTTAGTACATTGTCCATAGTGCGTTGAAAAGTTGCGGGTGCGGTCTTAAGTCCAAATGGCATTCTGAGGAACTCAAAATGACCATTTTGTGTACTAAAAGCTGTCTTTTGTCTGTCCTGTTTTTCGACTTCAATTTGGTGATAGCCACTGGCTAAATCTATCGTGCTGAAGTATGTACTTTTACCTAACTTGTCGAATAAGTCGTTAATGTTCGGTAAGGGATATTTGTCATCTATCGTTATGTCATTAAGTCGCCTGTAGTCAATTACCATACGAAATTTCACTTCACCGGATGCATCTGTCTTTTTAGGCACTAAGTGCACGGGTGCATTCCATGGAGAGTGTGATTCCTGTATGACGTTGTCTTGTAATAGTTTATGCACTTGGTTATTTATTTCATCGGCTTGTACCGGTGCTTGTCTGTAAGGTTTGACAAAAATCGGGTCTTCATTTTTCGTTCGAATTCTATGTTTAACTTGGTTGGTAAAACTGAGAGGCAGTTGGTCACAGTGAAAAATGTCCTTGTACTCTTGGCACAGTCTGTATATTTTGTTGTGTTCCTCGTCATTAGTATGGTCTAGTCGGAGTTTATTTAAATTTTCCTCAAGTAACTTGTCGGTCTGTATGTCTGTCGTGTCTGTAGTAAAGTTTAAGTCACATTTAGTATTCAAATGTTTAGTTACCGCTATAGGTTGTGTTATGGTCAACGCTAGGCGTTTTTCTGAAGTATTCTGTATAACAGTTGAGGCGTATCCATTTATACAGTTTACTAACGCGCTTGGCGTGCGGATGCCAGGTCCAAACTCTATAAAATCAATTATAGCTTCTCCCGAATATTGGTCGGTAGGTAACTTCACGCGCTGTTCACAGCGTGGGTGTAACTCAACAACATAATCCAGATTGTTATTAACAATTGGAATGCAAGTGGTTTTTGTTTTTAAAACCAGGTTCTTAAGGTCTATAATTGCATCCAACTGTTGTAAGAGGTCATTACCTATAAGTCCGTCATAACGAGAATCAACATCATACAAGTAAAACTTGTGGTACTCACTACTTTTGAATGTTGGTAGAAGTGGTATCACAATGACCTCGTTGTGTCTACTAGATGCGTGCGTACTGACAACTTCGAATGGTTCTTGCTGAATATTTTCTTTAAATATTTGGTAAGCTTTTTGAGGGCTCAAGAACGACCTTGTACTACCAGTATCTATCATCATTTTTGAGTTGATTTCGGGTATATAGATATAGGGTAATTTGAGATTAGGGTCACAATTTAACTCTATAATTTCTTGTTTTTGGTCGAGGCACGCATAGGAAAATTTTCAACTGCTTGACCTTGAGAAGAATCTGTTTGAGTTGGCATATACGTCATGTCTTCATTTTGTCCGTCATAAGCTGAAGCTGAAGGCATCGAGTTAGAGTCATCATAACTACCTAAGTCATAACCGTAAGCGTCGTTGTCGTATGCGTCATATTCGTAGTCGTCACAAGTATCCTGATCCTGATAACACTGTACTACGTCACCGTTATCATTCAAGGTTAGCTCGTTAAGTCTAAAACCTTGAGGTCTAGGCGGGGCTGTTCTCATCGTTACATCTGTCGATTGAAAGTTTGGTTTGTTAACCTGAGGAGGCCTGTAACCAAATTGCTGTGTTCCAAAATTTGGTTTATAACCGAATTGTTGCGGGTTGTTTCCGAATTGGGGGCGGTAGCCCTGTTGTGGCTGATAACCTAATTGCGGGCGGTAACCGAACTGTGGCGGTTGATAGCCTAGCTGAGGACGGTACCCGAAATTTTGTGGTTGACCTTGAGCCAATTGGGGCATCCTATATGGTCTTGGTTGAACACCAAAATTAAATTTGGGTGCCGCATTGTTATTAGCAAACGGAACCCCAAATCTAAACCCAGTGGGTTGCTGACTCGGCTGTGGATTACCACCAAACTTAAAACCTTGACCCTGAATTGCCGGTAATAAGGGTCGTTGCACACTACCACTACCAAAGATACGATTCCGCATGTTATACTGATCGTGGAAGTTTACTTCCTCCAGTACTGTACTAAGTGCATTCTCCAAGGTCGAAGTGGATTTAAGTCTCACTATCCTAACCATATTTTCAGGCAAATTGTATAAGAACACATTCAAGGACATGTTATTATATATTGCAATTTTAGCTCGTTTTAAATCCACATCATTCAATAGATTAACTTTTGAAATTAATAATGATCGAACAGATTGAATTCTATTACAAAAATCTAAGTAACTTTCACCGGATTTTATTTTTAATGATTCTAATTCAATACTAATACACTGTTCACTACGCGGATCTCCAAAGTGCTGTTCGAGCAGTTCTTTTAACTCGGACCAAGACGCAACATCATCACGCTCCGATAATAGCGCAGATGCGTTATCCGTGAGGCGACTAGTTATCGCATGATACACATATAAATTTTGAGCCTCATTGCCTCTATACCTGGTAATTACATACTCACTTTTTCGCAAAAATAGATTTAATTGTCTCTTATCTCCTCCAAATAAGGGGATCAGACGTAACATTTCATTCGGAATAGCTACGATTTCTTCTGCCATTTTTAGGTAGAGTAATTAGCAAGTCAGAGATTACACACAAGTAAATTCACACACAATAAAATATAGCGTAAAACACACACAAATATAATATAGACACAGCTTATAAAGTCAATAAACAATAATTAATTAATATACACAATTTTTGTAAAAGTTGTAGAAATTTAATAGAAATATTGTCTATTTAATACATTTATTTTATTCCTAACAAAAGTTTTATTCACCAGATTAGTAATTAAGATCTATATAGAGACCAAATTTTATGATTATACACTATTCTATAATTATTACAGATTAATAATTTTCTGTATTCTCTACATTACACTACTCTATGTTATATGTATCAGCTTACACTGATAAGAAGGCACGGTAGAGTTTAATACCGAGAAACCAGTCACGTTATAATGAGCGAAGATCTATCTCAATAATAACACAATATGAAAATGAAAAATATGGGAAGGAAAATTAGGATGGCGAAAATTTCACTCACCAACCGGTCGCTCCCATACTCAGCTCTCTTAGAGTCCCTTTGACGAATTTGTTTTGGTTCGAGGATTTGCCTTGCAGCTATTCGCGCCGTAATCACGGAAAAGGTAAATTTGGATACCTAAAATCACGAAAAGACGGCACAGCCTTTAATAGCAAATCCTACCGGCTGCGCCAGTCAAATTGGGGAGCACTCTAAAGACTTTTTAAAAACTAATTAAAATCAAAATTAAAATACGTGTTGCCGATCTAGAGGCTTTAATATTAATGAATTAAATCTAGTTACAATACCTCTTAGCTAAGCTTAAGTCTACTTACATCTCTTGGAATACTTGCTCAGCATTACAAGAAATGCATCAGCTTTTGCTGAGCAAGCTGTCTCAGTCTAACACTGAAGGGTGAGGGGTAACCATAACTAACTATTTACTGTTTATGTTGACTTACTGTTTGTAAATAGTACCTAATGTGCTTAGCATCTGAACTTATATTAAAAATATTAAAGAGCAAATATTTTTTGGTTTGTTTATACCGATTTAACTCAAAAACTACTGGACCGATTTCAAAGAATCTTTTACTAAAGGAAAGCTACATTATCAGCGAGTAACATCAAGCTATATTTTATCCCTGTATTCTCACGGGAACGGAAACTACGCGGATGAAACCGCGAGATGCTGCTAGTATAAAATAAATATGGTATAAAAAATATATAGGTATGTAGCTTACCATGTATAGTCTGTTGGTACATAAGATGAGGCTGTCCTTCGTCATTGGAACCCCTGCGTTTGCGCTCACCGACTGATTGGGTGCTTCGAGTCACCGCCGCGTCCAGACGTTGTTCTGAAAACAATAAGTTATTTAAATCAATTCATAGTATTTCTAGTTGCCATCCATAGTTCATATTTATAATAATAATTTAAGATCGATTAAAAACGACGACGAAAAAGAACTCAAGCACGTATAGCTTTGATGGTTTTTTTTTTAGTTTCAGATCCATGTATGGGGATCCGCCCTTAATCTTTTATTTCTTCAATTTGTGTATAAGAATCGTAAAGCGGTTCACAGATGTACTACCTACCTAGTTTTAATTGTAAATCCCTACTAGTTTCGGAATAAAGAGCTGGTACATACGGACGGACGGACGGACGGACGGACGGACGGACGGACAGACAGACAGACAGACAGATAGATATGACGAATCTATAAGGGCTCCGTTTTTTAGAACTTTTTGGGAACCCTAAAAAACATGCAGACGAATTGAGAACCTTCTCCTAAACCGACTTCAAATTCCGCCCTTGTCATTTTCAGTACCAAGTTTGGGGTTTCTCTGGAAATACTCATCAGGAATAAAAAGAAATTGGAATCAGTCCACAATTGGCGGAGTAAACGCGTAACAAACATACAAAAACATACAGACGAATGGAGAACCTCCTCCTTTTTGGAAGTTCATTGAAAATTGGCACAAACATCATTTTTAACCGACTTCCTAAAAGGAGGAGGTTCTCAATTAGTCTGTATGATTATTATTTTAGTATTTTCTGTGTGTATGTTACGCGATTACTCCGTCAATTGTGAACATTTCTGAGGTGGTCCGGTCCCATTGTAATGTCATCGAGATCTGATAAACTCGAGAGATATGACGATAGACATCTCAAACTTGCTACAGAAACTGATTCGCGGGGCATGGAAGTCGGGGCAAGAATTATGTCGAATCTAAATAGTTATTATTCATTTATATTATTATTATTATTTATTTCAAACTAAAAAAAAAACAAACAGTTCAGGCATCTCCGAGTAATCGGTGAACACACATTTAAAAAAACCGAAGACTTGAAAACCTCCTCCTTTTTTGTGAAGTCGGTTAAAAATAGCAACAAAGTAAATATTATAATGCTGGGTGACCGGCATCCGGTATAGAATCAGGTCGCGTGATCTCATCACTGCAATATCTATAATTAAGTATTGTGAAACAACGAAAAATATTCAATTTTCGGCAACGAGAGCGCGATCTATGACGAGCGGTATATAATCCTGTTAATAATTATATTATAATTATATTACAATATTATATTAATTACTAGCTGACCCGGCAAACGTTGTTTTGCCATATAATTAAATGGCTATTAAAAAATAAGGGTTCATCGTAGAAGGGTGAAAATTGAGGATTGTATGTATTTTTGTATGTTGTATCTTAAAAAAAAAGAAATTAAAAATTTTGTCTAAAAAATAAAATAAAAAAATTAGGGGTGGACTACCCCTAACATTTAGGGGGATGAAAAATAGATGTTGGCCGGTTCTCATAGATACCGGATAAGCACAAAAAATTTCATCAAAATCGGTCAAGCAGTTTCGGAGGAGTATGGCAACGAAAACTGTGACACGAGAATTTTATATATTAGATAAAATATTATACACTAGCTGATATACCGCGACTTCGTTCACGTACACCAAGAATTTAGTAGCATATGTTCGTCCTCATGATATAAAGTTTCTCCTTGTTAAATTTCAGTAAGATCGAATCGTCCGTTTAGGCGCAGAATAATGAAAAGTACAAGTAGTTTAGGCGTGATTGGTAACAATAACAAACAGACAGAGTGACAGAGTTACACACGTTTTTATAATATTGGTATGGATACAAACAATTTAATCTCCTTATCCGTCGGGGGTTACCCCGACGCAAAAACTTGTTGCAGTACTTTTTTTGTAAGCAATTTAACAAAAGTTTATATAAAACACAAGGAATACAATAGAAATTACTAGAATACTACATTTTTAGAGGTAACTTTGTATAATTTTTTATCAAGGCTTTTCCATTTAAATTTCCCCATTGTAAATACAATGGAGGAAAACGCGAACGAATTACGATTAGCTATAACTAAAACAATAGCTTATTGCATTTTATGCATAATTATTATACCATTATCTTTGTGATTATTCTTAACCGACAAGAAAATATTCTAGTAAGAACACAGATTAAGTAGGAGAGTAAATAGACATCAAAATTGCGAAAATATTAAATCATTATTGTTGTCGGTATATATCTATACCACATGAGTAAAGAAGGAACAGAGACAAACCCTTCTAGGAACGGAAAAAATGTTTACCTATTCTTGTAGGGTTGGTACAAAAAAAAAACAAGAAAAATCTTCATCGTAATAAAATCCTCCTTCAAGTAAACATGATCTACTTTTTAATTTACAAGCTATTATGAGATGTCACGAAATGTCATTGAATGTCATGATGTGCCATATGGCATGAAATGTCATAAATGTCATGATACGTCATAAAATGTCATGAAATGTCACAAAATGTCACGAAATGTCCGAAATGTCACGAAATGTCACGAAATGTCCGAAATGTCACGAAATGTCATGAAATATTATTCAATGTCATGAAATGTCATAAACGTCATGATATATCACAAAATGTCATGAAATTTCTTGACATGTAATTTTATGTCATGAAATGTTACAAAATGTCACGAAATGTCATGTAAAGTAACTAAATGTTATTAAATGTCAAGGAATTTCATTGAGCCTGATTAGACCGGGCACTATAGAAGAACATTCATAAGCCAAAAATTAAAAAATTACTTTCCCGCCCTAGGGCAGAAATGACCTACTTTGCGTGCACTTATCGAGGAACAAACCATCACTTTTCGAATAGATGTGATGAAACATAATATAATATAACGTGACGCGTCGCGAGTGACAGCCCTGTGTTAAAGCACCAGCCGAGCCACTATAAACCGGTTTCACTCCGTACGTGACAGGCGGCACACAGGCTGCTGGTGCTCACGCACTCACGTCATCATCACAGCGCAGTTGTATGAAGCTTTGTCTCTGTTCCTTCTTTACTCATGTGTCTATACTTACTATTTATATTTATTTCAGTTTTTTTTATATCTCATAGGCTAACGTTTGACCACTATCTCACTTGTTGGTAAGTGATGATGCGGTCGAAGATGGTAAGCACGCTAGGGCTAGGGGAAATGGCTCTCAAGGATAGCTGCCGGAACACATTAGTTGTTTGGGAGACAATAGGTATATACTCGTAAATCTATAAGAAGAATGGCCGCTGAAGATCGAGCTCAGTGGCGTGCCATGGGAGAGGCATATGTCCAGCAGTGGATGGAAATTGGCTGGTAATGATAGTGATGACAACTCTTTATGTATAATGTTTCTGTATATATTTTATATATTTCATAGAAGCACACCTCCGCAAATTTGTAAAAAATTCGTTCCGGATTCTACAGAACACTCAACTCCTCCTCACCAACTTACAGCAGAGATTTCTAGTTTGGGCTCGTTGGAATGGTCTCAATGAACAGATTATACACAGATTAGTCAGGGGTAATTTTATATTTTTAACACCCGACGCAAAACGCAGGGTTTTAATAAGTTTGACTTGTGTATCTGTGTGTATCTGGCTGTGGCATCGTAGCGCCCAAACGGATAAACCGATTTCGATTTAGTTTTTTTTTGTTTGATTGGTGTCTTTATCGAGCGTGTTCTTAGCTTTGTTTCATGAAAATCCGTTCAGCCGTTTAAATAATATTAGCTCTTTTTTGGTTGATTTGTTGTTGATGTTGGAGACTACGATTAAAGAGAATATAAATACTAAGTACTACGATAGCAGCTTTCGTAACCCTTGAACGCGGACGTCAAAAAAATCAAAATGACGCCTCTGCGCACTACAAACCCGTCTTTTTCAAACTTTACTGCTGTCTGTTTAGCGTACTTTACACTAGTCAAATCAAATGTATTAAATTGAATCAAATGTATTAGTTTGAAACAATTATGGAAGAAGTAATGAGCAAAGTCTTCAACACCTCTAAATCTTTAATAGTTTGTGGCGATTTCAATGTTAATTTAATTGATCAGTCTCCGCTCAGCGACAAATTAAAAAATTTATTTCTAAGCTTCAATCTGAAGCATCTTTTTAATCAGCCAACAAGAATCACTAGCTCGTCAGCTACCTGCTTGGACAATGTGTTCTGCAACTTTGAACCCGAAAAAATTGCAATTTTTGATAAACTTGGCTCGGACCATCTGGGACAAAGTGTCACTTTTTCATGTAAATTATCCATCAAAGGCCAAGAACATTTTTACAGGCCCATTACCACCAAACGGGTTGAACAGTTTGTGGATATCATTGACAAGCAATTAATGAACCTAAGATTTTCTGAGGATCCTGATGACCTATGCAGTGCTTTATTTCAAATGTTAGATGCAGAGTTCAATGATATTTTTAAAATTAAAATGGTTAGAAAGGGTGCGAAGGTTCGTTTCGATGACTGGGCAACTCCTGGTATTTATAAAAGTAGAAACAATTTGTATAACTTGTACTCACAAAAAAACATTAATTTACATAATACTAAATTCATAAATCACTTAAAATTGTATTCAAAAACTTTTAAAGTTGTTTGTCAGACAGCAAAATCACTGCATCTAAGTAGAAAAATTAAGCATGCCGATGACAAAATAAAATCAACATGGAAAGTCATTAATACAGAAACTGGAAAAATTAAGCAGAGGGACGGTAAAATTATGTTAAAAGTTAATAATAAATTAATCATAGATAATAATGATGTCGCTAACACATTTGTTGAGTACTTCTCACAAGTACCTATTATTACTACTCAGCCTTTAAACTCTTCCCCTAAGGATGCTTTTGTTTTACTATCGAAGTGTGTGAATGTATGTGACTCTATGTTTGAGTTCAGACACATAACTTCAATATCAATTATCAAAACTTTTAAAATGCTCAATCAAAAGAAAACCGAGGATCTGTGGGGTATGTCAACCAAAGTACTTAGTTATATTATTAATGCAATTAGCCCTCACTTAGCGTTTATTTTTAACAGATGCGTCGATGAAGGTGTCTTTCCTGATGTAATGAAAAAAAGTAAATTAATTCCCCTATACAAATCAGTGAACAAAAATGACCCTTCAAACTATAGACCAATCTCTATATTACCGGCGCTCAGTAAAGTTTTTGAAAAAGTTATATTAGACCAGCTTTTGGCACATTTTAATATTAATCATCTTTTAAATCACAAACAATATGGTTTCACTAAGGGGCGTTCTACTACTGATGCTGGAGTAAATCTTCTTAAACATATATTTGATGCCTGGGAGAAAGCACAAGATGCTATCGGCGTTTTCTGTGACTTATCTAAAGCGTTTGATTGCGTCTGTCACAAAACGCTAATTTGCAAATTAAAACACTACGGCGTTAACGGAAAAGCACTTGATCTGGTCTCATCCTACCTCAGTAATAGAATACAGATGGTTGAGGTCAATGGCGTCAGGTCATCTGGATCCCTCATAAAAATGGGAGTTCCGCAGGGATCGATCTTAGGACCATTTTTATTTCTAGTTTATATTAATGACTTGCCGTCTTTCGTGCAAAACTTATGTGACATTGTTTTGTTCGCGGATGATACATCCTTAATATTCAAAATAGATAGGATTGCGCCTGGATTTGACGATGTTAACAAATCAATCGCACAGGTTTTGAATTGGTTTACAACCAATAACTTATTACTGAACGCCAAAAAAACTAAATGTATTAAATTCTCGCTGCCAAATGTAAGAAAGGGTGTCATTAATAGCAGGATATTAATAAACGATGTACCGATAGAATTTGTTGAATCCGCTACATTCTTGGGCATCACCCTGGATTCAAAACTACAATGGGGTTCTCAAATATCGGCTCTGGCAGGTAGATTGAGCTCCGCTGCATACGCAGTACGTAAAATCAGAAACTTGACTGACGAATCCACTGCTAGATTGGTTTACTTTAGCTACTTCCATAGTATAATGTCCTATGGCATTTTATTGTGGGGGAAAGCCGCCGAAATCCAATCTATATTTGTTTTACAAAAAAGAGCTATTCGATCTATATATACCATGAAGTCGCGAGACTCACTTCGTGAAAAATTTAAGGAGATTAAAATTCTCACAGTGGCATGTCAATATATATATGAAAATATTATGTATGTACGCAAAAATTTGAATGAGTATGATAAGAGGTCCGATGTACATAATTTCAATACAAGACACAAAAATAGATTAATTCTACCTCAATTCAGGTTGTGGAAAGTTAGTGGTTCTTTTCTGGGGAACTGTATACGATTTTATAATAAACTTCCTAAAGATATTGATCAACTGTCTATAAGCAGATTTAAAACCTTTGTAAAATCCAATTTAATGAAGAAATCGTACTATACAATAAATGACTATATGAATGACAAAAATGCTTGGCCTGAATGCCCCAAGCTCCAAGATATTATATAAATTGTATGATAATAGAATTACTTATTGTACATTAAACATTTATTTAATATGAATTAAAAAAAATGAATTAAAATAAGTGACAAGCCCCATAGAGTTTCTTGGTGTTTCTTCTCTGATGGGAGTACTTCCGAAACACCAGTAGATTCAACAGTCAATCAGTTTTCATCTTTTGTTTGCTGATCTAGGGTTGCCTGTTACGACGGTATTATGCGGCTGATAGTCGGACAATCAGTTCCATTCGGAACATGATTTGTACTGCAATTAGTCTGCGTTTTATTTATCTATTATGTTTCATTATTTCACAATTTTTTGGATAAAAATTGTCTGAAGTACTGAAACATGCACTGGGTTGCGGGTGCACGTAATGGTACGGTTGGCAACCCTACATTAATAAGGGGAATTAAACATGTGTTTTAAGTGTGACGTTCAACGTCTAGATGAAAGCTGAATGGCTCAATATCTTTGTTTTTTTTTTGTAAATTCAAAGCGTTATGTTTCTGTTATATCTATATTTTTTTGTTGAATATGATCTATTTAATGTTATTTGACGTGTGTAAGTGCTAATTTTTAATTTGCCCATATACTGAATAAATGCTTTGACTTTGACTTTGACTTTGACTTTGAAATTCATAGTATCACGATACTTCAACGATATTGCAAGAATATGGTGAACTTGACCTAATGCTGTGACATCTCTTTGAATCTCATCCTCAACCTCTCAACTCCTCGTCTGAGATGTCGTGTTTAGGCTCATTGAAATGGTCTCAATGAACAAATTATGAATATACAAATCACTCGGGGGTGGTTTTAAATGTTTAATTTACGTATTATGAATTATTAGTATTAACTTAATAACCATAAATTTGACTCAAAATGCAGAAAACAGCGATGCCCTTGGAACACAGGTTATTGTTTTAAAACTACGGATAGAGATAGCACGTGCAAACATATGTGTATAAAAGATAAATTATTTACTAGGCAATGGACCAGAATAGCCCAGTGGAGATAAATTACATTGTTAACTCACAAGATGTTTGGATGTAAACACGCGACGTATCTAATTAGTTATGTCATAGTGGATAGTAACAGTGGTTTAAAGGGTTCCGTACCCAAAGGAACCCTATTACTGAGACTTCGTTGTCCGTCCGCCCGTCCGTCTGTCTGTCCACCTTTCACAAGGCTGTATCTCCTTAACCGTAATAGAATGAAATTTACTTGCACAAAGTGTGTATTACTAGGCATTATTCACTGGCTATTTTTTTCCTACCGCGTATCGTGGTCGATACAACCGACGACTAGGTTCAATTTCGCATGTTTGTTGTCAGAGAGTGCGTGTTCTATCCGTAGAACTATGGGGACTTACTATGCGGGATTGCACAACAAATACTAAAAACAAAATAAAATTAAATATTAGAGGTGGTCCCCATACAAAAAACTCGTTTTTTGTTTGAACTTATGAACCATAATAGATAGAATCTTGAAATCTTTTTAAATTATGTGTATTACAATGGCCGCTGTAACGAAATTACTAAAAACAGAAAAAAGTTTAAAATAAAAACCGGCCCACTTGGCCGGTTTCGTGTCGGGCCACGCGCAATGTAGGGTTCCGTAGTAGCCTGTTATTCAATGCAAGTCTTTACCCGTTATAAACAAGCAACCAGGTACTCCGTCTTTGTCACTTTAAAAGATTTATTCTAAGGATTTTGTATTTGGTACAAAATTATCCAACACCCACGTTCAACGACTATTACTGCTAAACTAATAAAGTTATCTCAACCGCTATAGTTTTCCTTTAAAGTTCATGAAATGCGCTATAATCACGAATTTTCCCAAATTTTTCAGGCCAGCAGTTTAGCTTTTAGAGGGAGGGGGGGACGGACGGACGGACAGACAGACAGACGGACATGACGAAACTATAAGGTTATTTAGGGTTCCTTGTCAGGACTGCGGAACCCTGAAAAAGGGTTCCTCCCTATACAAGAAACGTGTTTTTCAGGCGTTTTATGCTCGATCTTACAATCCATAATAGATAGAGACTTGAAATTTGCTCAAAGTCTGTATTACAATGGTTGCTATAACATAAAATAATAAAAACTAAAATAAATTAAAAAATAAAGGCGGTCCCTAACCGAAAAACTCTTTTTCCAACAAATGTTATTCAATTGGAATTCTACGTGTGCGAGTCCGATTCACACTTGGCAAGTTTATTATTTAGTGTTTCTTTGTCTTTTATATGAAACTTCAATTAAACTTTTGAACAATAATTTCGATCGCCAGGCCGACGCCTTGCCCATTGGGCTATTGCCGCTTAAAGTGGTCATTCTTTCACTTCTTAATAAGTCAATACCATTCCTATTATAATTCATATTATTGGGAGGCAGGGAGGAACTAGAATGTCTAGGCTAGAAGTACTTTAAGAGGGCACGGCGGCATACTATTACTTATGCGAGGTGCACTTTTCCATACAAATGTATTCCCCCGTTTCCTCTCTGGAAAATGCTTCTAGAGAAAAACTTGTTTCTACAAAAAATCAAGGACCCTGTTTTGCCCCTATCAATTTCTTTTTTTAACCAACTTAAAGAGGTGATTAGAAGGCTTATATTTCTTTTTGCAATTGATTGGTAAAAAAAAGCAAATTATAAGGGCGTAGCTACAGCAGACCTTGATTTTTTGTAGAAACAAATTTTGCTCTAGAAGCATTTTTCAGGGAGGGAACGGGGGAATACATTTGTATGAAAAAGTGCACCCCGCGTTACCTCTTAATGTTCACTCGAAAACCTTAAACACCCAATATGTGTAACAAAGAGATAAGCAACTCATTACGCCAGTTTTGAAATCCGGTTTTAATTTTAGATAGCTTATGAGTAACAGACTTCCCATTTTATCAGCCGACAAAAACAATATAATCATCACATTCGAACAAAACACCAATGTGTTGCCAAAACACTGAAACTTATTGCTATTCTGTGCCAAGATCATCGACTGAGGGCAATATAATAATACTGAATTAATTTGACGCCAGAGGTACCGAAAAAAAATTCAGGCTCGCGTGAACTTTTTGTCCGGTCTGTCCCCTTGCTACGAGCAAGGGGACAGACCGGACAAAAAGTTCACGCTGTCCCCTTACTCGTAGCAAGGGGACAGACCGGACAAAAAGTTCACGCTGTCCCCTTACTCGTAACAAGGGGATAGACCGGACAAAAAATTTCACGTCCCCTTACTCGTAGCAAGGGGACAAACCGGACAAAAAGTTCACGCTGTCCCCTTACTTGTAGCAAGGGGACAGACCGGACAAGAAGTTCACGCTGTCCCCTTACTTGTAGCAAGGGGACAGACCGGACAAAAAGTTCACGCTGTCCCCTTACTTGTAGCAAGGAGACAAACCGGACTAAAAGTTTACGCTGTCCCCTTATTCGTAGCAAGGGGACAGACCGGACAAAAATGTTCACGTCCCCTTACTCATCGCAAAGGGACAGCGTGAACTATTTTCCTGTTTGTACTCTAAAGGGTACGGATTAAGGAGACAAACAGGAATAAACCCTGAGTTCGCCGTGCAACATTGGATTTTTCTATCGAAAAATGTATATGCACTTTTCACAGTGGTCCACACAGTCCGGTGAAGGAAAAACATCGTTAAGAAACCCCCGACCCCCGCATGGTGGTAGGACATTATCTAGTGTCCGCATGGCCGGGCGCTACGATGCCACAGACAGACACACATACTCAGATACACACATCATATTTATAACACCCCTACTTTTTGCGTCGGGGGTTAAAAACAACTAAATCAAAATCGGTTCCTCCGTTTGGGAGCTAAAAGGCCACAAACAGATATAATTATTTATCTTATAGCCTCGCGTTTGACCACTATCTCGCCTGGTGGTGAGCGAAGATGGTAAACACGCTAGGCCTAGAATGGTCTGACTGTCTAGGATTGTGTGCTGCTAGAACACTCTTGATGTTGATGACATCGTTTGTGATTGATTAGTGCTAAGCTACTTTTTGGCAGCAAGTCAGGCGGAATATCGATATAATGCTCCAACCACCTGAGGCAAAACGTAAGTAATCATCGCAGGTATTAGAAAATCCTTATCCATACCATTACTATCTATCACTATGACTAGATGCCAACTACAATGCATCGTAAGGACGGACGGTCATTGACAAACGAGTTAATGACTTTGCATCGGAAGCGACAGTATCCACCAATTTCAGAATAGTACATAGCGATGAAGGACAAACTAATCGCAGATAATATGCGATGAGACGTAAGGTTATGTTGATGATAATGATTGATCCATGCAGATGTCTGATTGCCATGGACATAGACAGACACATAATATATAATAGTTACAGACACATAATACAGTCGTTAACATCACCATCTTTCGACCACATAAACGGTTACCGCCAGGGGAGATAGTGGTCAAACGCTAGCCTATAAGTTATTAAAATTAACAGGTTCTAGTGGAATGACGACGGGTAAAGCAAGGGAACTTATGCTGTTGCAATGTATGGATTCATTATCATATTGTACTGTCATTATGTCAATAAAGAAATTTTGTATTTGTAATGTAACCATCAACTCCACCAGAAGTCGTAGACAAGGTAAATGTAACGTCGATCATTTAATCGACTATGAAGTCAAGATCGCGTATTTTATTAGATACTAGCAGCCCGCCCCGGCTTCGCACGGGTAGAACATATATGCCTACAAAATTTGCATCAGTTTGTTGCATCGAATATAAAATATGAACATATTTAACAACCATCGTCATATTTCATCCAATTTACACAAAACCTTAACGAATTATGCACCTAAACCTTCCTCATAAACACTCTGGCTATTGGTGAAAACCGCATGATAATCCTTTCAGTAACTATTGAGATTATTGCGAACAGACAGACAGACGCAGTGATGAACTTTGTTTTATAATACTTATGTATTGATATTGGACGGCCCTTTGGCGTAAAGGATAGTTACCCTGATTCTGACCCGACGGTCGTTGGTTCTAATCCTAGCTATATACCTACCAATGAAAGTTTTATGTGCATTCATGAATCATGAGTTTTCGTACAGTGGTAGTGGAATCACTAAATCTACCAAAAAGTAGCTTACCACTAAGGAGTACATCTGCCGCCGTAACCATACGGCGTTCCCCGACGCAAAATGTAGGGGTAATATACGTTTAACGTGTGTATCTGTGTGTCTGTCTGTAACATCTTAGCACCTAACCGGATGAACCGATTTTGTTTTTATTATTGATAGTTTTTTTTTGTTTGATAGATGTCTTCATCGAGAGTTTTCTTAGCTTTGATTCATGAAAATTCGTTCAATCGTTATAAAACTATGAGCTTTTTTCTAGTTAATTGCGCTATGAAATCAAC
Organism: Cabera pusaria; assembly: GCA_954871355.1. NCBI lineage: Eukaryota > Metazoa > Arthropoda > Insecta > Lepidoptera > Geometridae > Cabera > Cabera pusaria. Next base: position 1,273,802 of record OX940885.1, on the reverse strand, counting down.
TTTCATAAGTCTGATCAATTCGAAAATCTTCTTCTTCAACGATATTGTAAGAACATGGAAGCCTCCTGGACTCTACAGAATACTCAAATCCTCACCAACTTACAGCTCAAATTTTAAATGTCGTGTTTAGAGTCATTGGAAAAAGCTATTATACATAGATCAGTCGGGGTGGTTTAAAATATTATATTATATTATTATATATATAGATGAATATTATTTTATACAATAGATCATATAATTATACTATATTGACTTCAAATTGATTGTGACCGGTGGGGATCTACAGCATAGCTAAGCTTATAATAATATTTTCCAAGTAACTATGACCTAATCTGTGGTTTCACTGCAAATATTTTATTAATTTTGCGATGCGTGTTTGTGAAATTCGTGATATTTTCTAGAGTTTTCATTTGAATTATATACTGTAAAGGACAATTTTAATCTATAATATGTGGCCAAGCTAATTTACGTAATTATTTGGATAAGGATTAATACTATATACTTGAAAATAGCCTTGGAAGTTATGTAATATTTTTTAACAAAAATTTTAAGATTAAAATGGTTACTGTTAGTCAACCTTAAGAGATAGACATATGCTGTCGCGGACTTTTTTGTAAATCTTATTAAGTTGTACAACTCTTGCATAGAAAATATTCTTCTATCTATTTTCAATTAAGCAGCGTTCGTAAGAAACGTGTTTTTTCGACCGTTTATTTGCCGACTTAGGTTGCAAATTAGGTCGCCACGAATGTACCTTTGATTTAAACGGGATAATATATAGCCTATTTTCATTCCAAAAGTCCATTCTATGTATTAGTGAAATAATTTTTTAAATCGATTCAGTAGTTTTTGAGCCAAATCATTACAAACATACAAAAATACAAAAATACAAATGTTCTCTCTTTATAATATTAGTATAGAAGTATAGAAGAAAGGCATTGATTTGACCGAGGTCTAACGAGGAAGAACTAAATAATACAGTTATTGAAAATACGACAGAGTAATGTTTATGGTCATATAAAACGAAAAAAAACTGACTTCACATGCCGCGATAGTCAAAATAGCCAGTAGTATCATGTCGTCAAGGTATACAAATGCATATGTAGTCAAGGTATGTAATGTGTTTGAGATGTTTATCTCTATATCTCCGGAGAAAATTGTCATCATCATCATCATCAGCCTGTGTCAGTCCACTACTGGACGTAGGCCTCTCCCAAGATGCGCCACTGAGCCCGATCTTCGGCTCTTAATAATGATAATTGATAATTGTCATACCTCGATAAAATTTGAATGGGACCGAATCGGGACGTATCTCTCAAACGAAAAAAGAATTTTGAAATCGGTCAAGACTTGACGGAGTTCTGAGATAACAAACATTAAAAAATATAACTGGCCAAGTGCGAGTCAGCATCGCGTCTCTTATCGCACACTTAGGGAGGGTTCCGTACAATACGAAACATAACAGAGTTTCAACCTCATATATTTGATTAATTGATATTACCAAGAATATTTGGTTTGGTCGCGATCTAGAAAGACGGGGCTCGTTTACTAGCGCCATCTATGTCATTTTACCGTAACTAATTAGATAGATGGCGTTTAAAAACACGTTTTTTGTATGGGGACCCCTTTAATTTTTAACTTTATTTTGTTATTAGTATTTGTTGTTCTAGCGGCAACAGAAATACACCATCTGTGAAAATTGCAACTGTCTAACCCTTTGGGTACTGTACCCTAAAAACAGACGTATTGAGAACCTCCTCCTTTTTGTGAAGTCGGTTAAAAAACGCACAGTTGCAGATCTCAAGGCAAATTTCAACTGTCTAACTATCACGGTAAATGAGCTATAGCCTGGTGACAGACGGACAGACAGACGGACAGACGGACAGCGGAGTCTTAGTAATAGGGTCCCGTTTTACCCTTTGGGTACGGAACCCTAAAAACAGACGTATTGAGAACCTCCTCCTTTTTTGTGAAGTCGGTTAAAAAACGCACAGTTGCAGATCTCAAGGCTGTTGCTACGAGATACGGACGCGCAAATATGTTTGTGCGCGCATGTGGAAATGCCAATAACGGTATATGATTTAGTCATCTCACATTTGTCTCATACCTATACAAGATACTGACGTTGCCATACATTGCTATCTTCAATACCGGGCTAATTAATGCTATGCAGTTTTATGTCTAGTTTTATCTACGCATAAAACTGAACGAAATTCACCGCAGCAGTGGTATGTAAGCTAATGAGCTAACGATGCGTGTTTGCTTTTAATAGGGAATATGCATGTTTTTTTTCAATATTTTTATTTCACTCATTACATCCATATAACATAATAAAAAAATAAAATACTGCTGGAATTAGTCTAATTATTTTTTAAATAAACATTTAAATATACAAATAAAGTTGTAGTAGCAGTTTAAACGCCATCATTTCCCGGCTCTTTGGTTTTTGGCATTGTGACGTCACGCACTTACGTCAGACACACGCCGTTTGAAGCAAACTCACTTTTTTTTTTACTAAGACTCCGCGCGATTTTTGTATTTAGCCAATGGCATGTTTTTATTAAATTATAGAATAGAATAGAATAGAATAGAAACATTCTTTATTGCACACCATTTCAAAAAACAACAGACAGCAAATTAACGTACTTAAATTACTATAGGTAATACAATGGGCGGTCTTATCGCTTAAAGCGATCTCTGCCAGACAACCTTTGGATGGACAGAATTTTTAGAAGGAGTTGCTGGTGGTACAATGCGTAACATAATACTAACTACAGTGCTAATAAATGAATAAATAAAATAATCAAAACTCATGTAATCATCATAATAATATATAGATACATTTACATACTACTACATACCAATACAAAATACAAACATACTTATACGTACACAAATATTCATATTCCATACATACAAATACACATACATACAATTATACACACATACACAATATATAAATATATACATACATGCATATACATAAGTCAACGGAAAAGTACTAAAAATGTGATAGATAATGATTTTTAACCATATTTTTAAAGCTAGCGAGGGATTTAGCTTGGCGTATATCTAAGGGAAGTGCATTCCATAGTCGTGCAGCTTGGACGGTAAAGGACTTGCCGTAGTACTCAGAAGTATGGGAGGGAATTTTCAGGATAAGAGTGTCGGAAGATCGTAGGGATAGAGAATGTGACTGATGTAGGAACTCAAAACGTTCTTTCAGGTAATAAGGAGTAGAAGGGATAAAGAGTATAGAATAAAGGAGGGAGAGGATGTGTGCATTCCGGCGCAAGCGAATCGGTAACTATTTCAGCTTACTACGAAATTCTGAAATGTGGTCAAACTTACGGAGGCCATAAATAAATCTTATACAGAAATTCTGAAAATTATACAGTTTCTCTAATCTCGTACTCATTTTTATCTATATTAAATGGTTAGTAATATGCATTTTTGCACAATAATACGCGGCAAATGCAATATTTGGAAATCAATACAATAAGACCACACCATACATTTATTTTTATGTTTCGGCGCTCAATGTTTTTATCACGTGGAGTAGTGCATAATGACGTCAACTTTCGATTCGACCAATGGTGATCTGTTTTACAAACTTAAATTTCCCTCGCTTAAATTGCATTTTTAGTTTATTATATTAAGCAAATAAAATGGAATTAAATAAAAAAAAGGTTTTACATATAACTCCAGGACAATAAATAATCGAAAAAAAAAATCCAATAAATTTGAGCTTTATGCATATTCCCTATTTTGCACTAGCTTGTACCCCGCGGATTTGCCCGCGTTTAATCTTGGTCATAAAGTTTCCTCTTTAAGCACTAAATGTTGTCTGGAAGAAATCACTTTACGCGATAAGACCGCCCATTGTACTTGATTAAGAATTAGTGTTTATTTTGTATAATGGTGTACAATAAAGTGTTATCTATCTATCTATCTATCTATCACTCTCTACTTATTGCTGAAAACTGCAAAAAAATCCGTAGCGTAGTTTAAAATATCTAAGCGTACAGACAGCGGGAGCAACCTTGTTTTATACTATTTAAAGATGTGACGCATATTTTTTTATGTGAAAATTGGTATCGCTTGACCACTATCTCACCTGATGTTAAGTGACGATGCGGTCGATGATGTAGCGCGCTTACACAAAAGATACCTATTCACTCGCGACTTGAAGACCCCTATGTTGTATCTAATCGGAAACACAGACTCGGGCAGGGAATTCCATTCTTTGGCAGTACGTATGATGAAAGAAGAAGCGAATCGCTATGTACGCGTAAATGGTATATCCATACATAATTAAGATGGTTTAAAAACTAAAACAACTGACTTCCATGCCGCGCGAGTCAGTTTCAATTGCAAGTTTGAGACGTCTATCTCCATATCTCTGGATATACTCCTCAGATCTCGATAAAATTACCGTGGTACTACCCTTGGGATATCTCCTTTCCAACAGAAAAAGAATAATCAAAATCGGTTCATAAACGACGAAGTTATCCGCGAACAGACATAAAAAAGAAATATATATACGGTAGAATGGCGAAACCTCCTTTTTGAAGTCAGTTAAAAACCATTTAAAAATCTTCGAGCATTTACCAATGGACATGTTAACGCAAGGCGTACCCCTCTGCTGGCCATATAGCCATTTTTGGCCATATGAGCGTGCGTAACTACGCTGTATTTTTAATACTGTGTGCGTGTTTCAAGCTAGTGTGCGGGATCGTTAACATGAGTGATTTGTGTGTGTGCAATGCGTGTTTACCTCGTCCCCCGTAAATTTCGGCAGAAAAAAATGTTTGTGGATTACAACGTTAACATCTCCATTGGTAAATGCTCGAAGTTTAAAAATAGTTTAGTTTAGTTTATGGTTGGAATACTCATCATACTTCAATTAACAAACAAAAATGTCCAAGAAAACTCATATCAAGAAGTTGTTGCCAGAAAACACACAAAAATCTTAAAAAATCTTACAAATGTCCAATGTCAAGATTAACCACATTTTAAGGGCAGTGTAGGTATACGAGGAAGAACTATTATTCAGCAACCTTTGAGGAACCTGAATAGTTAAACCAATTTGAAGGGCTAGCGTTTCGAAACGCCAATGCCTAAAAAACTTACCACAGACTAGCAGTTATTACTAGCAAATGCATTTGGAAAGGAGCTAGCTACATTTTGAGAAGTTTAGGAATGGATTACACCAAGACCAACATCTCTCTTATAACTGAACAAACACATTTGTAATTCGTTCTTCCTTTTATGTGACCAATTTATAGTCTAAACTAGCTGTGCCCCGCGGCTTTACCCACGTTAAGAAGTATCCTACAGCATAATCCATAGTACTGCGTATCCCTGAACAAAATTACAGCTAAATCGGTCCAGCGGTTTGACCGTGAAGAAGTCCCAAATAAACAATCTGACTTTCGCATTTATAATATTGGTTTTGATGATTATTATGCGGCTAAGTATAAAATACAATTAAACCAAGGCTAGGTGAGTATTATTGAGTATTGAGCGCTATGCAAGGAACTAGCGAAGTGATTTCCAAGTATTGGATGTTATGTCATACCTACTGTATAGTGTATACTGTATGCGCCGAGATGTACTTCAATATCTCCGTGTTCAATATTATGATAAACTATTCACTTTTGGTTATGGCAATGTAAAAGTTTTTTTATTACGAATAGGAGGATTTTTTCCTGTTGAATAAATGTGTGACGCTGATATCTGGAACATGATGTCTGATGTCTTTTCAACTAACTTCCAAAAAGAAGGGTGTTCTCAATTCGTCTGTATGTTTTCATAAATTTTTTTTTTTGTATGTATGTTACGCGATTATTCCGTCAATTGTAAACTGATTCACATGAATCTTTTTTTAATCGGTGGGGTACATTTCCAGGGGATCCCATTGTAATTTCATCGGGATCGGATAAGTATAACCAGAGATATGACGATAAACGTCTCAAACTTGCTACTGAAATTGACTCGCAGGGCATGGAAGTCGGTTGTTTTAGTTTATAAACTATCTTAATTATTAAATATTTTGTGTTGGCCATGAAAATCCGTCTGCTGAACAGGTCGACGAAATCAACAAAATCACGAGTCCAATGACTCGTGATTTAAAAGGTGCAGAACCGAAACTAGTGACATCGTAACAGATGCCTATACCCAGCACTGTGATCAGATATCCTGTAGAAGATGATGAACACACTGTACAAAACTGCATATTTTTTTAACAGGTTATTTGGTGCTCTGCCTTAAGCTGAAGTCTTTGCCAGCTGTGTTGCAAAAGACAGTGTCATCATCATCATAATCAGCCGGTATTAGTTCACAGCCAGACATAGCGCTCTCCCAAGAAACGCCTTTGACCCCGATCTTCAGCTGTTCCTTTCAAGTCACTGCCTACCACAGAGACAGTTAACACGCTATTATGAACGTTATCGGAATAATCAGATAGAATGAGGCCAGACTGAGGGCCCAGTGGCGTAGTGGAAGAATGGTCGGCTTTGAGGTACCGAGTTCAATCCCCGCGGTGTACTAATGGATTTTCCTATCGAAAAGTTTATGTGCGCAATTCACAGTGGCCCTCCGGTGAAAAAAAAAAACATTTTAAAGAAGCCCCCAACCCCCGCATGGTGGTAGGACACTATCTAGTATCCGCTTGGCCAGCTACCACTCTCAAGTTTGAAAATCTGTCGCCAAACATCTAACGTGATCCGGCAACTATTCATGAGAGCCAGTTCCCAATCTACGCCTAGCGTGCTACCATGCTCGACCGCATCATCATTTACCAACAGGTGAGATGGTGGTCAAACGCTATAAGATATATAAAACAAGTACCAAAATTAAAATTTTGAATAAACACCCATGACTGCGTCCTGTAGAAAGTTAAGGTCATAACATCTATTTAAGAACCACCACTGATTAATTACGAACCGTTAAAAGACCAAATCGAACTAGTAGTTTTGGAGCAAAAAGGCAATATGAATATTTGCAAACGATGTTTGCTGCAGCGCCCCCTGGTGAGTTGTCACCATAACTCCTATCTAAGAACATGCACCAATCAAACCCGACCCCATACCTGAAAACTGCATAAAAACGGACTGGTAATTTTGGAGAAAAATGGCAACATGGATTTGCACAAACAAAGATTTACTGCAGCGCCTCCTGGTGAGTTGTCACCGTAACACCTATCTAAGAACTTGCACCAATCAAACCCGAACCCATAACTGCAATCTGCATCAAAATCGAACCAGTAGTGGAGAAAAATGGCAACATCGATTTGCACAAACAAACTTCGTCTCACCCCCAAGCTCCCAACGCGTATACCGTCTCCGTTACGTCGTGGGTAAAAAAATGAAATCCAACACATCATCTACGTAGCGCTCATCTAAACTAAGAAACAAATTACCCTGTTTAACGATCCATAAATCAGCGGTGTAATCTAGAGGAAAGTGTTATCTCGGCCATAGACAATCTAACTGTAGATCCCAATAATTACAGGCCCTTAGAACTAGACGTTGGCGGTCTGCCAAAGTCGAGGTTGCGATTCAGATATGTAGGCGCACTTTGGCAAACATTTAGATTCTAACGACGGACGGTAATAAATCTATATTTACTGACTGCGAACTACGAACAGCTACTTTCGTTTTATTTGACTAGCCACTTAGTGGTAAAGTTTACGTAGTAGTTAGAATGTTCGTCTGTGGTAAGGATCGATGGGTTTCGATTCGACTATCATTTTAATTAATATCATAATCAGAATCCTTTGAGTGATGTAACATAAATAAGGTACGGAGCCTAAAAGAGTATAAACACTCTTGCATCATCTTGCTTAACTAAATATCCTATTCTAAAATATAGATAGAATACGAGTTTATTCCATTTAATGGATACAGACCAAACAAATAAGCAAGTGAATAAGCTTAAAAATAAACTGGCCAAGTGCAAGTCGGACTCGTACTCGTAGGGTTCCGTACCACACTACAGTATTTTATAAGATCGAGCAAAAAATACCACTATCATTTTTCACCAGCAAAAAATAATAATTAATAAACATTTTATTTTTTTCTGTAATTTTGTTTTGTCTGTCTGTCTGTCTGTCTGTCACCAGGCTGTATCTCATGAACCGTGATAGTTAGACTGTTGAAATTTTCACAGATGATGTATTTCTGTTGCCGCTATAACAACAAATACTAAAAACAGAATAAAGTTAAAAATAATAGAGGGATACAATCCCCATACAAGAAACGTGTTTTTTTCGGCATTTCACGCCATCTATGAACGCTTAGTTAGGTAAACGTCTCATAGATGGCGTTATATTGAAATGTCGATCCCTAACACCTTTGTTAGACATTAGATGGCGTTATAAGAAACGAAATTTTAGTCATTATTATTTTTTGCCGGCGAAAAATGATAGTGGTATTTTTTGCTCGATCTTATAAAATACTGCAGTGTGGTACGGAACCCTACGAGTGCGAGTCCGACTTGCACTTGGCCAGTTTATTTCCTTTTGAGGTACGGAACCCTAGTTAACATTTACAAGTATAAGTATAGTAAGTAATAGTAAGTATTTTTATAAGTATAATATAGAAAGGATTTGTGTCTAAACATCAGTGACATCAGTGTTGAGATCATCGACACTATTCTACCAATAAACGACATTTATCTATATGCTTTGGTTATTTTTTCATAACGGCGGCCTTTTTGCAAAAGATCTCGCCAAGCTACATCATCGATCGCATCGTCACTTAACATCATATATATATAACATAAGCTGCTTAACTTTGAGAAATTGCGAGCAAATAATGACTACGTGAAAAATGTGTATGCTCAAGCGATTGACGGCTATCTCAACTGATGTTATATCTTTATAGAAAGAACCCATAAATCAATAATCTGTAGACAATGCACACGCTACCTACCTATTTCTAATGATGTCATAACTGGTAGCGTGCTGGACCTACGCCACTAGATTCACACTGCTGACTGACAAGTCAAGGCCAAGTTGTATCGCCCACGCGTCGCGAATAAACCCTGCTTTACAGAGCCAGTGAAAGGTCTGAGGATTTTTAAGATTACTTTGACTTAGACGGTAGTGGTCATTTTAGTTGTGATTCCAAGTCGTGTGACGGCCAGTTTGATTTTAAGGATTGTACTTTTAACTCCATGCACAGAATAAATAATAGTACAACTTCGCGTTAGATAATTTTATATAACAGTCGATAACTTGAAGTTATGATTACACATGTACATTTGTGTATTAGATTGCGTACGTAACATTACTGTGGAATTTTTGTTAAGCATGTGCGTTTTCTAAATTCTTTGTGGGTGGTAAAATACAGCAGAAACCTTTACATATCGTATACAAGTGATTTTCTGCGATTTTTAGCAAGTCATGTTCGCCGTGATTTGTATCAGTATGTACCCACGCAAAGTACCTACGAACGATGCATCTGGCTCGGGCGAGCCTCTCTACACATTATGGTCTCTTAATGATGTCTTACCTCGTATGTGTCTTCTATCGTCGCTGCTGCGTCGCACTTCTTTCTCTTTGCGTAGATGCAGCTTCTTTATGGAATCTCTCTCTTTGCCGCTGCTGGACTGGGCTCCCCAGGTCCCCGAGCGTCGTCGAATCACTTCCACTTTCTTATCTACATCCAAAACCTTCAGTTCTTTATCTATCTTTGCAGACAGTTCTTCCTTTGGAGGCAACACCTGCAAATTGAATGATATTGCTTTACTCAATGCTTTAGATATTATATGTAGACTTAGACTGCAAATAAACGACTAGGTATGACAGACCTCAGCTGCAACTATTTAATATTTTTTTATACGAAAATGTATAACCACTATCTCACCTGATGTTAAGTGATGACTCGGTCGATGATGAAGCGCACTTACCCAAAAGATACCTATTCACTCTCGACTTGAAGACCCCTAAGTAGTATCTAATCGGAAACACAGACTCAGGTAAGGAATTCCATTACAACAATTAGTTTTGCTGGTACTATGCGGTAACTAAACGTATCGTTGCGATATAACAAGGAGCTATATCGGCTTACAAGCTCACAGTAATTACCCTCAATTCTAAACCTAACTATCTGGTTATGAAATTGTTTACTATACAACGTAAATTAAATAAACTTACTTCTTTCTTAGGTTCAGTTTCCGTTCTCTTGACCCAAATATCTTCCGAACTGTCAGGCACGCCGCCCACTGTAGATCTGATTTCTATAAGACTGCTGTCGAAATAGTTTTTGTCTCGATGTAGAGAATTTCCTTCGAATATGGAGCGAGCACTGGGACGTTGCTCCTCGGCCCCTTTGGTCCCGAAGTGGACAGTATGTGCATTGTGAAGATGGGAGCGGAGAGCTCGCTCTACTTGTGCAGGCGCTGCCGGCGCCGGACTTCTGGTAGTGACCAGGAACTTGTGTTTCACGCCCATCACGGTGCGTTTATTCGGGTCGCATTCCTCTTCTTGCTGATCTGCAGTAGATAATTCATTCCCTACGCTATTCGAGTCGTTGTTGGTCTCTCTACCGATAGCCGCGAGGCTCCCGAAGGAAGCCGCCTCCGACCCTATCTCCGAAGAGACCGCCGACGGAGGCGGATCGCTCTCCTTTCTCTCGTCGTCTTCGTCTTCTTCTCGGCATTGTGACAATCGCCGACGTTCTGGGAAGGCGAACGGCACGTTCGAGGCGGAATTACGACTGGACAGGTTGTTGCAGTGATTCATAAAGTAGTGCTGGAAAAAGCTGTCAGTCTCTGGAGTGTCGCTGCCGTCGCCCTGTATGATGTCCTTGAGTGCGGCTAGTGATGTGATGGTGTTGTAGTTGATCGCGTTGACTAGCTCCTCGCTGTCGGTGGAGCTGGCCGAGCCGCTGCCACCATCTTCCTCCGCCAGCCGGCTCATCTTCTCACAGACCTCGTCTATCGTCCCCTTCGTGGCGCTATCCACTTTTTTCTTCTTCTCATTTTTACGTTGGTTTTTCTTAACTTTTACATATGAGGATTCTTTTATTTCAGTATCCATTGAGCAGCATGTGCCTTTAGCGAATACTAAGTTGCTATTTATAAATAAGGCACTAAATACGATTCACAGTAATATCACATAGAGTCACATGTTAACTTATTTGGTGTCCATTTGATAGATTAAGTAATATCGCGGTAGGTTTCAGTGCTCCGGTCACCGCGTGCATGCCTCAGCGACGCCGTGTGTTCGTAAACTATTTTCAGCGAACATTTTACGGATCTGAAATCAGAATGTATTTCCATGGTCACGTTTTCATTTTCACATAGTTAACTATTAGTAGAAGCTAGTTGAACAATTTTAGTCTTGGATAAAACAAAAAAGTTGCATACTAAGTATAATCCAAATTTTAAACAATATTATTTTATAGTGTGCATGGCTGTATGTGTGTAGTTAATGCTGGGTTTTGCTTGGCAGAAGAAGCATGCAAGTAGAATTAACGCTGTAGAAATGAAAAGTTTGAGAAATATGGTTAGAGTGACTCTGATGGATAAGGTGGAGAACAGCGTGATGAGGGAATGTTGTGGTGTGGCAGAAGATTTAGTGATAAAGATAGAGAAAGGGATGCTTAGATGGTTTGGACATCTGAGTTCTGATCTGATCAGAGATGATGGATGAAGAAAGACTGACGAAACAGATTTAAAAGACGAATGTGAATGGGACAGCCGGTAGAGGCCGACCTAGGCGAACGTATCACGACCAGATCGGAGACGTTTTAAAGAAAGTCCAAGTCAAAAGTATAACCGACGAGTGAAAGTGGAAGAAGGGAAAGAGGTATGTCAGGATCGTAGCATGTGGAAAGAAGTAGTCTCTGCCTACCCCAACGGGAAAAAGGCGTATTCTTATATATGTATGTGTACATGGCACCCTCACTACAGTTACAGTTGGAATATTTAGAATTGTAATCAATTCGTTTCGGTGAATAAGTTGTATATTTCTCACAGTTGAACGTTTACCATTTCGATTTATGCAAGCGAAACGAAATGTTTCTCATTGTAGCAACATACATTTATTGAGATTTAGCTTAGCAACACGCTGCTTTGAGGTGAATATAAAAACAAGAATTAATTTACAAAAGAGATCATTCAAAAGAAACAGGTTGTTTGGGACCAGTGTGACCCCAATCGCCAACGTATGATGGAAGCCATTAAGCGTATTCGCTAATTTTAGAATGAGGTTTGAATTTTTGAAATCCTTTAAGCTTACTCCAGACTACAGTACAGATATCAATCTGTACTGTAGTCTGGAGTAAGATCATTTTCATCATTTTTTAAATGCAGAAGTCAAGCCCTTCATAGTGAAACGGCTTGACCGCATTGACTGATATTTTACACATATAAATATAGATGTAATAGGATATGCATGATGGTTTTTAAAGGGATCATAGCCGTGGGTCGGAGCTAGAGTCTCATAAATGTATTGTGACTAAAATTTTCGAGTAATATACCTATATACATTCTCTATGGATGTAAGGCAGTTTACACATATCGTACAAACAGACACAAAATAGGATCCGCGGTGAAATATTCTTTATCAGGACATACATACATACACATACAATAACGCCCTTTTCCCTTTGGAGAATATAGGTTCCAATACAATGTGTATCTCAATAACAGAAAACTACATTTCACGCTTTTTATCCGGTGAAAATAATGATTTTCCTAATTGTTCTGTAGTATCGTTCTATAGTCACAAAATAATGAATTGCTGCAGTGTCTGTATTTAAATCGATGAAACCGCAAATGTCCTCAGATGTAGGTATACTCAAAGCAAATGCCTGTTCAGCATTTAAAAAACAATATTCACCTGAAATTTACGTTCAAAGCGAACGACCCAGAAAACTCAAGCCTTCCAGAGTAGTTGTATGATACGTTTATTGCTATGCCATTATCTAGTATTTATTAAAAGTAACCATAGCACTTCAGAACGCTATCTAATCACGTCCAACTTAACACGTCGGCCGACACAACTCGCTTAAATAAACAAGTGGATTCACGATACTTGTACGATCCTACCAGCAGTGCCAGCCATCAACATTATAATAATAGCATCTTATAATCATAGCGTTAGATATTCATGATGTTTTCGTTGCCGTTTTTAACCCCCGACGCAAAAAGGGTTGTTATAAGTTTGACGTGTGTATCTGTGTACCTATTTGTGTATGTATATGTCTGCCTGTGGCATCGTAGCGCCCTAATAGATGAACCGATTTCGATTTAGTATTCTTTAACCTCTGACGCATAGGGGGTGTTATAAGTTTGACGTGTGTATCGGTGTGTCTATCGGTGGCGTCATAGCGCCCAAATGGATGATTATTACCAATTTTGAAAATTTGCACATACATGACATAACTACAAAGGTTGAATAGAATACTTTGTAAAGCGCGCGAAACCGCAAGCGCAGCTTGTTAATAATACTATAAACTAGATCTAATAGAAAGTCATAGCTCATATTATAAGCCTATCATAATAATAATCAACCTACCTATATTATGGGGTTGTTTCATATCAGTAACTTCCCTATAGTATGTGTAAATGCCTCTTCGGAGTCATATGCGTAGGGTATTTGAATCAGAAACTCTTGTCACTTGCCAACCAGCTGACCACTAGGTCGATGACGTACAATTGGTAAAACACCTAGTCTAGAATAGACGCAATGTGTGCAAAACAAATATGGAGCGAGCGCATGACAGTATTTTACTGGTGTGTTAATCTGTGGCATTGGCAATGAATAGTATCATTTATATACTTCCACTTAGGTCGATTGATACAAAATGTGTTGTGCCTGTTTAACTGACTTCAAATTATGTATGATCGTACAAAACGAAAAAACCGACTTCACGTGCCGCGATAGTCAAAATAGCCAGTTGCTATAATCAGGTCATCAAGGTATACAATTTTGTTTACATTGTTTATCTCTATATCTCCGGAGATGACTATCAGACCTCGATTAAATTTGAATGGCCCCAAACGGAATTTTTCAAATCGATTCAGATTTGACGGAGTTCTGAGGTAACAAACATTAAAAAAAAATACCGTCGAATTGAGAACCTCTTCCTTTTTTTGTGAAGTCGGTTCAAAAGAAGGAGGTTCTCAATTCGTCGGAATCTTTTATTTTTATGTACGTTCCCCGATACTCAAAGACGCCTGGATCGATTTGGAAAATTATTTTTTCACTCAAAACACAGTTTTTATTGTGTATGTAGGCAGTATTGATAAACGCACATATACAATAAAAAATCATTATAATGATCAAATAAGTTATAACAAGTGCAATCTCTTTAGTAGCGATATTAAAATATGGAATAAGAACACCAACAGGAATGGCTATATGTGTCTTGTGTCTTGTTTAAAGTTTTCAAACGAAATGATAAAACATACATACTCAGTTTTCAATAGTTACCTATAATACGTTATTATAGGAGAACCGGAGGAACAGCAAGAAAATATTACAAATAGCAATCGAAATACACCATATCACTAACAAGGAAATCATAACAAATGTATTTATATTTACCTATTTGTAAAACTAGATATAAATATGTATATTAAAATAATGTTGCGAAAGCTATTTAATATAATATAATATATATAATAAGCTTGTATTCTCAACCAACTTCCAAAAAGAAGGAGCTTCTCAATTCGTCTGTATGTTTTTTTAATGTATGTATGTTATGCGATTACTTTACTTTTAGGTATTGAGAACCGATACGAATTTTTCTTTTTTTAATCGGTAGGGTAGGTACGTTTCCGAGGTAGTAATTTTATCAAGATCTGATAAGTATCTCCAGAGATATGATGATAAGCGACTCAAACTTGCTACTGAAATTGACTCGCGGGGCATGGACGTCGGTTGTTTTAGTTTTTAACAGTGTTCACAAAAAAGGAGGAGGTTTTTCAATTCGACTGTATATTTTTTAAATTATCTTAATTATAGAAATAAAAGTTTTTATGGATCTATAACACTCTAGTTCAAATAGAATAAGACCCAATTGACACTCGACTCTACCTCAATGTCCCTCAAAAAATGTGATAGGGCAAACAAAACCTTAAGTAAGAACACTAACGCGCAAAAGTAACTTCAGAGAGCGAATGAATGAACACCCCAGGAGTGTTCTTATAAGATTCAAGAAAATCTAAAATAATTAAGTCACCTATCACAAAATATAACGATTAATTCGTTTGAGAGCTACGATGCCACACACCATCCCACACAGAGACACACACGTCAATCTTATACAACACCTCTTTAGGCGTCGGGAGTTTAAAAAAAAACTACTATCAATAAGTAATTACGAGGCGTTGACTACTTAACGACAATCATACAAGAAATTAATTGAAGATCTAAAAGTCATCACATGACGTCTTAATGTATGCGGAAGCAAGATCAGGGTTCCATGCATCAGAATCTAGGGACTTCAAAACTTTGCAAATTGGAAGACGGGGGTGTGTGGATTGGACTAAGCATTTGGATGTGTAGGAACGCGGGTGCGTGTTGTAAAAAACTCAAGTCTTTTGTTCTTCATTTCGAGACTTGAGTCGATTTTTAAGACTAGGACTCGTTAGTCACATGAGTTCTGAGTCCTTTGAGTCTTCTGAGTCCTCTGAGTTGTTTCGAGTCTTTTAAGTTCTTTAAGCTTGACTGAGTCATGAACTTGAGTTGGTGTATTATACATTTATAATAGGGTAGGCAAAAAAAAGTATATATTATAATAATATTTACTTCAAAGTACAGCTACGGAGCCTACGGATTCATTTCTTTGACTCAATGAGTTCTTTTTGGCAGGACTCGTCTTTTTACAAAAGACTCCAAATTCTGAAGTACTTGAGCTCTAAGTATTATTTATAAGACTCGACCTTTTTATAATAGCTCAAGTTTTATTAAATAAGACTACAAGACTCGAGTTTCTTACAACACTAGCCCTAGGTGCGAGGAATTTGCAAAATAGGCATTTTAAAGAAACGATTGCCGCCGCGCCAGTAATATTATCTGTTCTGTGGCCGCGCAGTGTCCGAACAACCAAGAAGAGTGCGATAGAGACAACAGATCCATTTTACCTACAAAATATTGACTAAAATAAGGTTTCGTGTTCCCCTGTTTTTTCCTCAAAACGGATCCGATCAAATTATTTTTCGCACAACATGTTTGCAGACGTGCTCCTATTTTTAGGGTTCTGTACCCTTAAAAGGTAAAACAAAGGAACCCCTTGTCTGTCTGTCTGTCTGTTCGTCTGTGTCCGTGTGTCACCACTGATTTTCTCAGGAACGGGTGGACCTAGCAAGTTGAAATTTATACCTGATACTGTGGTCTATAGTCCCTATTGGGTGTATAAAAATCAAGGTCTTGAGTCAACACAATAAAAATATATGGGCAAGTTTAGATTTTCGGGAAAACTTGTTAGTACCAAAATGTACCTTAATATTCAACTTTTTTTATTTTTCGGATTTTTTCCTTTACTTGTGCTCTAAGACCTTGCTTATAACCAAAATTGACAATTCTACGTAAACCGGAAGTAACCTATAGGTTTTGGGTCGAAAACCTAATATACTGCCCGTTTACCTAGAATCATGAAATTTGGCAAGAAGCAAGGTCTTACAACACAAATTAAGGAAAAATTCAAAAAAAATAAAAAAGTTGAAAATTAAAGCGTGTCCCATACATACATCATACGTCATACATACATAGTTAGCGCCAATGAAGGTAGACCTCTGAGTTATAGGAGCGCTGATACAATTTAGGGGTCTAGCTTAATTGGTTGGTACGGAAGCCTCGGTGGGCGAGTTCAACTCGACTTAGCCGGTTTTATTTTTCGTCTTAAAACCCTTTCAAAACTGTCTGGTAGCCGTTTAGATCAGGGGAGAAAAATAGGTAATTTTTCAGGTTTTTGAAGGGTCCTATTACTTTTTGCAATTGGTTGCTCAAAATAAGCAAATGACAGGGGCAAAGCAGACCTTAATTTTTTGTAGAAAAAAATTTTGCTGAAAAAGGAACCCCGCGCCTTCTTATTTGCCTCCTTTCACAGCTATGGAATGTAGATATGAAATGGAAGATTTCATGACAATCGAAACATCACTATCAATTCCATCTCAAACTGCATCGTCACGATGTCGGCTTCCATTATTTCCATTATTCATATAAAGGAGGAGGTTTTATCTTCCACTGTATTTTTTTTTTATTTATGTTCACCGCATACATGCAATCTCTTCCAGATAATGCCTGACTATTGACAAGATTAAAAGAATGGAGTTCCTATCGAACACGATAGACGTAAAAGTCAGCCAGTCATAAAACATTAAATCTAGGTACAGTAAATAACTTTTAACCCATGAAGTAATTAGCTGCGGGACTAATATTTTTTGACGTTGCTTTTTAACTAGTTATCTTTGTCAATTGTGAGCTAATAATCATTTCAATCACCGCTTCTAATCATTAGCATTCGTGGACAAATTAGGATATTTTTTTGATCGAACGAGTGTGTTACGGTTTAAAATGTTTACAAAACCCGATGGGTATATATATTCAAGCAGACATTTAGAGCAAATCAGAAATATCAAACACGCCGCATCGTTTTATTATTTTGTAACCATTGCTTTTGTCGTAATAGCCCTAAGGCGTCGGTCGGCCTGAAGATCAAGAGATCATGACTACGATCCCCACCCACGGCACTATTGACGTGAACCCACTCCAGACAGAAGCATATTAGATTAGTAGTAATGTACAACCCACATACTTCGTAAGCTATTTAAAAAATTGCATAATGCCCTTCATAAATAAAACATGCTTATTTTTTAAAGGTTTATAATATTCATCTATTACAAATTAATCTTTCAACGTGCACAAGATTATATAAGCGCAAATGTTGAAAAAGTGTTGAAACAGACAAGGGCTGTAGCTGTGGGGCTTTGAAGCCAAAAAAACGTAAACTTGATTAACTAAGTTTAGAACTTTTTAAAGTTGTCACGTGAACGGCACAATGGTCAAACTATTTCCTATGAAGTTAGTTTAGCTTTAATTTTTATATCTGGAATTGTTATAATTTATAATTTAATTTAATTATATTTAGAGAATATCAAAATTTAATTTGATTTTTATTTTTGATATTTCCTTTATCTTTATGTTGATTATCTTCTAGAATAGCAGAAACTAATCGAACTCCTTTTGATTTTGCTGAAGGTGAAAGAGAATTAGTTTCTGGGTTTAATGTAGAATATAGAATTCCATGGTCAGGTAGGCTGGTACTTGGGCCGGTATTATACAACGATACCCAAGCACAGAATTATTCCACTCTTGTCATAGAAATCACAATAAATTTAATAAATAGTATCTTAATATAATACGTTGTACCCTAGTATCTTAATACTTAGTATTCGGTGAAGGAAAAACTTCGTTAAGAAACCCCCAACCCCCGCATGGTGGTAGGACACTATCTATAGTGTCCGCCTGGCCAGCTACCACCCTCAACTTAGAAAATCTGTCGCCAAATATCTAATGTGTTCCGGCAGCTATCCTTAAGAGCCAGTTCCCATTCTATGTCTAGCGCGCTATCATCCTCGACCCCATCATCACTTACCAACAGGTAAGATAGTAGTCAAACGCTAGCCTATATACAATTTTTTAAAAAAATTGAGTTGGGGCATTCAAGCCATGCATGTAATTTTTATTTGTTTGTTGTAAGTTGGACGTGTGTATCTGTGTATGTGTGTCTGTCAATGGCATCGTAGCGCCTAAAGCAGCGATTCCCACAGTGGTCCAGGTGGACCCCCAGGGGTCCACGGGAGACTCGACGGGGGTCTACGTTGGCGTGAAAAAAAATGGGGCTTCACAAGTTGTTAGTGGGGCTCCAGTAATCAGTAAAATTTTAAAGGTGGTCTACGAGAAAAATAGGTTTGGGAACCTCTGGCCTAAACGGATGAACCGATTGGGATTTAGTTTTTTTGTTTAATAGGTGTGTTAATTGAGAGTATTCTAAGCTTCGATTTATGAAAATCTGTTCATTCGCTTGAAGTATTTTTCCTGGATGATGACATTGGACTGATGCTGCGGCATCTCCTGGAATCTGCATAATACTTAACTCCTCACAAACTTACAGCAGAGAGTTGTAGCAGAGCAGAGATGTTGTGTTTGGGCTCATTAGAATGGTCTTAATGAATATATTTGTAATAGATCTGTCGGGGTTAGTGAATTGAAATTCAAAATTTTGAATTTAAGTATTTTTTAAAGTATAGTCACTGTTGACTTCGAAAACCTAAAAGCATACGACGCTGAGCACCCATAGTTCATCATAACTAAGATAATTTAAAATTGATGAACTATGGGTTACTAGTGTCTAATTAAAAACACATATAGTTCATCTCATTAAGACTAGTACAATATAAAAAATAATTTAACCGACTTCACATGCCACGATAATATTTTTTAGGGTTCCGTAGTCCTAACAAGGAACCCTTATAGTTTCGTCATGTCCGTCTGTCTGTCTGTCTGTCCGAGGTTTTGCTAAGAGACCGTTAATACTAAAAAGCTGTAATTTTGTAGGCGTATGTGTGTAAATTACGCCGACAATGTGTTGAAATAAAATTTTGAAAAAAAATTTTTTTTGGGTATCTCCCCCTACTACGTACTTGAGAACTGGGGATACATTTTTTTTCGTCGTCTACCCCATCGTGTGGGGTATCGTTGAATGGGTCTTTTAAAATGACTTCAGGGTTGCTAATACCATTTTTCGACTGAATGCTCTATTTACGAAATATTAAACTTTAAAGTGCAAATTTTTGTTCCAGTAAGGCGTCCCCCCCCCCCCCCCTCTAAAAGCTAAACTGCTGGCTTGAAAAATCTGGAAAAATTTGTGAGAATAGTGCATTTCACGAACTATAAAGGAAAACTATAGCGGTTAAGATAACTTTATTACCTAGTTAGCTAGCTAGCAGTAATAGTCGTTGAACTTGGGTGTTGCATAATTTTGTACCAAATACAAAATCCTTAGAATAAATCCTTTTAAGTGACAAAGACTAAGTACCTATAGTCCCCGTCACGAGAAGCTATAAATTATGTAAACAAGTGTTCAGGAGTTCACAACATTTGGACCAACAAAAAAAATGAATTTGTGAAAATAAACTCGAAACTCGAATGACGCGTTTATTTCAAAATGGCGTGCCGATAGTTTACAATCCCTGCGTCCGGTACCAAGAAACACAAACGATAGCGCTTTGCGTCGTTAAAATATGATCCGACTAAATTAAATAGGTTGTTACTTTCATATAACCCGTCTATATTTCATGTCGATTGAATATGGTCAATTTATTATTATCACGCAGTATAAAATGTTTACTTAGTAAAAGATGCTTGTTTACATAATTTATAGCTTCTCGTGACGGGGACTTTAGTTGCTTGTTTTTAACGGGTAAAGACTTGCATTGAATAACGGGCTACTAAGGAACCCTACACTGCGCGTGGCCCGACACGCACTTGGCCGGTTATTATTAAAACAAAGTTTGAGATGTTTATCTCCATCGGAAATAATTATCTGATCTCAATAAAATTTGAATGGGATCACACGGGAAAGCATACTCTACCAAACAAAAGAATTTTCCAAATCGGTTAAGATTTGACGGAGTTCTGAGGTAACAAACATTAAAAAAATAAGATAAACAGTCGAATTGAGAACCTCATCCTTTTTGTGAAGTCGGTTAAAAGCAGACTTCCATGCCGCAGTAGTCAGTTCCAGTAGCAGGTTTAAGACGTTTATCGCCATATACCTGGAGATACTTATCAGATCTAGTTTACATTAAAATGGGACCACCCTGTAGATTAACCCTACCTATGGAAAAGAGAATCATTCAAATCGGTTCACAATTGGCGAAGTCATCGAGTAACAAACATACAAGAAATAAGAAAATGAAGTATACAGATAAATTAAGAACCTCCTCCTTTTTGTGAAGTCGGTTGTACAACAATAAACTAGGTACAAAGAATGCGGACACCGTCTAGGGATCAATACAATCAACATATGAGGGTACATATTTATTAGTCGTACGACCGCGAATCATTTGATCTAGTACCACTTCGATACTAGATCAAAACAATAATAACTCATTCGTAATTGAGAGTAAACAGACGAATCAGTCCGTCCGTTATTGGCTTGGATAACTAGTGGCGGTCTGCGGTTTCAGTCGCTTAGTAAATAGGTATCGTTTTATAGCAAGTTAATTATTAATTATTATTTTAAAAAAAATCGCGTGAAAAATGTAATGAAGTTTGTATTTTTTTTTACATTTCTCATTGCGTATTACATTTAATCACACAAGTTATTATTATTGTTACGAGGTTACGTAGCTAGCTTTTTGTGAACATTACCGGCAGATAACGACTTAGGTTCTGTCTTTTTTTTTCATTAGGTAATGATTTTGAAGTCAATATATTATTTATTTTATGAGAATATAATAATGAATCATTTCTACTAAATAATATAATACACTTAAAAATTACCTATCCTAAACAAAAACAATGAAAAAACTAAAATGTATTCTACCAAACCACTATCAGTAGGTAAAGTTCCCAAAATGCTAGCTGCATTGTATAATTATTTTAAAGTTTTAATAAATTAATAAAAATGTAAAATATTTATATTTCCATCTAAAGTGTTTTCCACCGACTTACAAAAAGGAGGAGGTTCTCCATTCGTCTGTATGTTTTTTTTTATGTATGTTACGCGATTACTCCGTCAATTCTGAACCGAGGTAGGGTACATTTCCGAGGTGGTCCCATTGTAATTTCATCTAGATCTGATAAGTATCTCCTAGATATGACGATAAACGTCTCAAACTTGCTATTGAAACTGACTCGCGGGACATGGTAGTCGGTTGTTTTAGTTTTTTAAACTATCTTAATTATTCAAACACTAATCGTGAGTATGAAATTTTTTTTTTTTTTTTTTTTAATATGTTTGTAAGCCGAATATAAAATGCTTTATTTTGATACCCCAAACGAGAGTCTTGAAAAAAAACAACGGGTTGCACTCCAGGAGTGCCGGCAGAAGTGAAAACTGAAACACGTCATTTTTGAATATTTTGGAATGACACCTGGTGCAAACGCCCTGCGCTCCGTCTTACGATCAGGACACGCGGAGTTTAACATTTACTATGCCAAGAAAAGTGTACATTTTACTTAGTGGCGTCAACTGGTAAACGAGAATACGACTCCAATGCAACAGGCTAAGGTCGATCTTCGGCTACTCTCACCCAGCTATTTATTACCAATTGAAGATTATCGCTCCACATAAACCACTTCAAACCATTCTTCAACGATTCTAACCGTAAAAAAAACTCTCTTACCTACTTCACCTTGCCTCCTTCCTCTTTATATGTAGACATGTCTTACGCAGCTACATTTAAGTACCATAGATTGGTATGACCGTTAAATTGCTCCTGACCTTTTTTAAAGATGTACAATAGGCAACTATGCAAGACTAAACGTCCCCGTCGACTTCATCCGTGTTCTGACGTTGATGATGACAAACCAGGATAATGAGTTTTTAAGGCTCTGTACCTCAAATGGAAAAAAGGAACCCTTATTTATAGGATCACTTTGTTGTGTCTGTCTGTCTATCCGTCTGTCAAGCCCTTTTTCTCAGGAACGCGTAGAGGTATCAAGTTAAAACTTATATTAAATACTCAGGTATACAGTAGCTTTAAGCTGTGAACAATTGACTGAAAGTCAACGCATCATAGACGCTGTAAATTTAGTACATACGTATTAGATACCTTCAAAACTATCGTAGTCTCGTCAACCATAAAAGAACTGATAATAATTAAACGGCTGAACGGATTTTCATGAAACAAGCTAAGAACACTCTCGATGAAGACACCTATCAAACAAAAAAAACTAACTCAAAATCGGTTTATCCGTTTGGGCGCTTCGATGCCACAGACAGACACACAGATACACACGTCAAACTTATAACACCCCATCTTTTGCGTCGGGGGTTACAGAGGTAACACACACACGGAGAGTTAATTTGGTAATTATACAATTAGATTTTTTTAAACGACTTCAGAAAAGGAGGAGGGTCTTAATTCGTGTATATTTTTTATGTATGTTTGGGCATAACTCCATCATATACCTATACACGGATTTGCAACATAACTGTTTTTGTTCCAAAGTTTTTTTTATATGTCTGGCGTTTGACCACTATCTCACCTGTTGGTAAGTGATGGTGCGGTCGAGGATGGTTTATTTTTTTATATGTTTATTGGGAAATGGTCTCATATAAATTTCGTAAAGATCTGAAATGCATCACCAGAGATATGGAGATAATCACCTCAAACTGGTACTTGAAAATTACAAGAGCAGTATTTAATTATGTTTAGGTATGTTTAGCTTTTTAAAGGATCGTACATTATTAAATAGGCAAGCGATTGACTTCTATCTATTTTAATGTAATCGTATCGACTTTTGTTCGCGTTGTATTTACTTCGGATATGCTCCGACCAGGTTTCAACCTAATACGTCATCGTCTGGGACTACTATCTCACCAGATGTTAAGTGACGATGTGATCCAAGAGTGATTAATACTAGATTGCAATTTATTTATTTATTTTAGAAAATAGTAAGCTTACAGCATTGCCAAAATGCTTACTATTTAAATGCAATGTAATCAATAATAATATAATCTAATAATGCAATGTTCCCATTGTATCTATTAATGGATGTGTGACAATCGATCGTAACGCATAGCTGACGATGAAATGAGTTGGGACAAGGCTCATAAATACATGTACAGCATGGCCCAAAAGGTGACGTTCAAAATTTTTTTTGGGTTGCTGACATCTGCTGGTACTCGGACATACTTCATGTATGTTCCGCGATTTTTTGTAGTTTACGAGATATGATTCTTTTTTTCATGTTGTTTAAAATTTTCGACCTAACTACTTTGTTTTTTTTTGCTTTGTAAACTCCGCAATTTTAATCCTCATTACTTGTACACTATTATGTTTCTTTGAAGTGTTACACACTTAATATTTTTGTAAATTGTTAAACACAATCCAAAATTTCATCGTACCGACGGGACTTGAACCCGCAACCTCCGGAATAACATGTTCCGGTGCTTTGCCAATTAGGCCACGGTGTGAAGTATCAATATACAAAACCATAATAACAATATATATATATATATATATAACAATTTACAAAAATATAAAGTGTAAAAGTGTAAAACACTTCAAAGAAACATAATACATGGGGTATTTCCGAGTACCCCAGAAGTAAGTTGGGCCAGCCTGTATATGAAGACAGCATTGATATCGATGTTGGTTGTAACAACTAAACTGAATTTGACAACACTAACATTATTGTCGTATCAGAGTTAAGACAAGGGTAATAATAAAACGTAAATTCAAAATTTAAAACCACTCCCGTAATCAGTTCATGAAGACCATCTCAATGAGCCCAAAGTTTTGATTTTTCTGGCTGAATACTCAAAGGCCCAAACACGACATCTCTGCTGTAGTTATTCTACAAATTCCAGGAGATGTCCCAGTATCAGGTCATTGCTGCCGTGATCTTACAATATCGGTAGATAAGATGATAACGTATTTCGAATTGATCAGGCTAATAAAAGTTGATTTCATAGTGTCATCAT
This sequence comes from Cabera pusaria, assembly GCA_954871355.1. Taxonomy (NCBI): domain Eukaryota; kingdom Metazoa; phylum Arthropoda; class Insecta; order Lepidoptera; family Geometridae; genus Cabera; species Cabera pusaria. Next base: position 1,249,122 of record OX940885.1, on the reverse strand, counting down.
CTAGAAATAAACTGGCCAAGTGCAAGTCGGATTCGCACTCGCAGGTTTCCGTAACACAGTAGAGTATTTTTAACCGACTTCACAAAAAAGGAGGAGGTTCTCAATTCGACTGTTACCTCAGAACACTGTCAAATCTTAACCTATTTTAAAAATGTATATCTCAAAAACTGCTACTGTAAGTATCTTGTTCAAACCAATTTTCAAGTGTTTTTATTATTGAGATCTAAAGCATATATTTTTTTTTAGATTTTTCACTCCCTTACTTTAAAAGTTAGAGGGGGGGGAGATCACACTTTTAACCACTTTAGACGTGTCTATCTTTCAAATGATTTACTTAGAGAAGAAATGTTTTTTATTAGTTTTACAATATGGATTGTAAAACTGTGCCAGTATCATATTTCCCTTACACAGCTTCTTTTTCTATTACACATATCCTGTTTTTACGTAGTTATACATAGTAATCGTAATAAACTAGGTGATGAGGATGATTTTACTACTACATAATAGCGGCATAACATTGTTGACAAAAATAATTTAATCGATAAGAGTAACCAAACCAAACTGCTCAATTAGCGGGCGAGATGTTTATGTACAGCCAAATCACTAATGACATCATCGACTATAAATAGTACACATTCGTATTATGTAATTGTATATATCGTCAGTGGCAAGTTCAAATGAGGTAGCTGACAAAGCAGTAATTTAAGGCTTGTACACATACACAAAACTGCGATGCGGCGTCGCATCGTAAAAATCTACAAAATCTACTAAAAATTTACTATAATGTAAAGGATTAGTCGTAGATTTTTATTTACTATGCGACGCCGCATCGCAGTTTTGTGTATAAGCCCATAAGTACACAGCTTTCTTAGATTTTAGGGTTCCGTGCCTTATAAGGAAAAAAGGAACCCTCATAGGATCACTTTGTTGTCCGTCTGTCTGTCCGTCTGTCAAGACCCTTTATCTCCGTAATGCGCTGAGTTATCAAGTTGAAACTTATACTAAATACTTGGGCTTACGGTATCTTACGGCTGTGAAAAAATCAAACCTGTAAGTAAACGCGATTAAAATATATGTTTGTGTCGCATATTTTCGCATATTTTGCGATTTCAAAAGTGAGTCAGACCTATAGAGTCTGAGTCCAGAGTGAAACCTATAGGGTACTTCCCGTTCACCTAGAATTGACCATAAAAGACATGAAATTTGGTAAGAAGTAAGCTCTTGAATCACTTATACAGGAATAAATATGAAAACCGTAAAAGTGTAGTTTATTTACAAATAAAAAGTGAATGTACTATTACAAACTTATTATTTGCTGTTGGTGCAGTACATTTTCTATGGATCGAACTGCAAAGTTAAGTTTGTCCTTTAACCTAATTTGAGAAGTTGTTACGGAAGCCTCGGAGGGCGAGTCAAACTCGACATGGCTGGTTTCATTTCTGCTCTTTCGAATAGTGTATTGAAAAAATCTAGCGTCAAAGAAACGTCAGTTACACCACATATTTTGGCTGTGAGTTATTCAGGTTTCCTTCGAAATAATGTTGTACCTGATTATGTTATCCATTAGCACATACAAAATGTGTGGATTTTGTATCCCCGAAAAATGTAGAGTTAGAGTTTCTTGGTAAACAGGCATTGATTCTCAATTTGAGAAATATTAAGGCCAAACCTGTCTCATTAAGTTTGAAAAAAAAAATGGTGTAACTAAAATTTATTTCAGATAATGTGATAAAACAAACATTCTAAAATAGTGGTAGTAGCATTATATCGATGTACCGCCTGAGACCCCACCATCAAGGAGAAAAATCTGCCGCCATAACCTTACAGTGTTCCGGCAGCACACAGTCCTTGAGAGTCAGAGTATTCTAGACCTAGCATGTTCAACATCTTCGACTACATCATGGCTTAACCAGGCAAGATTATATTTGTCAAACGCTAGCCTATCTGATATAAAAAAAAATGCGGCAGAATTTCTCCTTGATCGTGGCAAGCTACTTTTTGGTAGCAAATCAGGCGGAACATCGATATAGTGGTCCTAACCACCTGTGGAAAATTCTACCATCTGTAAAGAATCCACATCACGGATTAGGGATTAAGATGTATATTACGCATAGAAACTATTTCAGGCATGAACTGTAGGCGTATCATCTCACACGGAGTAAAATAGTCGGTACTTTATTGATCTGTGGTCTTTACCACAAAGACGAGTTAAGCTATGTTTGGGGTTACTCACGTATAACTAGTTTATATTTAAAACGCGCCTTTGCATACTAGTGGGACACGTGTTCAGCCCAATTCCGACAAATGTAATATTTCACTGGTAGCTATTTATATATATATACTAGCTGACCCGGCAAACGTTGTTTTGCCATATAAATAAATGGCTATTAAAAAATAAGGGTTGATCGTAGAAGGGTGAAAATTGAGGATTGTATGTATTTTTGTATGTTGTATCATAAAAAAATAGAAATTAAAAATGTTGTCTAAAAAATATTTTAGGGGTGGACTACCCCTAACATTTAGGGGGATGAAAAATAGATGTTGGCCGATTCTCATAGATACCGGATAAGCACAAAAAATTTCATCAAAATCGGTCAAGCCGTGTCGGAGGAGTATGGCAACGAAAACTGTGACACGAGAATTTTATATATATATACATATATATATATATGTGTGCATGTAAGTTTCAAATTATTTTGGTGGTAGAAAACGAAGAGATTTTTGTAGCGAAAACTTCTTTAGGCGCGTTGAGCACTTTTTGGGTGAACAAAATCATGGAACTCGCGTCATTGTCACTTAACGGTTTCCATGAGCAATAATGTATACTGCGTATCTCGACGATACCTTTGTTTTCTCTTCTATCGGCAGTCTCCAAAGACTGTTGGAGGACCTAAGGGAGTACGGGTAGGACAGATCATGCAGAACGATTTTATTAGAACTTTTAATTAATATATTTGCAGTTAAGTTTAATTTTTTATCAAGATACAATCTTCAGAGAAATACTTAGAGCAAAATACTTCAACGAGCAACAGTGAATGCACAAGAGGACACATGTTGAGTCGGTCCTTTTAAAAGACGTTGACCATCTAATCTCAACTAATATCATAACGAAGAAATATTAGATTTTTTGTTTATTTGTTTATTGTTACGATTTAACACAAAAACGACTGAACCGATTTCAAAAATTCTTTCACAAATACAAAGCTACATAATCAGCGAGTAACATAAGATATATTTTATCCCTGTATTCTCAGGGGAACGGGAAATACGAGGGTGAACCGCGAGGCGCTGCTAGTATTTTATAAGAAGTCTTCCATACTATTTTAGGAATCTTTCTAGAATAGGTATCGTAAAACAAAAGTATATAATTAATCATTGGTTTTTCTGTAATACTGGATAGAAAGCACTTGACCACTTTCTCACCTGATGGTAAGTGATGATGCGGTAGAATATGGTAAACACACTAGGCCTAGAATGGGAACTGGCTCTCAAGGATAGCTGCCGGAACACATTAGATGTTTGGCGACAGATTTTCTAACATGAGGGTGGTAGCTGGCCAGGCGGACTATAGATAGTGTCTTACCACCATCCATGCAGATGGTGTCCTATCACCATGCTTGTATGGAAATGGATGACGGTAGTGACACGGGGCGCTGGACAAACTTTAATGCTCAAAGCGTAACAACCTCAATCCATCCTTTAAGCTGACTAGCACCGAACATCATGCCGGAACTCGGCGAACTGATTGGCGATGTCTTTGGTTAATTATAGAATTTAGAATTCTTCTGTGCCAAATTTTATCCAAATCTATCTACTTTGTTATAGTGTTAAGAGTTGTTTACTCTAATTGCATCTTGAATTAATCTGCTAATACTAATTCGTACTATCATCCTCGACCGCATAATCATTTACCAACAAGTGAGATTGCGGTCAAATCGCTAGCCCTAAGATAGCCCTAGATATTAAAATAATAAATCTACACCTAACTAACCTATAATGCCTGTGTGGGTAGGGGTAGGTAGGGGCAGGCCTCCCTCACTCGCCTATAGCTACTGCGATTTATACCTAAGCTTTCGTCACCTGCGCCGGTACTATCTGCCAGTCGGTTGTCGCTGCTCACGCGCGCGCAACGTATATTATTATTCTAATGACGGGATAACTGCGCATTCGTATTCTATCTTAGAAACGATTTAAGTTTTTCATAGTTATTTTGCGGGTTTGACAAAAAACAAGCACAATATGTTTCAATTTTATGCTACCGATACTAAAATTACAAGACGGCGTAAAATTCACTTTTCCGACATAAAATTCGACTCTTAGTTAGGAACTTTGATGTAATTTTGTGAGGTAAATAAAAATAATTCATAGACTTTTTTTAGTTTATTGAGTCAACCCTTTACTGTATCGGGGCGCGCCGGTACATCGCGCGCTGAACGAAGTAATAACAACGCTAGGTCGAGCGCCTTAAACACATTTTTTCTTGTATTGTCTAAAATAAACGTTGGTATTGCGTTTTTGTAGGGGAGTGAAGTATCTGTTACGTAGTAACTATTATATAATCTGTGGCAGGGGTTAGTATTGGTAGTTCTTGTCAGTTTCTGCTTTGATACCAAACACGGTATAGTTTGAGCAAAACATTTTGTTGAACCCTACATTATCCTAAGGCGTCCAAATTCCGCCATTTTTAATTTTAAATTTTTGTCTTCTATTTTTGTGTTTTTAACCGACTTCACAAAAAAGGAGGAGGATCTCAATTCGAATTTTTGTTATGTTTGTTACCTCAGAACTCCGTCAAATCTTAACCGATTTGAAAAAATATTTTTTTTGTTTGGGAAATTATGCCTCCCGTTTGGTCCCATTAAAATTTTATCGAGCTATGACAAATATCTCCGGAGTAATGGAGATAAACAATATAAGCAAATTTGTATACTTAGATGACATGATTATAACTAGCCAGTACTTTGACTATCGCGGCATGTGAAGTCAGTTTTTTCATTTTGGACGATCATAAATTATATATATATATAGTTTAGATAAGGCACAACATTTGCTACCTTATCGTGTATACGGGAAGCTATAAATATATCGACATATAATTTACAAATAGCCAAGTACCTAGTGGGATAATGTTGTATTATTGATTGCTGTATCTTTGCCTTGCAATTGCACGACCATCGAATAAATAATTATTATTATTAATATGCATAAAATCAAGACCCATTTAAATGCACATAAAGTGTTTGAGCCTTCTACCGTAGTAATATCTAAATCAATTTATGCAGACAGTTGTCCTAGATCGGTCATTGGATTAATATTTAATGATTAAGATTAGAAACTGGTATACTGAGTAATAGGAAAATTGTTGCACTTTACATATTGATTTGTATAAGGAACATTGGAGCATATTAATACTTCACACATATATCATAAACTTACTTCTGCCCGCGGCTTAGCTCGAGTGCCCTCCAGGAAACAAATGACATACTTTTTCTTCAGAAAACAAATTATTATTAGCGCTCTCACTGCCTCTTTATTTAATGTGTTCAGCTGTAAGCTAGTGAGGAGTTATGAGAGAGTATTCTGCAGATTCCAGGAGATGGCATAGCATCAGGTCAATGCTACCATGTTCTTACAATATCGTTGAAGTAAGAGTATACTGAACTTTAAATTGATCAGTCCTATGAAAGTTAATTTCATATCGTCAACTAAAAAAAAGCTCATCGTTTTAAAACGGCTGAACAGATTTTCATAAATCAAAGCAAAGCTAAGAACACTCTCAGTTAAGACACCTATCAAACACAAAAAACTAAATCAAAATCGATTAATCCCTTTAGGCGCTACGATGCCACAAACAGACGCACTCATACACAGATACACACGTCAAACTTATAAACACCCCTTCTTTTTGCGTCTGGGGTTAAAAATAGCTCGCCTTTCTACGGGTTAAGTTTATCAATGCGGAAGGCTCATGTGTGTAAATAACGTTTTTATGAAGGTTAAATCCCAGACACAAATGAACAACATTTGTTGTTATCTTATCAGTTTTAATATTTTTCAAGATGACATTAGAAAATAATGTACCACAAATCACACCAGGCCAATTGATACACCACTTTAGCGATTAGTTAAATGAGTTTAATCACTGTTAATTTCATACTACGAAAAAAAAATTAAGTATGTTGCCTAATGCTTGCTGTAAAGATACAATAAAACATAATTAAATTACACTGTAAACTAGCTCCTCATAAAATATGTTTAATTCTGCTGTGAATGTAATGTAGTTATTTTTTTAACCCCCGACACAAAAAGGCGTGTTATAAGTTTGACGTGTGTCTGTCGATGGTATCGTAGCGCCCGAACAGATAAACCGATTTAAATTTTAGTTTTTTTGTTTGATTGGTGTTTTAATTGAGAGCGTTCTCAGCTTTGATTCATGAAAATCCGTTTAGGCGTTTTAAGACAATGAGCTTTTTCAACCGACTTCCCAAAAAGAAGGAGGTTCTCGATTCGTCTGTACATATATATATATATATATATATATATTGTGTGTATGTTACGCGATTACTCCGCCAATTGTGAACCGATTTGAATGATTATTTTTTTAATCGGTAGGGTTCGTTTCCGAGGTGGTCCCATTGTAATTTTATCGAGATCTAATAAGTATCTCCAGAGAAATGATGATAAACGTCTCCAACTTTCTACTGAACTGAAAGTGACTCGCGGGGCATGGAAGTCGGTTATTTTAGTTTTTAAACCTTACCTTAAATCTTAATTATTCTAGTAGGTGACGCTATGAATGATCCATTTGAAATTTGGCATCCCATTACTTCAACGATATTGTAAGAACATGGTAGGATTGACATGATGCTGGAACATCTCCTAGAATCTGCAGAATACACAACTCCTCACTAACTTAAAGTAGATACCTATGTTGAGTTTGGGCTAATTGAAATGGTCTCAATGAACAGATCATACATAGATCAGTCGGGGGTGGATTTGAATTTGAAATTGACTGACTTGACTGAAATTTGACCAAATATATTATTTATTCTGTGGCATTGGTCGTTAGTCATGCCGGCCAAAATAAAACGGCTCGGACATAATATTTTGTCATGTCGAATATTGGATAGGCAGGCGCCCTTTACACGCGCTGATTACGTGACCTATATTCACATCACATCTGACCATTATTACCAACTTCATCAATTTATTTTAATTAACCATATTATTTTGTGATTAAACCCAATGGTCACTCATAAACTTTTAGACACGGTTTTAAGGGTTCCGTTCATAAAGGAATTAACCAACCAAGTGCGTGTCGGGCCACGCGCAGTGTAGGGTTCCGTAGTAGCCTGTTATTCAATGCAAGTCTTTACCCGTTATAAACAAGCAACTAGGTACTCCGTCTTTGTCACTTTTAAAGGATTTATTCTAAGGATTTTGTATTTGGTACAAAATTATCCAACACCCAAGATCAATGACTATTACTGCTAAACTAATAAAGTTATCTTAACCGCTATAGTTTTCCTTTAAAGTTCATGAAATGTGCTATTATCACGAATTTTTCCAGATTTTTCAAGCCAACAGTTTAGCTTTTAGAGGGGGGGGGGGGCGCCCTACTGGAACAAAAATTTGCACTTTAAAGTTTAATATTTCGTAAATGGAGCATTCAATCGAAAAATGGTATTAGCAACCCTGAAGTCATTTTAAAAGACCTATTCAACAATATCCCACACGATGGGGTAGACGATGAAAAAAAAAATTATCCCCACTTCTTACATAGGGGAGCTACCCTGAAAAAAAATATTTTTCACAATTTTATTTCAGCACTTTGTCGGCGTAATTTATATACATACCTCCACAAAATTACAGCTTTCTAGTATAAACGGTCTCTTGGCAAAACCTCGGACAGACAGACAGACAGACAGACGGACATGACGAAACTATAAGGGTTTCCTTGTCAGGACTACGGAACCCTAAAAAGGAATTTTTATAGGATCACTTTGTTGTCCGTCTGTCTGTCTGTCCGTCTGTCAAGACCCTTTTTCCAAGGAACGCGTAAAGGTATTATGTTGAAACTTATATCCAATACTCGGGTCTGATATGTTTTGGCTGTGAATAAATAATAGTTGAAAAAAACTAAAAAAATACGCTTTTATAGAAAATTCAACTAAAAAATAGAAAATAAATTTTAATAAATTTGAATTAAAAATAGTGTAAGGAAAAATTATTTTATTGTAAAAAAAAAAGCGTGGGGTGTATGGTATCAATAGTTCCAAATATTTTATGAACAGATATGACTAGAAGGGTTATTTTGATAATATCCTGAAAAGCACCCCACGCTTTTTTTACAATAAAATCATTTTTTCTTACACTATTTTTAATTCAAATTTATTAAAATTTATTTTCTATTTTTTAGTTGGATTTTCTATAAAAGCGTATTTTTTTAGTTTTTTTAAACTATTATTTATTTTTCAGTTTTTTGTCGATTTTTTTTTTAATTTATTTATTGTCATCGGTCCTTAATAAATATGCCAAATTTCGAGTTAATCCGACGTTTTGAAGGGTGTTAAAATCATGTTCAAAGATTCCGTTACATACTAACATACAAACATACATGCGTATTAAAAAATAAAACTTGTAAGTCAACGCGATCAAAAGATATGACCGTTCAAGTAGCATTTTTTGCAAATTTTCCGATTTTAAAGGCGAATGAAAACCTATCGGTTCCTTCCCGACTCCCGTTGACCTAGAATCATGAAATGTTGCAAGAAGCAAGGTCTTGGAGCACTCTTATAGGAATAAATCTGTAGGACAACAGTAAATATGTAGTTTAATATAAACAATACAACTTCTTATTCGCGGTTGGTGCTTTTTTCTATGGATCGATCTGCAAAGTTAATTTTGTCCTTTATTCTAGTTTGACAAAGTACGGAAGCCTCGGTGCGCGAGTCAAACCCGCACTTGTCCGGTTTTTTATGAATCGTCTACAGCAAGTAGCAGCTTTTTAGGGTCCGGACCTTTTTTATATGACTCATATTCCCTGACAATTGAGCATTATCACCGAACAACAGTCTTCGTTTAAAATATACTGAACATTGGATTGTATTAACAGGAAAAAACTAACGGAAAATATTCCTGACATAATTTAAGATCGTTTAAAAAAACTAAGAGAACCAACTTTAAATGTCGCGCTAGTCATTTTCAGTACTGAGTTTGAGGTTTTTATCTCCATATCTCTGGAGATACTCATCAGATCTCGATATAATATCGTTTAAAAACTAAAAAACAACCGACTTCAATGCCGCGCTATTCATTTTCAGTACCAATTTTGAGATGTTTATCTCAATATCTCTGGAGATACTTATCATGCCTCGATAAAATTACCATGGTACCACACTTGGGATATCTCCTTTCGAACAAAAAAAGAATAATCGAAATCGGTTCATAAACGACGAAGATATCCGCGAACAAACATAAAAAAAAAAATATACGGTCGAATTGAGAAACCTCCTCCTTTTTTTGAAGTCGGTTAAAAATTTAAATGGAAGTATAATACTCTTTAAATACAAAATAAATCCGGAATCGGTTCAGGCGTCTTCGAGTAATCGGTGAACGCACATAAATAAAAGATTCCTACGACTTAAGAACCTGCACCTTTTTTGAAGTCGGTTAAAACCATACGCGTATCTAACTTCCCTTGTTCCACAAATTTTATAGTTATATAGATACTTATTTATGAAGCATTAATGTCCGTAATATCATTGCAAGCGGTGTTCATTTATAAGTGGGTATGCATTTAACACGATCTGTTTTTAAGATAATTTATACTTTTATAAGCACGCAACAATGTAATAGCTGTTAATGAACCATAAATAAATAAATAAATAACCTTTTGCCTAATTTCTTTGCTACAACCAAGTGTGTTCATGTCTTCAAGGGCAATGTTTTAGGTTTCATTACCACCCACGCGAAGACCACGCAGGTCATTCGTGTTAGACCTTAATAGATTAATTTAGATATTGTATGGGGTAGACCATACACGTAGTGCTAAATGGGTGTCCACTGGCAGTAGACTACAGCCGTCGCTAGAACCACCTACTGACCAGAGACATGTCACCAATCAGTTCGCAGAGTATCGGCACGATGTCCGGTGGAAGACATCGTAAATAAGTTGGTGATGCGGTCTAAGATGGTAAACACGTTAGGCCTAGAATGGGAACTGGCTCTCAAGGATAGCTGCCGGAACACATTAGATGTTTTGGCGACAGATTTTCTAGCTTGAGCGATAGCTGGCCAGGCGGACACTAGATAAGGTAGGATAAGGTTTCGTAACGATGTTTTCCTCCTTCTTCCAAGTATATATATATAAATATATATATATATATATTTATATATATATACATATATATATATATATATATATATATATATGTATAAATATATATATATATTTATATATATATACATATATATATATATATATATATATATATATATATATATATGTATAAATATATATATATATATATATATATAATATACATATATATAATTTATATAATATTTGTTCGCGGATAACTTCGTCGTTTATGAACCAATTTTGATTATCCTTTTTTTGTTGGAAAGGAGATATCCCAAGTGTGGTACCATGGTAATTTTATCGAGGTCTGATGAGAAGTCAATCTTTCGATTTCTATCTCGACAGATATGGAGATAAACACCTCAAAATTGGTACTGATAATTAATAGCGCGGCATTGAAGTCGGTTATTTTAAGTTTTTTAAACGATCTTATTTATTACCATTATCATGAATATGCAGTTTTATGCCGGGAGTAACACACAAAACGAACAAAGGCGAACAGAAGTAGACGCATCTATACAGGCGTATCTCCCTCAATTCAGCGTTCGTTTAAATCCTTTCAGCCTGCATGATGCGTACCCCTCAGAAGATGTATAGCGCTTGCCTAATTAACTCGCGACTTGCGATTTGGACATCTCAAGGAAACAGTCTTCGTGTAACAGACTCAGTCAAAGAGTGCCTTTCCTAGGTATTGGCAAGTATATATAACGCTTGGTTGTACGTCATTAATCATAATTAGCATGGTCGGTAGACCTTGGGTGATCGGGCAACAGCACCACAGACTAATCAGCGCCTAGTTTACATTCATGTTTTTATTACTGCCCGTTCGAATGCACGCACAAAATACTCGTACCTGATAGGGCCTGTGCTACCTGAGTAGTGAAGTTATTTTTTACTTTTTAGGGTTCCGCACCTTGAAAGTAAAAAAGGAATCTTTATACGGTCACTTTGTTGTCCGTCTGTCTGTCTGTCCGTCTGACTTATACTAAATACTTGGGTCTACGGTATCTTTGACAATGCTACAGATCGTCATGGAGAAAAGGACGCAGATACATTTGAAACATTTTGAAGGACATTCTAATGGGCATTAGTGTAGTGGAAAGTATCCGCCTAGCCAGCTACCACCCTCAAGTTTGAAAATGTGTCGCCAAACATCTAAGGTGTTCCGGCAGCTATCCTTGAGATCCAGTTCCCATTCTAGGCCTAGCATGCTACCATACCATCCTCGACCGCATCATCACTTACCAACAGGTGCGATAGTAGATCAAACGCTAGTCTATACAATATTTAAATAACCGGCCAAGTGCGTGTCGGACCACGCGCAGTGAAGGGTTCCGTAGTAGCCTGTTATTCAATGCAAGTCTTTACCCGTTATAAACAAGCAACTAGGTACTCCGCCTTTGTCACTTTAAAGGATTTATTCTGAGGATTTTTTATTTGGTACTAAATTATCCAACACCCAAGTTCAACGACTATTACTGCTAAACTAATAAAGTTATCTCAACCGCTATAATTTTCTTGTAAAGTTCATGAAATGCGCTATTATCACGAATTTTTCCAGATTTTTCAAGCCAGCAGTTTAGCTTTTAGAGGGTGGGGGACGCCCTACTGGAACAAAAATTTGCACTTTAAAGTTGAATATTTCGTAAATGGTGCATTTCATCGAAAAATGGTATTAGCAACCTTTAAGTCATTTTAAAAGACCTATTCAACGATACCCCACACGATGGGGTAGACGATGAAAAAAAATTCATCCCCACTTCTCATATATAAGGGAGCTACCATAAAAAAAAAAAATTCACAATTTTATTTCAGCACTTTGTCGGCGTAATATATATACATACCCCCACAAAATTACAGCTTTCTAGTATTAACGGTCTTTTAGCAAAACCTCGGACAGACAGACAGACAGATAGACAGACAGACAGACAGACGGACATGACGAAACTATAAGGGTTTCTTGTCAGGACTACGGAACCCTAAAAACCGGCTATGTCGAGTTGGACTTACCCACCGAGGCTTCCGTACCAACTTCGCAGACTAGGTTAAAGGACTAACTTAACTTTGTAGTTTGATCCATAGTAAATGAAGTTTGTTTTAGTAAATTAACTTTTTTTAGTTATTATACTACATATTTACAGTTTTCAGATTTAATTCTATATAAGTGCTTCAAGACCTTGCTTCTTCCCAAATTTCATGATTGTAGGTCAACAGGAAGAAACTTTTTAAAAATTAAATAAAATGAATGCTTATTTCACAAAAAATAGAGTCAACATTAGGATGTTCCGAAATATTCCTACACTTTCTATTTTGTCTTATTATGACATGTGAAAATTTGTAAGTTATGTATATTCATTATTGATAGGATAGGATTAGGATTGTACTAAATCTTGTAAAAATCAATTATGATGTCAACTTATTATTATTTACAATTCGTCAAAATAAAAAAAATCTGTTATCGTCAAATGCATCATTATGTTTCATCTATACTAATATTATAAAGAGAGAACATTTGTATTTTTGTATGTTTGTAATGAGTAAGCTCAAAAACTACTGAACCGATTTAAAAAATTCTTTCACTAATACATAGAATGGACTTTCGGAATGAAAATAGGCTATATATTATCCCGTTCAAATCAAAGGTACATTCGTGGAGACCTAATTTGCAAACTAAGTCGGCAAATAAACGGTCGAAAAAACACGTTTCTTACGAACGCTGCTTAATTAAAAATAGATAGAAGAATATTTTCTATGCAAGAGTTGTACAACTTAATAAGACCTACAAAAAAGTCCGCGACAGCATATGTCTATCTCTTAAGGTTGACTCACAGTAACCATTTTAATCTTAAAATTTTTGTTTAAAAATATTACATAACTTCCAAGGCTATTTTCAAGTATATAGTATTAATCCTTATCCAAATAATTACGTTAATTAGCTTGGCCACATATTATAGATTAAAATTGTTCTTTACAGTATATAATTCAAATGAAAACTCTAGAAGATATCACGGATTTCACATACACGCATCGCAAAATTAATAAAATATTTGCAGTGAAACCACAGATTAGGTCATAGTTACTACGAAATTATTATTATAGGCTTAGCTATTCTGTAGATCCCCACCGATCACAATCAATTTGAAGTCAATATAGTATAATAATATGATCTATTGTATAAAATAATATTCATCTATATATATAATAATATAATATAATATTTTAAACCACCCCGACTGATCTATGTATAATAGCTTTTTCCAATGACTCTAAACACGACATTTAAAATCTGAGCTGTAAGTTGGTGAGGATTTGAGTATTCTGTAGAGTCCAGGAGGTTTCCATGTTCTTACAATATCGTTGAAAAAGAAGATTTTCGAATTGATCAGACCTATGAAAGTTGATTTCATAGCGCAATTAACTAGAAAAAAGCTCATAATTTTATAACGATTGAACGAATTTTCATGAATCAAAGCTAAGAAAACTCTCGATGAAGCCATCTATCAAACAAAAAAAAACTATCAATAATAAAAGTATATAGGGTACATTTTGCGTCGGGGAACGCCGTAAGGTTACGGCGGCAGATATACTCCTTGGTGGTAAGTTACTTTTTGGTAGATTTAATGATTCCACTACCACTGTACGAAAACTCATGATTCATGAATGCACATAAAACTTTCATTGGTAGGTATATAGCTAGGATTAGAACCAACGCCCGTCGGGTCAGAATCAGGGTAACTATCCTTTACGCCAAAGGGCCGTCCAATATCAATACGTGAGTATTATAAAACAAAGTTCATCACTGCGTCTGTCTGTTCGCAATAATCTCAATAGCTACTGAACGGATTATCATGCGGTTTTCACCAATAGCCACAGTGTTTATGAGGAAGGTTTAGGTGCATAATTCGTTAAGGTTTTGTGTAAATTGGATGAAATATGACGATGGTTGTTAAATATGTTTATATTCGATGCAACAAACTGATGCAAATTTTGTAGGCATATATGTTCTACCCGTGCGAAGCCGGGGCGGGCTGCTAGTCATATATAAGAAGCATAATTTACAGAATAATATGTGTGGTCTAGTAATCATTGTTTGAGCTTCCTTTTAAATAAGCTGAAAGATATATGATATTGAATTCAGATAAAATAGAAGTGGTCATGCTTACCAACAAAAGAAATCTAAATGTTGGTAAAAATATGGGGCTCAGCCCAAAGATAACCCCATGACTACACAACACCGTTATAAGACCATCAGTCACATATAGCACCCTAGTATAGTTGTCTAAAACTTTGTTAAGAACATGTTATAATAAATTAATAACATTTTAAAGGTTGGAGTGTAGCAGTAATGGACTGCATCAGCACTAAGTACAACTACTACAGCTTTCGTGGCCCTATTGGACCTTACCCCGTTACATTACAAAAGTCAAAGCATTTATTAAGTATGTAGGCAGTAATAATATACGCACATATATACACATCAAAAACTATAAAATAAATCATGATTTATTATCAAGTAAACATAGCAAAAGCATAATTTTACGCTCGGAATTTTAAAAAAAATCATCCAATCATTGAAATCAGACTATTAAAATAGTATTAAGATATGTTACTTAAGTAGTCAGTTATTGCATGGCGTGAATTAAGCTGATTCGCCGTGCATTAATAGACAACTTAAGTCATGAATATCATATATTATTTTATAGATAGCAGTGTGACATAAACCCGCACTTTACGCTTACTACGCTTTTCCATCAAATTGTCGATTATAAACAGTAACAGAAGTAGGGTTGCCAGCCAACAATAGGCAGCAGCCTCCGCTTATAGGTTAAAAACATTAAATCTTCTAAAACAAGATAACCAAGCATCCCACACACAGATTAACAACAAAATTGCAACAACAAATGATTTTAAAAAATCAGTGTATGATAGGGTACCTTAACTTTACTAAACACTGCACTATACAACTACACAACGAACATAGTTATAATCCTACCATACATGAAGTCAGGATACACTACTATACATCTTCCAGGTGGAATGTGTAGGCATAATCTAGGTGGCGTCATTGGTGCTATAACGGCAGGCATGTGCCATTGCAATACTCTCTAATAGCATGGCTCTGCTAAGAGCCTATTAAAGGCATAAAAACTCATTGCTATTGAAAGAGAAAATACAACTATATTACTTATCAGTGGATTGAAGGTTACAGCGGATCCAGAGGCAATGATACAGCCAATGAGCTGACAAGGAGAGGATCAAACCTGCACCTCACAAGAGTAGAACCAATGATACCAATACCAATCAGCCAAATAAAAAATAATTATTATTCCCCCACTGCACGTGCATGACTGCGCACTTATCTACACCAAACTCCATGTTGATGGCAGCACTGAAAATTTCAGTGACTTTCAGTAACTCCATCAATTTATGGCACTTCGGTGAAAAAATTTGAGGTCATCCATGTACAGCAAGTGTGAAATGACTTCACCCTCGCTTCCAGAGCTAGACAAAACCACAACGGACTCAGACTATCACCCTGGAAGATGCCTCGCTCAATCCTTATAAAGCCCTGCGGATTAATAATTATTAACGTTAGACAAGAAGATCAAGGCTACTGTACAAGCTTAAAGGACAGTCAAGTCAAATAAATTCCTGGTACTACAACCTAGTAGCACAGCAGAGGATAAGCCTCGGGTCAGCCGGGATCAGTGAGCTGCTGGGCTCCCTTGCAGAAATTGAGCATCTGGACTGATGCACAACCTTCCACACACAAAAGGGCACAAGCCTTAGGTGCGGCAAAGAGCCCACACACCATGTACCAAGTTAGTATAATGATAACTTTCATTATTGAACAGAATACTCTGCAGTTTTATTGTTGTGGCTAAGTACGAGTAGTATTTGTTTTTTTTTTATTTTGACTATGCTGGAGATGGCACGTTAAGCTGAACAAATTCAGTGAATCCTGGTTAATAACAGCACAGGATAGAGAAGTGTGGAAGTCATGGAAGAAGGCTTTAGCCCAGCAGTGGGACACACCAGGCCTCATTATTGGAACAAAATACAATTACGCTTAGTATAATTTATACATTTTTTACTGCTGAATCTTAGTAACTTACTGTATTATTCTAGTGTTAGAAGATTTCCAACTACCCTTACGCTGCAACTGAGCTCGATAGTATAAAAGCAGACAGCGAGCGGGTATCATGACTCAGTCTGCGTGTGGCTGTCGTACTGTTCGGACGTAATGGTTATGTTGTTAGCTTAGACACATTATTTAGCTATCATTATGTTGAGGTTCTGTGGCATTATATAGCTGTGGATATTGTGATAGTGTTTATTGTTATTATGTTGAGGTTCTGTGGTATTATATAGCTGTGGGTATTGTGATAGTGTTTATTTTTTTAGCCTTTTTCACTTCTGATCGCTAAGACTAGTATATTAGTATATTATTAACACAGAAATAATGTTTCTCTTTCAAGTAGTCAATTTAAAGCCGTGTTTAAGCTTGTACCTAGTATTTTAGCTTAATTACATTTAGATAAATGCACATATCCAGCAGTGGACTAACATAGGCTGATGATGATGATGATGATGAAATGCACATATTGATATTTGCACATACAAATTAAATGCAATTTAATACATTGGTATCTCCATCAATTTAGAATGGTAAGACTATTTTGGGGAATATTTTTATGTTTGTAATAGTACAAATACAACTTTCTAAGAACCACGAAAGTGGTTTTGCCCAGAATAATGAACAAATAGCTAATAATTTGCTTATATCATAGATTAATCTAGCAAGTTGTGTTCATAGTTTAACAAGACATAAAGCGTCCATTTTATAGATTATTAAACTAACCATTAGCTGTCTCCACCAAGTGTTTAGACCAAGATGTCTACGTCAATTTTAAATAAAAAATAACAATTTGTGACGAGCAATTAATTTAGACGATCGATTTAATTATAAACATAAATGGTCGAGAAAATTACCTTAGTAGATATTGTTTTATCCAAGACTATGCGACGTGACCAAACTACGTACCGTAAAAGCATCAAAACTTTGGAAAGACGTGTCCCATCACATATATTTAAAACACTTAGTTCAAAAAATAAACAACACTACAAAGTTTATTGCGCGAAAACGTATAAAAATACAAAAGCACTTGCATACGAAAACACTTTACTATATTTTACGCAAAAATATTCATCAGCTAACTCACAAACCAAAGCCAAACTGTAAACTGACATAACATTCGACTGACATGACATCATCATATAACATGACACCTGCTTCGTTTGACTTACGTTGCGTTGACTCCGATGACAGTGACATCCAATACACTGTAGTTTTTCTACTATAAAGCTACGCACGCTAATGCACAATTTTATGCATCCAATATTATTTTAGTTTGAAAGTTTTCGCGAAAATTATTCATTTTAATGTGAACGTACCGGCTTTTGTTCGCGTGTATTTACTTCGCGCGTATTACCAGTATTTACCAGTTGCGCCGGGAAGCGCGGGCGATACGACGTGCGTTGCCGCCATCCTAGCCGCTCCCAGACGATGACCTACGTATTAGGTTGAAACCTGGTCGGAGCACATCCGAAGTAAATACACGCGAACAAAAGCCGGTACGTTCACATTAAAATCCAATATTATTGATAGGATTCAGTTTTGATATTTAGTGTTAGGTTTAGAATTTGCTAATAACAGTCAAATTGAAATTGCTATAACAGGGAAATGTAATTATTTCTGCTATAAGCATAAATCAACACGAAATCTAGGGGGTCCTCTACCCTCTAGCTGGTTCAGTCACGAGTTGAGGATCCAGAACGTTGCACCCTAACTAGACTTTGCACGGTAAATTCATTGCTGTGAAGACACATCAATTCACCTTCGTTTTCTATTTCGCTCCTACTTACCGTAAGATCATCTGTCAAACACTGAAATCAACGTCCTTAATCAGTTAGGTGTAAAAAGAGTTAGTTAGTAAGAGTCTGTATATATGTGCAGAGTAATAACACTTAAGGAGTTAGGTCGCCTAATTAGGGTCCAAGGCAAACCTATTAAATAACCAATTAGGGACACTGATTCAGTGTGTTGTAAATCCTTTCACTTAACGTAGTGAATCCGAGGTTTGTGGTTGAAACTGACGACCACGATTCTCCGTGCTGACGACCCTTGTAGTCAAAGAGACATAATATATGACACCACTTACGTAGTATTTATATTATCTTTGGACACCACAGTGGCGCACAAAGAATAACATAATATATGGTGGCGCAGCCGTGGTGTCCTAGTGAGATGTGATTTTGAGCAGGCAATATGTAAATAAAATACCAATTCATACTTCACTAACATTTATTTTTATTTAAAACACAAAATGCAGTAACATCGAAATACATGAAAAGTTAAAATATGCTTACACCATAATTATATCAGTCTAAAATAGTTCATCTCACTAATTGTCTTATGGATACGTTTAACGTTATTTCAAGATATCGTACGAAATCTATAGTTTTTTTAGTAGACGTTTTTTTTTTTATCTGATATCATATTTCACATTTCTTATATATTAGGAGAATACATTAACCGTTATACACCAACACTACATTTTTAGTTTATAACATCAAGTAAACAATTGGGAATCAGAAGAAGTATCAGTAGCACATGAGTAAAGAATTCTATTTACTATTTTATCTAGTTATACGTACATTTAAGTACGTAATCAATATTGTAAAATTGTCTAAACATACATTCATTTTATTTAAAGTAATACAGTACCCTTAGTACGAGTTTTCATACCAAAATCGATATCGTATATCGAGCACATTTTGTATGAAACACAGTACAGCGCCTCTAGTGGTTACTACACTTAACTAAATTTAGACCAATCAGGGAGCCAGAATAAGTCAAAAACTATGTGAGATCTGTCAAAAGCGTTTACGATAAAAACTCGTACTAAGGGTACAGACTATTGAGCTCTTACGCTAAAATTAAATTACGGTATGCAAAATATGATTTTAGTATAAAAGTTACGTCCTTATTAATAATAATATATATATTTATATAAATAATATTAATAATATATATATATACATATATATATATTTATAGATATCCATAAAAAGAGTAAAACTCTCCAAATGTCGTCTTTTGTTCTCATAAATATATAATATAATAAAAAAATATTGAAGTTTTAAATGCCGTAAAATAATATGTTCGGAAGTTTTTTTATTGAGTTTTAAACAGCAATAACATATTTTGGACAGTTACTAAGATGCATGTTTCAAAAAAAGTTTTTTAGGCCTAGCGTGATTTTTGACGTAAATTTTCGACCAAATCATAGCTTACCACCGGGCGAGATAGTGGTCAAACGCCAGCCTATCAGACCGACCTCTGGGCTCGAAGCCAATGTACGCCAACAGGCCGTCCGAAATGTTCAATGAAGAATGGATCCCGCGACATGGAAGTCTGTTGTTTTAGTTTAATTATCTTAATTATTCTATATTATTTATCTATTTTATGAAATATTTAACGAGTGCGTACCTGAGACATGTGTAAAATGTGTTTTAAAAAGGTTATTATGAATACAAATTCCAAAATTATACACATATATAATTGACAAATACATGTTAATTTTACATAGACGTTTCTTTTTAATGTTCCCTATATAAAATAGAATCCTCTTTTTAACAAGCTCCATGCCACAAACTACATTATTTACCTTTGAAGAACGTGTTGTTATACAACCAATTGCATATGTGTATGAAAATATAAATTATCACCGATTGTGTATAAAATCACATGAACTATTTTGACATCAGTGATATACAGCTTAGAAATCCCTTATCTTTCAAGAGTAAAGAAAGAAAGAAAAATCATTTATTCATTCATTCAATATTCAATATTATTATATTACTAAATGTATGTAATAAGTAGAGATCGGCAGGGTTATTCTAAATCATTCGAAAGCAAATTCGGATTCGGAAATTTCCTTTACTTTGACATGGATCTTTGCAATTGACAATACATCCGACCACTTTTGATATTTTAATTCGAAAAAATCTGTGATTCTAAATCGAAAGATTTCCGCGACAAAATAGCTCACGGATTTATCAATAGGTTTTCGAATTATTGAGAATCAGGCTGATAATCCGATGCATATTTCACTAAAGTTAAACTACTATGGAAGGGCAAAAATCAGTCAGTAAAAGTAGGGAAAAGAATAAATTACTACGTAAAAAATCAGTCAGTAAAAGTAGGGTAAAGAATATATTGCTACGTCAAAAACCAGTCAGTAAAAGTAGGGAAAAGAATATATTGCTACGTCAAAAACCAGTCAGTAAAAGTTGGGAAAAGAATATATTGCTACGTCAAAAACCAGTCAGTAAAAGTAGGGAAAAGAATATATTGCTACGTCAAAAACCAGTCAGTAAAAGTTGGGAAAAGAATATATTGCTACGTCAAAAACCAGTCAGTAAAAGTAGGGAAAAGAATATATTGCTACGTCAAAAACCAGTCAGTAAAAGTAGGGAAAAGAATATATTGCTACGTCAAAAACCAGTCAGTAAAAGTAGGGAAAAGAATATATTTACGTCAAAAACCAGTCAGTAAAAGTTGGGAAAAGAATATATTGTTACGTCAAAAACCAGTCAGTAAAAGTAGGGAAAAGAATATATTGCTACGTCAAAAACCAGTCAGTAAAAGTAGGGAAAAGAATATATTGCTACGTAAAAAATCAGTCAGTAAAAGTAGGGTAAAGAATATATTGCTACGTCAAAAACCAGTCAGTAAAAGTAGGGAAAAGAATATATTGCTACGTCAAAAACCAGTCAGTAAAAGTTGGGAAAAGAATATATTGCTACGTCAAAAACCAGTCAGTAAAAGTAGGGAAAAGAATATATTTACGTCAAAAACCAGTCAGTAAAAGTTGGGAAAAGAATATATTGCTACGTCAAAAACCAGTCAGTAAAAGTAGGGAAAAGAATATATTGCTACGTCAAAAACCAGTCAGTAAAAGTAGGGAAAAGAATATATTGCTACGTCAAAAACCAGTCAGTAAAAGTAGGGAAAAGAATACATTGCTACGTCAAAAACCAGTCAGTAAAAGTAGGGAAAAGAATATATTGCTACGTCAAAAACCAGTCAGTAAAAGTAGGGAAAAGAATATATTGCTACGTCAAAAACCAGTCAGTAAAAGTTGGGAAAAGAGTATATTGCTACGTCAAAAACCAGTCAGTAAAAGTTGGGAAAAGCAACCATATTAGCACGGCATATTAGCACCATATTACATTGTAACAGGTAACTGTCATTTGCACAGAAATATGAATAATATTATTCATATTTCTATGAACATTTGTGTCAAACCGGGTTTATTAAATCTCGTCGAATCGTATAATTTTTTCGACACAAAGTAATTTCCAGAATAACCAACATATTCACTTTAGGTAATATGAATCCGAATATCCGATCTCTAGTAATAAGATTACAACTACATCCTCTTATTTCTTATAAAACTAACAATACAAACAACATACAAATCAAATAATCCACAATCTACAAAGCGTCTACTTATTAAAAACCTTATTTAATATATTGAGCAGAGATAGGTTATTAGGATAGGTAGTTTCGTACGTAAACTAAACTATTACATTATTTAATTACTTTTGGACAGTTCAGTCATTTATTGTCAGCCCTGTAGTTTTTTTTACCTGTAGAGTTACCACCTGGGCCATTCTCAGGTATATATATATCTCTCTTTTAGAGCATAAAACTAACTAATATGACTAAATGAATATATTAAGGTTTACGCCACCTACCAGTATAAATAAGAACTACATCGGTTCTATTTATTCACAGTAGATGGCGGTATGGTATTTGAAGACTGAATATTTAGCATACGATATTTTAAAATTATTATGTACTGTTTTGTGTTCATTTGTCACAAAATAAACTGTTATTATAATGTTAATATTTATAGTTAATATTTTCTAGTTTGTAGATATCCGGAGTACTCTTGCACACTGAAAATAGAAAGACAATATTAGTGCGATGTGAGTATAATTGGTGAAAAAATAAACGCGCGGATGCTTTAGTTTTTCGAAAGGAATATTGTATCAGACAGAGTAAGCAGACCTAATTGTTTTGTATGTATGTTCATATTTTCAGGTGTCGTATTATTGATCTTGCAAAGTTTTAAGTTGATTTTTTTCCTAGATAACCTGCCAAAAATGGTGCTGTGATTGTAATAGGGTAATGTATTCCATATGAGAAAAAATTTAAGAACATATTATCGAGATAGCTAAGGCAAAACGCAGTCGGAAAACGTTAGTTTTAGTTCGTAGAATAATCGCCATGTTATTACGTCATACGGCTATGTTAACTTAGAAGTGTCAACTGTCAACTATCATATCACTGCATTTGTTTACTCAGCCAACTGTCGTCATGACCACAGAGCAATAATATGACGTCCACTGCGTCCAGCGTTTTCGTCAAATCACGAGTGAAATTTGAATGTGCAAAATGTAAATGCATTTTAATGACACCTAACATTATTGAATTAAAATTTTGTGAATATTTTAGTGTCATTAGCACTATAGAATCTAATTGAGACAGTTCTCAGAAATGGGTGTAATACCCGTTTTAATTTTTAATGTTTATTTTTTTTTGTTTGAGTGAGTCTAGTTTTGTTAAAAACTGGCAATAAAAGTTTTATGATTATTTGATACTTTTATTTTAGAGGAAAACCACTTAATGTATTGACTTAAAATAAGATAAAATTGTTACTACGAATACTAACATTGTTATTGTTACGACTTTTTTCATTATTTGAACCGAAAAGATATGCAAAAACATACGTAAATGTAAATTTCTCGACAACCCGAGAAGACCTGAGTAATTAGCCTCGAGAATTCTCGAGACCCGAGAAATGATGAGCTCGAAATAAGTAGAAGTCATGGTGCAGTCCAAGTCACACCCTCAGTGGGCCTCAGTATAAATGTGGACCGGTTTTGGGTGGAAAAACAGAGTTATTTTCTGTTGCACGTTGGCACCTGTCAACATTGTCATAGAAATTTCTCGTAGACGGAGTATATTAACACAGACCTGGCATTAAAATAACAATAAAAATATGAGAAGGATAAAACTATACAATCACTAGTATGAGTGAGCGTGACAGACGACAATTTTTATCCATCTCTGCGTATGCGATTTTATTGTTTGGCTCCAGCTCTGGCTCCATCTCCGGTGGCGCCCATTGGCTTTCACCCGCTGTCATGTATGACCCGACCAAATTACGTTGTTCATTTTATCTTATAGCTTGCATATGTATCACGTGGTCATCATTTTAGTCGGGTTATATCTCTATAGCTATTTCATAGCATACGCTAATGTCTTGTCTATTTAATATTCCGTCTACGGAAAATTCTTAACATTTTGACGATAGTAAACTTCTATAATAACGAGTCGATCAAACGACGGAAGGTATTTCTTGGAAGTTCTCGGACGTCTCAACATTACATAGTCGTACATATAACAATAATTATAACAACAGGAAGTGGTGAGCAACGCCTTCTTTTGTGCAGTCAGCCATAAGCTACAGAACATCAATTAACACAATCAACATCAAAATATTACAGGAATAGGGAAAGGTCACATCAAACATCAAGAATAACGACAGTATATTAATTCTTATAGTAGATGTAGACAAGCTGTGCCCCGCGGTTTTACCCGCGTAGACATTTTTCCCGAAGGAAAACGGGATAAAAAGTAACCATGTGTTATTCCAGGGTCTTGGCTATCAACATACCAAATTTCAGCTCAATTGGTTGAGTAGTTTCAGCGTAAAGAACATACCACAAACTGTCGCCTTTATAATAATAGTGGGATAGGATTGCTGCAATAATACAACAATAATTGGCAAGTTCCAGCCACTTCAAACGACTTACGTTATACTCCTAGTCTCCTAGTAATCTAAATTTAATGGCAATTGTCTTTCTAGGCTTAGCGTGCTACCATCGTCGACCGCATCATCACTTACCAATGGGTGAGATAGTGGACAAACGTTAGCCTTAGATAAATAAAAGTCTAGACCGACTGACTTTCTAACATTAGCAGATATACAAACGTCATAATGGAACTTAAAATGGCTACTGCCATTGCTAGGGTTGAGTCAATCAAGGCCATCAATGGACCAATGGACAATCAATGGCAGCCATTTTAAGTTTCATTATGACGTTTGTATATATGAAAAAAAAAACCGGACAAATTTTAAAGTTTTATTTATTAAGTAACAAATTTTACATCGTACAACTTTTTATATATTTAGTGTTCTTTTGTCCGGTTTACCAAGATTTTCTTGACTGGACATGCCTAAAGAAAACCGAACTGTCCGGTCGAAAACCGTACATCTGGCAACCCTATATGCACCTTTTAAAAGTTATTTGCATACGACGCCTCCTTGTATGTATAGAAACCTTAAAGGTAGAAAATACATATAATCATATTTGTATTTCCTACCATGTATAGAAACCATGGATGGTTTCTATACATGGGCTGGTTGTCTTATGTAAATGACAGCTATTATGATTTATCATTTAAGAGCGAACGCGGGGTGAACTTTTCCATACAAATGTATACCCCCGTTTCCTCCCTGAAAAAGCTTCTAGAGCAAAATTTGTTAGTACAAAAAATCAAAGTCTGCTGTAGCTATGCCCCTATCATTTGCTTTTTTTGACCAACCAATTGCAAAAAGAAATATAAGCCTATTATTGTCCTCTTTAAGATTTTTGAAGGGTCATATTTCTATTTGCAATTGGTTGGTCAAAGAAGAAAAATGATAGCTACAGTAAACCTTGATTTTTTGTAGACACACATTTTGCTCTAGAAGCATTTTTCATGGAGAACAGGGGAATACATTTGTATAGAAAAGTGCACCTCACGTTCAGGATTGCTTTAACAGATTATTTGAAAAACGCAGTCTGCTTGCAAATGATTGATTTACTAACTGTTTTAAGCTCGATTTTGTTTCTTTTAATAAAATTCTTCTAATAGACCAAAAAAGGTAAATTACAAGAAAAGCTAGTCATGTTAGAAAACAAGTTCACCATACAAATTGTATGAGATATACAGCTTACTAATTATAAGTTTAAAGTTTTTTAAATCCACCATATATCATACGCTTTATAATACCTCTCTCTTTTGTAGAGTGAGCGAGAGATAGAGACCCGTTATATTGGAAATATTGTAAAGGTTTGGATTACATTGAGACGATCGTCATGCCATACATTTATTGCCTTTCTCATAAACGTATAATTCTACACTGAAACGTGCTACAAGCGTACTTCAAATTGCTTCTATAGATTTTTTAGATGATATTTTTTTTAAACTATTGTGTTGAATTTTCCTTCGTCAATATAATATACGAGTACCAATATTTCATTTCATTGATCGAAGTATCATATAGATTCGTAGCAGCTGACAATCTTATTAAGTAAATGTTCGGTAAGAACATAAAAGAAGATTGTATTAAATGAGTCGAAACTTTTTAGGTAAATAATGGGTAAATATGATAATGGCGTCTCGCTTAATTATTGGCTTGGTGGGGAACGGAGAGCCACTTTATCACCATCATTATTAACAGCCTGTATTCGTCCACTGTTGGACAAAGGCCTCTTCTACGTCACTTGAAATTACAAATCTCCGAGGTTGGAACGTCCGCGCTAGTGGCGCTTCTGGCGGTCAAAAATATTACGAACAATTTTTTTCTTTTAACTCGTAGTTTTAAAATGAACGTGATTTTTTATAATAAAAATATTTTCTGTATCTATTATTTATTAATAATTCATTAGAGATATTGCGTAAATAATTACATAATAGTAATACACTGAGTCGATAATATTCTTTTGCTTTTAATATGTTTTAATAATAATTGATATACGACACCTGTGTTCCTACTTATTAATCCATAGTTAGTACTTTGTTTTTAAATAAATTGAATGTATGGTCTGTACACGAGATTCTCAAACACAGACATTATTAGATATCAGATATTTGACGGATGTTTTATGTTTATATTAGTTTTAGCCGACTTCCAAAAAGGAGGAGGTTTTCAATTAGTCAGTCTGTATGTTATTTTTCTATGTTTGTTACGCGATTACTCCGCTAATTGTGTAAACCTATTCGAATGATTATTTTTTTAATTGGTAAGGTACATCTCGATATATATATACAATAGACTAGCAGCCCGCCCCGGTTTCGCACGGGTAGAACATATATGCCTACAAAATTTGCATCAGTTTGTTGCATCGAATATAAAATATGAACATATTTAACAATCATCGTCATATTTCATCCAATTTACACAAAACCTTAACGAATTATGGACCTAAACCTTCCTCATAAACACTCTGGCTATTGGTGAAAACCGCATGATAATCCGTTCAGTAGCTATTGAGATTATTGCTAACAGACAGACAGACGCAGTGATGAACTTTGTTTTATAATACTTACGTAGTGATATTGGACGGCCCTTTGGCGTAAAGGATAGTTACCCTGATTCTGACCCGACGGTCGTTGGTTCTAATCCTAGCTATATACCTACCAATGAAAGTTTTATGTGCATTCATGAATCATGAGTTTTCGTACAGTGGTTGTGGGATCATTAAATCTACCAAAAAGTAGCTTACCATCAAGGAGGACATCTGCCGCCGTAACCTTACACCGTTCCCCGACGCAAAATGTAGGGGTAATATACGTTTAACGTGTGTATCTGTGTGTCTGTCTGTAGCATCTTAGCACCTAACCGGATGAACCGATTTTGTTTTTATTATTGATAGTTTTTTTTTGTTTGATAGATGTCTTTATCGAGAGTTTTCTTAGCTTTGATTCATGAAAATTCGTTCAATCGTTATAAAACTATGAGCTTTTTTCTAGTTAATTTCGCTATGAAATCAACTTTCATAGGTCTGATCAATTCGAAAATCTTCTTCTTCAACGATATTGTAAGAACATGGAAGCATTGACCTGATGCTGGGACATCTCCTGGACTCTACAGAATACTCAAATCCTCACCAACTTACAGCTCAGATTTTAAATGATCGGTGTGATCGGTGAGGATCTACAGCATAGCTAAGCTTATAAAAATATTTTCGTAGTAACTATGACCTAATCTGTGGTTGCACTGCAAATATTTTATTAATTTTGCGATGCGTGTTTCTGAAATTCGTGATATCTTCTAGAGATTTCATTTGAATTATATACTGTAAAGGACAATTTTAATCTATAATATGTGGCCAAGCTAATTAACGTAATTATTTGGATAA
Source organism: Cabera pusaria (assembly GCA_954871355.1). Classification (NCBI taxonomy): domain Eukaryota; kingdom Metazoa; phylum Arthropoda; class Insecta; order Lepidoptera; family Geometridae; genus Cabera; species Cabera pusaria. The sequence continues at coordinate 1,221,431 of OX940885.1, read as the reverse complement.
GGATTAATACTATATACTTGAAAATAGCCTTGGAAGTTATGTCATATTTTTTAACAAAAAATTTAAGATTAAAATGGTTACTGTGAGTCAACCTTAAGAGATAGACATATGCTGTCGCGGACTTTTTTGTAGGTCTTATTAAGTTGTACAACTCTTGCATAGAAAATATTCTTCTATCTATTTTCAATTAAGCAGCGTTCGTAAGAAACGTGTTTTTTCGACCGTTTTTTTGCCGACTTAGGTTGCAAATTAGGTCTCCATGAATGTACCTTTGATTTAAACGGGATAATATATAGCCTATTTTCATTCCGAAAGTCCATTCTATGTATTAGTGGAAGAATTTTTTAAATCGGTTCAGTAGTTTTTGAGCCAAATCATTACAAACATACAAAAATACAAAATACAAATGTTCTCTCTTTATAATATTAGTATAGATAACGCAAGTATCACGATTTGTATTGAAACTAAGAGTGTCAACTTTTCAATACATTCTGTGACGGCACAGCCGAAATGTAGTGACGGAAAAAGTTATAGGAAATATGTCCTTGCTATTGGAGCCTCGAAATTTTTTTGGGCTATTGCAGTGAACTATCATGCAACGAGGCATTTTTATAGTTTCAAAAACAGACACGAGGTGGCCAACCTGGACTTTTGGGCGGGGTTCGGACACGGGAAGTACACACAATTGCGTTATCTATTGTATACATTATATATCTGTGGTAAACACTTTAAACTAGGTACTGATAATGACTATAGTCCGACAATCTCGTGCGCGACCGTCCCGCGGGGTGTCAGACGGTGGCGGGGACGAGGTACCCAAGATGTCAGCGGGTAGCGGGTGGTAGCGGGGAAGGGAAGCGTGTATAGCCGTGTCACAGATTATATAATAGTTGCTACGTAGCCGTGTGCTAGAATGACCGCTACCTCGTCCCCGCCACCGTCTGTCACCCCGCGGGTCGGTCGCGCACGAGGTGGCCGGTCTATAGCGCAGCATTTTAAGTCGGTTCTTTTCGTTCTATAAGCGATAATAAATTATTAATACTCGATGACGTATTTAGTGTTTATTGTGTGACTTATGCGTTTATGACAAAGTTCCGTTATACGAATGTTATTGTTTTACCTGTGCCGTTTAATTTATCAGATGTAACGTCAGTTAGGGTTATACATCTTTATGAAATGGTAGCAGAGCGACGATTCACGACGGTTCTGCTTCATAAAACAAATAATATTACCACAATAATACACAATGGGATGTAAGGGAGCACAAATACACCTCAGTGCTCCCAGTCAACGTCACCTGCCCGTGGTACATCCTGTTGACCAACAAACAAGGCTCCGGCGACCGACAAATGGCGGTATAACCATTGGAAAATTATGACGTAGCTAAATACTACAGGCCGGTGACGGGCAGCAGCGTCACCGGTGCTAGGCGCTACGTCCTGTGATCGCCAACCCGCCTGCCCAGAGCCGCGAAAGTCACACAGAAAGACAGTGACTGGAAAAGAAGAGCCGAAGATCGGGCTCTGTGGCACATCTTGGGAGAGGCCTACGTCCAGCAGTGGACTGACACCGGCTGATGATGATGATGATGATGAATATTCACTATAGTATAAGTTGGTTTTATGTTATTATGTATCATGACATACCATGCATAGCAAACATGTTATTACTGTGGTTTAGTAAATAAAGAAATCTGAAATCACTTATCTCCATTTCAAGACTCTAGAATAGGTAGATAGGCACATGATATGGCTCTAACCGGGTAAAGAATGACTCATGGATTGGCGAACAATGTCATCAATCGTGTATGAATGCAGACTGTCATTTGTAGTAGCTATCTTCTTCTTTATAAAGTGCGATCAAAGGATACGACCGTACATGTCGAATATTTCTGCATATCTGCGATTTTACAAGAGAGTAAAAATCTATAGGGTACTTCCCGTTGACCGATAATCATGAAGTTAGGCAATAAACACAACACATGTAAAGGAAACATCTGAAAACTGTAAATATGTATATGAACTTACTATTGTTTTTTGCGGTTGATGAAATAACCGTTTCCAGGGATTGAACGGCGAAGTTAAGTTTGTCCTAGTTGTAACCTAGTTTCTATTTTAGTTACTGTTAACAATAATGTTTACGAGTATATACAGAAACCCCGGTACGCGAATCCAACTCGCACTAGGTCGATTTATTTTAGGAAAACGATCCATTAAAAAGAGTATTGGAAATTTGACTGCAAAACTATACAATTTATGTATGTAAGCATTGTTAGTGTATAATTTTATAACTTTTTTACTGTATGTAGTTATATGTTTATACAGACAACAACTTTTAAAACTACATATATCAAAAGTATTGCATTGAAGTTTTCTTGCAACGCTTATGTCATCACGTTTTACAAATAAGCACACACACACACACACGCACGAACGCACGCGCTCTCTCACACTCAAATACACACACACACACACCTAGGGATGGGGTCATGGCAATCAATGGTAAGGAAGCTAGGTATTGTAATCATATTTTTTGATACAATATCTTACTGCTATTATTTTAGCTTATCTAATGCATTATTTGAATGTTTTACTGTTTTGGATACAGAGTTAACATATTTTTTTTTATACTAAGTGCCTCCTACATTCATGCGTGCACGATCTAGGCGGCGATCAGATAGCGCAGTAGTATTTGTACCGACTGGTTCACACCATACGCGATCAGAAAACAATTAAAAAGTACTGAGATCACGCCCGCAGATCGCAGGACGCCGCGGTGTGGCGGTACCATAATTCCTATACAGTTTATTATTTTAAATTATTTAAGGTTACAAAATAAATTATATATATATAATACATACCGGCGCGCCTCTTTGGCGAGTTTAGCTTTTCTGATCCTGTTGCAATACCACAAGCATAGAATCATTGCAAGCGCAGACCCGTAGTATATTATTGGCTTCATATCGAACTGAAAAATAATAACGTAATTTTAAACTTTAAACTTTCGCGATTTGAACACTTAAGCCCGTTTGCACTAAACTTAAGAATCGCCTAAGTTTTTAAAATATCTCAATTACAGCAACATCGGGAATCAAAATCTCAAAATATATCTTGCAGATAGCCTAATGATCCTATATGTATCTATATTTTAAGATTTTGGTAGCCGGATTTGTTTATTTTGTGATATTTTGACAAGCTAAGGCGATTCTTAAGTTTAGTGCAAACGGGCAATAGTTATAAATATGAAAATACGGGACTTATCGCGCCTAAAACATAAATTTTATTTAACTCGACGTTTCGACCAAGTTGCATTGATCGTGGTCACGAGACGACTGTTAAAATTAATGTTTTAGGCGCGATAAGTCCCGTATTTTCATCTTTATAACTATAATAACGTAATTTTTAATAACAATTAAATTAATAATTTAAGATCGATTAGATAAAAAAGCCGACTTCAAATGCCGGTCTAGTCATTTTCATAAGTTTGAGGTGTTTATCTCCATATCTCTGGAGACACTTATCAGATCTCGATAAAATTACAATAAGGCAGCCCAGCCCGTACACACTCAATCTCGATCGCGATCACTGAGTTCTGATCGCGATCAAGCCACAACATTACTCGTTCAATCTTAATTTCTTCAGTCTGTGTATCGTTACAATAAGACCAAATAATACGCATATTATACTCTCAAACAAAAAGATTTTTCTAAACCAGTTAAGAAATGACGGGATTCTGAGGTAACAAACATACAAAAATTGTATATATGAAGGCGAATTGAGAGTGCACGTAATAGTACGGTTGGCAACCCTACATTAATCAGGGGAATTAAACATTTTTGAAGTGAGAAGTTTGACGTTTAGATGCAAGCTGAATGGCTCATTACTTTTGTTTCTTTTTAAGGTAAAAGGTTCTAAGGTTGTCCCATTTTAATTTCATTGAGATCTGATTAATATCTCCAGTGATATGGAGATAAATACCTCAAACATAAGAGAATGTACTGGTTTTAGAAGAAGAGTCCCAAGAAGATTATACACAATGGAAGTTGCTATTGCGTATTCTTTTGAAGACTAAAAAATATGACCTTGAATAATGTTTTTAGATCTTTCTTCACGTTGACTTTAGTTTTTGACAGATATTCTTACGGTAACTGTGAGCGAGATAGAAACAGGTGGGGAGAATTAATTGTCTTCACAGGAATGTTCTACCGGGCAAAGTCTAAGTAAAGTTAGGGTGCAAAGTTAGTTAATATTTTTTTACATGACATGACGTTTGACGAAGATGGCGGCCATAACAGTCCCGCGACACTGCATACATAATTAAATAACTCAGAATTATGAACGTACTTTGTACCAACCAACACTGCAAAAAAAAATGTATAAGCATAATACCACATAGTTACTACGTAAATAATACTTTCCGTTGTTAGGTTGGCTACACAGTGCTTTCATAATTTGGGTATTAACAATGTAGGGAAGTGCCAACTCTTATAACGTTTATTGCACAGGGCCATTTTGAACATTGTCCTTTGATACCTTGATGACACCTTTATGACTAGTGAATATCTTTACTAGCGCGGCATTTAAAGTCAATTTTTTAGGGTTCCGAACCCAAAGGGTACCAAATGAACACTTTCTGAGACTTTGTTGTCCGTTCGTCCGTCCGTCCGTCCGTGTGTCTATATGTGCGCACTTTACAGATCTGTATTTTCTTAACCGTAATAGGTACATACTTGAAAATTTCACAAAGTATATATCCGTCAGTGTACAACGGCCCAGAAATTTTATAGATGCGTGTAGTTTAATTAAAACTTGTTTTGCACTAAAAAGGGTAAAATAAATTATTTAAAAAAAAAAACGACTTGATAACCACAAACAGGCACTCAAAAGCGAAAAATAAATTACTTAATATAATTATTATAAGCGCTACCCACTTATCTATTTGAAGTCGGTGCCAGCCAAGTCTAATAGGTAGTAGATAGATACTACCCACATGTATCTACCTACTTACTACTACTATCTATCTACTATCCAATAGACTTGGCTGGCACCGACTTCAAATAGAAGTGGGTAGCGCATATAATAATTATATTAAGTAATTTATTTTTCGCTTTTGAGTGCCTGTTTGTGGTTATGAAGTCGGTTTTATTTATTTTGAAAAATAATTTAGATAGTTTATTCCAAATCAGTTTAGAAATGGCGGGGTACTGAGGTAATAAACATAAAAAAATATGTATATACAGGCGAACTGACAGTACACGTAATAGTACTGTTGGCAACCCTACATTAATCAGGGGAATGAAACATTTTTAAATGTGACGTTCTACGTTTAGATGAATGCTGAATGGCTCATTACTTTCGTTTCTTTTTATTAGCTTTTTATTATCTTCACCTGTATGTTTGTAACCGACTTCTTTGGGCGCGATTTTGACCCACTTTAAACGGCCAGATTTCGTTCAAACTTTGTAGATTTATCGAGGACCGATGACAATACACTAATTTGATAAAAAAATATTCCATTTTTCAACTAAAAAGTAGAAAATAAATAATAGTTTGAAAAAACTAAAAAACACACTCTTTATAGAAAACCGAACTAAAAATTAAAAATAAATTTTAATAAATTTAAATTAAGAATAGTGTTAAAAATTTCAATAAATATAACTTAATAATAGTGTGAATAAAGAAAAAAATATTTTATTTAAAAAAAAAGCGTGGGGTGCTTTTAAGATATTATCAAAATGATAATCACTCTACTCATAACTGTCAATAAAATATTTATAACTATTGACACAATGCATCTCACGCTTTTTAAAAAATAAAATATGTATTTTTTTATTTATAATCAAAGCAGCAATAAGTTTTGCTTTTTTATATCTAGAATAATAATTATTGATATTATTATAATTTATTAAAGTGTTATTAAAGTGTGTTGATTATTTGACGTGTGTGTACACACACACGTCAAATAATATTTAATAGTGCAGTGCTTTTTAATCTAATATATAAAATTCTCGTGTCACAGTTTTCGTTGCTATACTCCTCCGAAACGGCTTGACCGATTTTGATGAAATTTTTTGTGCTTATCCGGTATCTATGAGAATCGGCCAACATCTATTTTTCATCCCCCTAAATGTTAGGGGTAGTCCACCCCTAAATTTTTTATTTTTATTTTTAGACAAAATTTTTAATTTCTATTTTTTTATGATACAACATACAAAAATACATACAATCCTCAATTTTCACCCTTCTACGATCAACCCTTATTAGCCATTTTAGTAATTTAATCATTTTTCCTCCATACATACTTACAATAAGTAAGCTATTTTTTGTCTACACTAGAAATTACTACGAAATTATTTATATGGCAAAACAATGTTTGCCGGGTCAGCTAGTTTGCCTATAAGTATGCTCATGTACACGAGTAACAACCTAAGAAGCCCTTAGAGAGAAACCTGTCTATAACTACGTCGAATTCAAATGTAATGGCTTGTATAGATGTAAGGCCGATAGTTGCACTTGCAGAGCTTTCAGTCCACTGAATAAGTTTTACGTGGAAGAATATTTAATCAAAACGTTTTTCTATAGATAATATTATTATAATATTTATAAGATGTGATTAAATTTAATAGCATTATCGACAAGAGTATAATAATTTACTATGATCATCTGGTACTTAAACTAGGCTCTGAACCCGTTAATTATGCCAGATTTACAAGGTTTTTTAGGGTGCCGTAGCCGAATGGCAAAAAACGGAACCCTTATAGATTCGTCATGTCTGTCTGTCTGTCTGTCCGTCTGTCCGTCCGTATGTCACAGCCATTTTATTCCGAAACTGTTAGGACTACAGAATTGAAACTTAGTATGTAGATGTATTCTGTGAACCGCTTTCCGATTTTTATACAAAAGTTAAAAAAATAAAAGTTTAAGGGGGCATCCCATACATGGAACTGAAATTTTTTCTTCAAACCTATACATGTGGGGTGTCTATGGATAGGTCTTCAAAAATGACATTGAGGTTCCTAAAATCATTTTTTCTCAAAGTCAATTATTTGAAAGATGGCGCGTCTAAAGTGGTAAAATGTGTGTCCCCCCCCCCCCCCTCTAACTTTTAAAGTATCGGAGTAAAAAATCTAAAAAAAATATATGCTCTAGATCTCAATAAAAACTAACAACGAAAATTGGTTTGAACGAGATACAGCCAGCAGTTTCTGAGATATGGCGACCGCAAAGATAACTTTGTTTTTCATACAAACACTATGAAAAACAAAGTTAATTTTGAAGTTGCGAAAAATAATAGTTATGGAATATTTAACTGCGTTACGGAACCCTACGAGTGCGAGTCCGACTTGCACTTGGCCAGTTTATTTTTAAATATAAAGCTTAAAAGTGTAAATGTGGTCTTGTTAACCCCTACAACTAAGCTAAATATTATGTTTCTTTGAAGTGTTTCACACTTTATATTTTTTGGATTGTGTTTAACAATTTAAGCTAAATATACTTGTGTCTGGAGTGGGTGCACGTCAATAGTGTCATAGGTGTTACAATGTATTTTATTAGGTGCATTTTTATGTATGAACAAGAATAAGAATATGAAGGGCACTATTAGTATTAAGCAGCTTGAGAATTCTTCAAACAGAAAACGTAACAATAATTTAACCGATTATTCGACCGACCGTATCTACTTTTTTTATGTTTGTTTGCAAATAACTTCGTCGTTTATGAACCGATTTTGATTATTACTTTTTTGTTGGAAAGGGGATATCCCAAGTGTGGTACCATGGTAATTTCACCGAGGTCAGATAAGTACTTCCAGAGATATGGAGATAAACACCTCAAACTTGGTACTGAAAATTAATAGCAATTAACGCGGCATATGAGGTCGATTCTTTTAGTTTCTTAAACGATCTTATTAGTTTAGGAAGAGGTACAGAAAATGATCTTAAAATATTATTGGGTGTGGTGTAATAACCGTGTATTTATGTTTACCCTTTGAGGACAGGACGAAGGGTCAAGAAGACAGTAAGATGATAAAATGCAACCTCTGACTTTGAGAATCTTATTCAATTGCATCGAATAGTAGCGGTACTTCTATTGTGTACCGAGAATTTCCAATCACTTTGCCACATTATTTATCGGTATGCCAGACGGTTAGATTTCGGAGGCCCACAGACACAGACTATCTATCAACTAATAGTCTGGTCGGTTTACTATGAAGATTAATGAAAATACGAACATTAATGCCCGTTTGCACAACTTAATATATACGTATATGTAACTATGTTACGTAGTATTATTATCTTTCCTATGACTATGTGTAATGTGTATTTGTAATATATCATGTTGATATTTATATTTTGTGAATGTTGTATTATATTATTATATAGTAACTATTTATATGAAATGAATGATTTATTGCAATTAATTTTATATAATTTAATTAATTAAAATATTATAATTAATATTTTATTGTACACCACCGTCTACTAACTACTTCCTGCTATTCTGTCCATCCAAAGGTTGTGTGGTAGAGATGTCGCTGTTAGCGATGAGACCGCCCATTGTTGTACCCTAGTAATTATTTTCTGTACATTTGTTTCTGCGTGTTGGTATACAATAAAGAGTTTTTGTATTGTATTGTCTTCAAACGGTACGCCAATGACTTCAAAATTCAGCTCCTCGTAAAGAAATAGACATTTTCTCAAACATGTACGATATACGAGCATATGTTGCGCAACCTTCTCTGGGATAAATCGAACTTACAGTAGCGAAAGTGTCCCGCAATATTGCAGCAGGCGTGCTCAAACGGTCGGATATGAAATGTGAAAATGAAAAATCTTTTGACCAGTGACCGGAAATTGCCCTATGGATGACGTGAATCCACTCTAGACACAAGCTAAATAAGCTTAGCTGTAGGGGTTAACAAAACTACTAGTAATGTGCAACAGACATTGCTAGTAAGCTTTTATAAAATCAGCAGTACATTACAAAAATAATTAAGATTCAAAAGTTCAAAAACTAAAACAACCGACTTCCATGCCACGCAAGTCAATTTCAGTAGCAAGTTTGAGACGTTTATCGTCATATCTCTGGAGATACTAATCAGATCTCGATGAAATTACAACGGGACCACCTCGGAAACGAACCCTACCGATTAAAAAAAGAATCAATCAAATCGGTTCACAATTGACGGAGAAATCGCGTAACATACAGACAAAAAAAACATACAGACGAATTGAGAACCTCCTTCTTTTTGGGAAGTCGGTTGAAAATACATTTTATTTCAATTTTTCGATAAATGGCATTAAAAAAAACATAATTACCGATACGTTGCATTCTTCTTCCCAGTTTTCGATCAGCAGATGTTTGTAAATTTTAGCAAACTGTTCCAGGGGACAGCGAAGGCCGCAGTTAGGAATCTCAAGTTGCACAGGCTCCACGATGTCAGGGGTATTACGGTAGAAAATTTTCACCAAGTGTACATAGGCCGAGAGATCTGAAAGATTTTTAAAACCATTTACATTTTGACGGCCCGGTGGCGCAGTGGGATAATGGTTTTGACGCCAGAGGTAGCGAGTTCAATCCCCGCCGCAGCAAAGGATTTTATTATCGAAATATTTTCATTCATTTCACAGTGGCCCTCCGGTGAAGGAAAAACATCGTTAAGAAACCTCCAACCCCCGCATTTTGGTAGGACACTTTTTCTAGTGCCCGTCTGGCCAGCTTCCACCCTCAAGTTGGAAAAACTGTCGCCAAAAATCTAATGTGTTCCGGCAGCTGTCTCTGAGAGCCAGTTCCCATTCTAGACCTAGCGTGCTACCATACCATCCTCGACCGCATCATCACTTTCTAACAGGTGGATAGTGGTCAAAACGCCTATAAAAAACGGTAGCAGTACCTACAGCTTTCTGAGCATGCAAAATCATATTGATTTTTTATGCAAACAGACTGCCCACCTGAATAGAAATAGTTCACTTTGCTGAACATTTGAAACACTCGAGGTATAATAGAAGATTTCATCTTAATCTGTCTCCTCTCACAAGCACTTATAATATTTAGAATTATAGTTAGTGAGGTTTACTCATGATAATAAAGTTCCAACCAGTACCTCCGACAGTTATCGTAACGATTGTAATGCGTAAACTCACGAGGAAATGCATCGGATATACACGAAATCTATGACGAGACAGTCCACAAAAAACAGTAGCGAGTATAATAGTACATTTATAATCATGACTCTTAATTTATTTCGGAGTATCGTTTCTAGGAAATCTTCTCTATTTTTTTTTAAATATCTTATAGTGCGTTTGACCACTATCATCTCACCTGTTGGTAAGTGATGATGCGGTCGAAGATGGTAAGCACGCTAGGCCTAGAATGGGAACTGGCTCTCAAGGATAGCTGTCGGAACACATTAGATGTTTGGCGACACATTTTCTAATTTGAGGGTGGTAGCTGGCCATGCGGACACTAGATAGTGTCCTACCACTATGCTAATTCTATCAGGGAAATATCAGCATCGCGGGTTTCATGATGCTTTGACACGAGTTAAGTAGCTACCTTTTGTAAAGTTGAGCCAATTATGTACGTCACCATCACTTACTATCAGGTGAGAACGGTCAAACACTTTACTTTAATAAATGAAAAATATATACAAACTATAAACCAAGAGTCTCTCAAAGATGAAGCAACTAAAATAAGGTATTTGCTTTAAAAATTGGAAGGGCAATTTCCTGCCCTGGCACGGACTGCATGTGACAGTGTCAAAGCAAAGCAAGAGAGAGATCGAAGAAAATATAGATAGATTGCGAAATAAATTATATGAGGTGATACGATTCGAGCATTTACCAATGGAAATGTTAACGCAAGGCCCTCTGCTGGCCATATGGCCATATGAGCGTGCGTAACTACGCTGTATTTTTAATACTGTATGCGTGTTTCAAGCTAGTGTGCGGGATGCGTGATGCTTGTTTACCTCGTCCCCCGTAAGTATCGGCAGAAAAAAAAGGTTTGCGGATTTCAACGTTAACATCTCTATTAGTAAATGCTCGAAGGGTGATACAGATTAAACGGCAAAAGAGACATGTTGCGACTACTCGAAATAAATTATGAGAATACAATAAATCAAAGACTTACCGTATACAAGTTCTATCAAAACGGTAGCAGTATATTCTGGGCAGTTGTTATCGAAAAGTTGAAGCGCTTTCAGCACATTAGCAACTGTCATGTCGTGCCCACTATACATGTGAAATTTCAATGGCTCCACACCATCTACATCTTCATATTTCATCTCATTGTCCGGGAGCCTGCTGTTGCGCGTGTGCATCGCCTTTATCATATTTTTCAGGATTTCATTCATGAGAGGTCCAACTTTAAGACGGGCAAGTTTCTTCGTGGATGCATCGACCGCGAAGCTGGAAATACGGTTGACTGTTGATTATTTCGTTGAGTAGCGTGCTATGTGAGAGGCTTGTGTCATATGCAACAATTGATGATGATAAATATGTAAGTGCATAGCTACCTCACGAAGCCACCAACACGACAATGCGTAATGATTCTTACAAACTACGCCGGTAAGCCGCGTAATAGCAAACCGGGCGGTAAAATTATAATTTTTTCAGAGTTAAGTTAATGAAACAGTACAAAATGTAGAGCAAAAGTAAATAGAATCAATGTTTCAAGTCTGTGTCTCTGTGTGCGTGCGTGCGTGCGTGCGTGCGTGTGTGCGTGCGTGTGTGTGCGTGCGTGTGTGTGTGTGTGTGTGTGTGTGTGTGTGTGTTATTGTGAGTCACACAACTAGCTCTTATCTTATAGTTGTAATTATCTTATCGTACATTCAACAACTAAGAATAATATACTAACTTCCCAAGAATTCAGTTATCTGACTATAGAAGGCACAAACTCTATCACTCCAACGCCGTCGTTCTGTTATCTTTGTACTCATGGTAATGACATTGTGTTCGCGCATAACCACACAATGAACATAAATAATTGACGAGCTGTCAGTACCTTATAGGTTTTATATTAGGCATCGGAAAGGTGTACATAGTAAAACTTTAATTACGGCACGCTGTGCTCGTTATCATAGAAGAAATGTAGTCTTTGTGCCTCAACCCAAACTACATTAAAATATTTTATTATGGATACCAGGTGAAAAATATGCTATTTTAAGAGTGTCTAGACTCGAATACGTTTTATGGATTTGAAGATAATTAATGACGCGTCATACTCAAGTTACAAGAGTCTCAAGATGCGGGTCATAATTCAGTATATTTATGTATACAATATAGATAAAATGTTAAATAAGATCGTTTAAAAAACTAAAACAACCGACTTCAATTGCCGCGCTATTAATTTTTCAGTACCAAGTTTAAGAGGTTTTTATCTCCATATCTCTGGAGATACTTATCAGATCTTGATTAAATTACTATGGTACCATTCTACGGATATCTCCTTTCCAACAAAAAAAAATAATCATCAAAATCGGTTCATAAACGACGAAGTAATCCGCGAACAAACTTAAAATATATATATATATATATATATCTCTATATATATCTATATATATATATATATAAATATACGGTCGTCGAATTGAGAAACCTCCTTTTTTCCAGTCGGTTAAAAACAAAATATGGTATACACCTAAGAATATAACAGTCCTTACTCAGTTTATATAGCTACAAGAAAAGCCAAGCCGGAATTAGGGAACCGATTGGCGACATGATACTGTTTGTTGGATGGTTTGAGCCACGGCCGCAGCCTTATCATCAGTGGTCACCTATTTAGCACTACTGAGTGATCACGGGTAGGCAATCATCTTTCATACCTCATTTGTTACAATAACAATTAATATAGTTAATATGTGATAAATATTGGTGTTTGCTACGCCAAAACGATTATTCAAAACGATCACTGTCGTGTCACAAATTTGTATTTTTTTTGTTTTTACGAAGTTTGGTATATTTTTCAATCTAAAAAGAGCTTATTATGCTTATATTATACTTAAAATATTTAAAACTAGCTGTACTTCGAAACAACTTTTAAAATGTCGCTACACTGCATGTTGTAAACTGATAGAAATATATATAAAGGAATATACAAATATTAAAAAAAAAGTGTGGTTTTATGAAACCACGATGCAAGTGTTTTTTTTTATGTGTAGCTACGGTAGCTAGCTACTATGTCAGCAGTTGACATGACACAATAGCATGTATAGAAATATGGCTGCGGAAGCGTCCACCAATCACAGCTAGACCTTAATGGCATACATCATATCCACCAATCAAGCTAAAGCACCGGCGAAATGTGTAATGCGACATGCTAAAAAATTTGAGGCGATGTAATAAAAGATTCACTTTAAAAATGTATTTAGTTAAACTACTGTACCTATACTTTAATGTACTGTTGTTTCTCTGGCTGTTTGAAACAAAGTATAGCAAACACATCGAGCTTAGGTACATGTAAACCAGAGGCGCCCATCATAAACTGACTTACGTGTCGAGTGGTGCGCGATCGGGCGTGAGGAGTACTTACGCTAAACTAAAGTAAACGAGATGTAGATTCAGCACTGCTTTTTATTTGGACGTAGAGCTAGTTCGCGACGCGTCATCTGGTAGGTATAGGTATAGGTAGTAGTACATATACATTGATTAGCAAACATAAAAACTTTCACATTTATTAATATTAGTAGAATAGGATTATATTTAAATGATAGCCGGATAAGTAAAAGAAACATATCCACAACGATAATACGGTAGTACAGGTCACTGATAACGAAAACGATAATATTACTAATGACTACCCAGTATCGCCGGGAATAGATCGAATTATAATTATCGTATTTAGGTACATCTTTATCACCAACAACGATCGGTTTGGGAGACTTGGTAACATGACATGACATTTATATTCCAACTATTTTTGTCACATGCGGGACTATTATTTGGCTCTGCAAGTATATTTGTGTTATATTTAACGATAGATCGAACAGAACTTAAATTTATAACCACCCCCGACTGATCATGTATAATCAGTTCATTGAGGCCATTCTAATGATCCTAAATACGACAATTCTGCTATTTGTCGGTAAAGAGTTGAGTATTCTGCAGATTCTAGGAGAGGCCCAACATCAGGACAAGGTTACCATGTTCTTACAATATCATTTAGAATAGAAGAAAACCATTTATTCAGGCAAAAACACTGTACACAACAACAATACGCATATTAAGAGTAACAACGTAATTCGATTACTAATAAATATATATTTACTACTTATACTAGACACTAGAAAGTTTAAAAGTTCATTTAAGTAACAGATAGTGAATTTTCGAATTGATCAGACCCATTAAAGTTGCAAAAAGTTGTTTCAAAGATGCCTGTTACAAATCTAATGGCTAATTTATATGATCCCGTTGCTTCCGGGGCTCACTATTGCAACTCTCGCCAACGGCAGGGTATTCAAAATAATATAATACTACTACTTAGTACTAGAAGTGCCCCGCGGCTTCGCCCGCGTTAAAAACTCCTTTTATTTACTTAACACTTTTCTTTTGTAAAAACGATTCTATCATTAAAGACATCAAATATGAATTAGCCAAATCGGTTTTCATGTTATCGCGTGACTAAGGCAAATCGAGATTCATATTTATAAAACCCGAAAAACCCAAATTTTCATACTTTTTTACCAACCCCATTTCGAAAAATCCTACAACACGTACTTACTAATTTACTAACAGAAGTACTTATGTGTAAAGTTTCGAATAAAATAGACTATCTCATCTTGTTTCGCTATACAAACTTTGAATCCCCGTTCCGTATCCGGGGGGAAATTTTAGAAAATCCTTTCTGAGCGGATACCTACGTCATAATAACTATCCGCATTCTAAATTTCAGCGCAATCCGAAACAATATTGATTTTAAGACTTTGTTACCCCAGTTCACCCTCTAAGGGTGGCATTTTGAAAAAGTCTGAAACTCATAAATAAAATGACTATTCAAACTTTGAACCCCCGCTTTATCCCCTTCAGGGGTGAATTTTGGAAAATCCTTTTTCAGAGGTTACTAACGTCGTAATGACTATCTGCATGCAAATTTCAGCGCATTCCGAAACAATATTGATTTTCACACTTTGTTACCCCATTTCACCCTTTAAGGGGTGGAATTTTAAAAAAACCTGAAACACGTATTTCCTTATTTTTTTACTGGAGCACTTGTATGAAGTTTCGAATAGAAAATACTGTCTAATCCTGTTTCTCCATACAAACTTTGAACCCCCGTTTCAACCCCTTAAGGGGTGAATTTTGGAAAATCCTTTTTCAGGGGGAACTAACGTCGTAATTACTATTTGCATGCCAAATTTCAGCGCAATCCGGAACAATATTGATTTTCAGACTTTGTTACCCCATTCACCCTTTTAGGTGTGGAACTTTGAAAAATCCTAAAACACTTTTTTACTTATTTTTTTACTGAAGCACTTGTGTGAGGTTTCGAATAGAAAAGACTATCTAATCTTGTTTCTCCATACAAACTTTGAACCCCTTTCTTAAAATCCTTTCTTAGTACACCCCTACGTACTAAGACAAATATACCCTCCAAATTTCAAGTCTCTACGACCAGCGGTTTAGGCTGTGCGTTGTCTGTCAGTCAGTCAGTCAGTCAGTCAGTCAATATGTCAGGACAAAGATTCTTATAGTATTAGATAAGTATTGATGATATGAATATAATCATAGATATAATAGCATCATAGAGATCATAAATATAATCGCATCATAAAGATCGCACATAACTCGAATTTAGCGCTTATTTATGCCTAACCTGTGAGATTACCTCAATGTGAAATGTCCAGCAGTGGCATAGATCAAATAATAATACGCAGTGGACTAGAACAGGCTGATAATGATGATGATAACGACCCATCTAGGGGGGTATCATCCTTACAACATTATTTGGTATGTATTTGAAAGATTACAGTTTAATAAATATTACGTATCAAACTAATATGGTAATATCGGTTTAATATTCATATCATTTAAATACATCCATGCTTATACTATATAGTATTATTGTCTGTTCTGTGCTTATACTAAATGCGAAAGTAGCGCTGTCTATCTGTCACCTTTTCATGCTTAACCCCACGCTTAAACCACATGAGTAAAGAAACGTTACTCATGTGCTTAAACCGCTGAATCGATTTCGATAAAATTTGTCATGGGCACAGAATAAATAATAATACAAGTATCATGGGGATAGTTTGAAACCCTGGGAAGGACATTGTATAATTTTATCTCGGAAATCATACTTAAGGGGGGTTAAAAGTAGGGTGGATGTTTGTAAAAAGAAACAATAATTTCTCAAAGGATATAAAACTCATCATAATTATACTTTTGGTTTACTTTCTCTCTCTCTCAACGCGAAACAGGTGTTTTGCAGTGACTCGACTAATAAGTTCTCTCTCTCTCAACGCGAACAGAGACAAACTAATAGGTACAAAAAACTGTGCTGTTCTTAATATTGCTGTGGAACTGTTCTACTCACACTTAACCTTATAAGTCTAATCTTATCCTATTTTAAGTTGGCGGGTGACATGTCCTACACTTACGTCCCGCTTAGGTGTATTATGGATTTCCTCCTAGTATCGTATAACTGAGCCAACCCAGCTCCTACATGAAGCCAAGGTAGGTATGCTGGGATAATACTCCCCTAGTGAAGAAGAAGGTCTTGGTGTTAGTGTTGTCAAAGGAAATGACATATTTGAATATCATGTATGTAGGTATGTGCATGCATAGTTGTGCCACCTTGTTAGTGAATATCACAGTTTAAATTTTTAAGGTAAAATAAAACTGGCCAAGTGCGAGTCAGACTTTTGTCCCGCACACGGAGGGTTCCGAACGCCATCTATCGAATTTCTAACGAACTTCTAACACCAACTAAGTAAACGTTAACACAAAGGTAGAATAGTATTATATAGTAGTAATAGTAATAGTAGTAATAAAGATAAGATAAAGATATTTTATTTGCGTAAAACATGCGTATAACAAAAAGTTGTGACAAAATATTCAAACGATCGTCATGTTTTGCCTTAACAGGCGTGCAAACTTTGCAGATGGCGCTGCTTTACTCACTACATATAATCCAAATTTAAATACATATTACACTGGTCATTCTTATAAACTAAATTGAATTATAAAATTTAAAGGATACAGCACAATGTCATGAAAATAATAATAATGATTATAATTTGTCACTTAAAAATTCGTCAATACCATAATAACATTTCTGTATTAAAAATTGTTTTAGCCTATTCTTAAACATAATATTGTCCATGTCCTTTAAAGATTTAGGAATTTTATTGAAGACTGTTGGCGCCATACCAATTACACTTCTAAATAGTAATTAATATTATTAAATATCTGGTTGACCGAGCTTTGCTCGGTATTTTTTGCCACTTAAACAGACAAATATGACTCTTCCCGACATCTATTGATGAATAATAATACTATTTTTTTTAATTGAGAGCAACTAACTGCTTTACTGAAACAGTACTTCTACTCGCCAATAGATGTCGGGAAGAGTCATATTTTAAGTTGATTATCAATAAAGTTGATTATTGAAAACACGAATAAAATAACATTTTCTGAAAATGACTCCTAGCTAGATCGATTTATCGCCCCCGAAATCCCCGTAGGTATACTAAATTTTATTTAACCGTTGGAGCCGCTTCCGAGATTCAGATTAAGGTAAAGACGATAGCGCCATCTTAGCAACAAGATAGGTGGAGCTGCGCTATCGTAAAAAACTTTTTTTAAACTTTTCTTTAATTTTTAACTTTGTTCTGTTCTTAGTATTTGTTGTTATAGCGGCAACAGAAATACATCATCTGTGAAAATTTCAACCGTCTAACTATCACGGTTCATGAGATACAGCCTGGTGACAGACGGACAGACAGACAGACAGACAGACAGACAGACAGACAGACGGACAGACGGACAGCGGAGTCTCAGTAATAGGGTTCCGTTGGTACCCTTTGGGTTCTGAACCCTAAAAACGGGCTAAGTAGAGTTGAACTCGCCCACCGAGGCTTCCGTAACAACCAATTAAGACCTCTAAATTGTATCAGCGCTCATATAACTCAGAGGTCTACCTTAATTGGCGCAAACTATGTATGAATGTGTACACTAGAGGTGGGTCGTAATCGGTTTTTGCGTAACTAGTTAAACGTAGTTTCATGTTTGCGCGTAAGCAGTTTCAAAAACGCTTATTTTAGTAACCGGTTATTTCTACACAGCACACACATAGAGCTACTTTGGAAAACAGTTTTGCACGCGCACTAAAATTGATACTGTTAGATATCACGTTACAAAGATAAGAAAGCTTCTTATGTCTGTAATACATTTATGGGACCTCCGGGAAATCTCCCGGGAATTTGGTTTGTGTTGTGATTTTATGAACTATTTCTTGAATAATGTTATTAGTTTGTACACAGTTAGTCACAGCACATCGCCGCACAAAACTGCGTACGCGTCATCTAATAACCATTTTGCATTACATTTTTGAGAAAAGGAACGTTTCTTAACACAACACTGCTTACGAAAAATAACTGCTTACTTTTGATCCGCGAAACTACGTATACAGTTATTAGCCTCGTAAGCAGTTTCTAGAACCGCTTACGTTAAATAACGCCCACCTCTAGAGTACACCCTTTAATTTTCAATTTTTTTTGAATTTTTACTTAATTTGTGCTGTAAGACCTTGCTTCTTGCCAAATTTCATGATTCTAGGTCAACGGGAAGTACCCTATAGGTTTTCGACCCAAAACCTATATGGTACTTCTGGTTTACCTAGAATTGTCAATTTTGGTCATAAGTAAGGTCTTAGAGCACATGTAAAGGAAAAATTCCGAAAAAAAAAAAAGTTGAAAATTAAGGTACATTTTGGTACTAACAAGTTTTCGCGAAAATCTAAATTTGCCCATATCTTTTTATTCTGTTGACTCAAGACCTTGATTTTTATACACCCAATAGGGACCATAACCCTCAGTATCAGGTATAAATTTCAACTTGCTAGGTCCACCCGTTCCTGAGAAAATCAGTGGTGACACACGGACAGACAGACAGACAGACAGCCGGACAAGAAAGTGATCTTATAAGGGTTCCTTTTTTTACCTTTTGAGGTACGGAACCCTAAAAAAAGGTGTATGTGTGGTTTTATGAAATAACGATGCAAGTGAAACTTTTTGTTTATGTGTTAAGCCAGCGACTATGACTGCAGTTGACATGACAAATCAGCATGTATACAAATATGGCTGTGGAAGTGTCCGCCAATCACAGCTAGACCTTAATGTCATACATCATATCCACCAATCAAGCTAAAGCACCGGCTGTAATGCGATATACAATTGATGGACGAATATAATTGAGGTGATGTGATAAAAGTATCAATTTTAAAACAAACTTACCTGTAGCACGCGGGCTCTTTCATCTGGTCAGGGAACACCTTGTCAGTCCATTTGGGCAACGTAAAGTTGTAAAGCTTTTCTATTTTCAACACGCTGTAGATGTCCATTATGTCGTAATAGTCAGTTACATTTCGCCCCGCGTTGGTCGACAGATATCTAAAAATAAGTAAACAAGTTAAGGAACGAAATCGATGTGGGCGATATATAGTTCGCGCCATCGCACACTATACGTAATGGAAACGCAGGGGCCAGCGCCAGCTGGGCGTTACTTATTTATTTACTGAAGTACTTGTGCGAAGTTTCGAATAGAAAAAAACTATCTAATATTGTTTCTCCATACAAACTCTGAACCCCCGTTTCATCCCCTCAAAGAGTGAATTTTGATAAATATTTTCTTAGCTAGTTATTATACATAGCTAGTTATTTTGACGTAGGTATCCTTGACTTGAAATTTGGAGGGTATATTTGTCTTAGTACGTAAAGGTGTACTAAGAAAAGATTTTTCAAAATTCTCCCCTTTCGGGGATGAAATGGGGGTTTAAAGTTTGCATGGAGAAACACGATTAGATAGTTTTTTTTCTATTCGAAACTTCTCACAAGTGCTTCAGTAAAAAAATAAGTAAAGTGTTTCAGGCTTTTTTGAAATTCCACCCCTAAGAGGGTGAAATGGGGTAAAATGTCAGGAAATCAATATTGTTTCGAATTGCGCGGAAATTTGCCATGCAGATAGTTATTACGACGTTAGTTGCCTCTGAGAAATTATTTTCTAAAATTCACCCCTTAAGGGGATGAAACGGTTTGTAAGGAGAAACAAGATAAGATCGTTTTTAGGGTTCCGCCGTTTAGCCGAATGACAAAAAACGGAACCCTTATAAATTCGTCATGTCTGTCTGTCTGTCTGTCCGTCCGTACGTCACAGCCATTTTATTCCGAAACTGTTAGGACTACAGAATTGAAACTTGGTAGGTAGATGTATTCTGTGAACCGCTTTCCGATTTTTATACAAAAATAAAAAATATATAAGTTTAAGGGATACATCCCATACATGGAACTGAACAAAAAAAAAATTTTCTTCAAACCTATACGTGTTCTAATATCATATTTTCTCAAAGTCAATCATTTGAAAGATAGGCGCGTCTAAAGTGGTAAAATGTGTGTCTACCCCCCCCCCCCCCCTCTAACTTTTAAAGTATGGGAGTGAAAAATCTAAAAAAAATATATGCTGTAGATCTCAATAAAAACTAACAACGAAAATTGGTTTGAACGAGATACAGTCAGCAGTTTTTGAGATATGGCGACCGCAAAGATAACTTTGTTTTTCATACAAACACTATGAAAAACAAAATTAATTTTGTAGTTGCGAAAAATCGTAGTTATGGAACTTAACTGTGTTACGGAACCCTACGAGTGTTAGTCCGACTTGCACTTGGCCAGTTATTAGTTATTTAAACTATTTTATTTTGTGTGCGTTCGTATAGTGCGTTCGCGGATAACTTCGTCGATAATGAACCGATTTTGACGATTTTTTTTGGTTACTACCTTACCTACATTTCCGAAACGGTCCCTTTGTAATTTCATCAATTTCGACAATAAACGTCTCAAACTTACTACTGAAACTGACTCGCGGACATGGAAGTCGGTTGTTTACTATCTTAATTATTTAATTGGTCGGGTACTATTTCAAGGTGGTCCAATTGTAATTTCATCAAGGCTTGATAAGTATCAGCAGAGATATGAAGATAAACACCTCAAACTTAGTACTGAAAATGACTAGTGCGGCATTTGAAGTCGGTTTTTTCGTTTTGTTAACGATCTTAAATTAAAAGAAAAAAAACCGCCCAATACGAGTTAGACTCGCCAACTGAGGCTTCCGTGCCAACATTGGATGGTACCAATTAATCTAGACCTCTAAATTTAATTCAGAGGTCTAGCTTAATTGGCGTGAACTATGTATGGGGCAGGGCATTGTTCCTTTATTTGTG